>OX638071.1:20508089-21012007 GCA_951804385.1 Trifolium dubium | reverse complement strand
GTACAAAGTCTGTATTTAATATGGGTGAATATATCTCTTATCAGACTACCGCTCATAGGAAATCTAATGCGACAAAGATTCCTATTTACCTTGATCTGTGATTCTGCATCAATATCCTGAGATATGTAATCAATCTGATGAGTCTAGTCAACGAGGGTCATACAATTCCTTAGATCCAAGGTTTCTGGACAAGTCACATGCTGCAGATATTGCTCTAGCATCTGCAAAAGGCAAATCTGCTATGCTCAGCAGACAGCAGATAATTTATGATCTTAAGATTATGAGTAAAGTTCTGGATGACAAGAAATTCTTGGTGGTTAGTGTTATTCAAACTCTAGAAACTGAAGAGTTGATTGCTCATAATGACAGGGGTGATGATTTGGTGGTGGAAGACTCGAAGGATACCGCTGACTATTCATCTTATGTGTTAATTATGACATCCTGCATCTGATGTTATGTTGCTTTAATGGGTTAAGCCCTGGATTTTCCATGCATTTGCTTTTGGTTGTAATATGCACCACGTGGTTATGTTCCTCTCTAACCATATATCTTGCTTATATGCTCATGAAGTGAAGGGGAGTATTATTAGTTGTGCTACTAAAGTTGAAGTTTAAAGTTTACTATTCTGA
The DNA here is from genome assembly GCA_951804385.1 of Trifolium dubium. NCBI lineage: Eukaryota > Viridiplantae > Streptophyta > Magnoliopsida > Fabales > Fabaceae > Trifolium > Trifolium dubium. The sequence continues at coordinate 21,011,378 of OX638071.1, read as the reverse complement.
TACCATATCAGTAGTTAGTAGTCTGGTTTCTTGAAGGTTGAAGATTATTCTTTTGAAGTTTATTGCATGTATGCCTGCTATGAACTCTGTGATTGCTATGCTTTCTGCTATAGCTATCTGCCATGAAGACAGGGGGAGTGAAGTATGCTTTGGTTTATCCCTTATCTGATTAACGCCTATCTATCTATGAGTAGAGTGATTGTGCTTATTTTAAGGGGGAGTATATGCATCCTGTGTGATGATGCATGTTGTGTGATGATGACTAAGTAGAATTAGTTTCTACTACACTTTGCTGATTGCATGAGTTAAGGGGGAGGAATTTATTTTTCCTAGTCCTTAAGCTTGATTTGTCTTGAAGCTTCTGTTTTCATCTGGGAATCCACTGTGAGAGGTTAATTCTTTCTGATCATACTTTCGGAGGCTAATTGAATTTCATATCCGCTGCATGCCTCTGATACATGGTTAGCCTATTGCATTCAAGTAATGTCCTATCTTCTTAGTTGTGTATTGATGTTGATTTGAAGATTATTCTATTATGCATGTTGGTCGAAATTGACTTATGTCTAAGATTCTGGTGTTGAAACTTCTTCTAGATAATATTGATATGTATGATCCTTCTAGAATCCTCATTAGTCCTGTCGTTTAAACTGTTGTTAACTCTACAATAGTATGTGAATGATTGCATGATGGACGACTAATTTCTGGAGCACCGATATAACTTTGATAAATGAAGAATGGTGCTGGTAATGAATGATGTTGGTAATGAATGACTATGCTCTGAAAAACTTCTATTGTTATCACATGGTTCAAATTGAATGAGGTTCAAGTTACTACTCCTGACAATGTTTTGCCAAAAATTTTTGGTCTATGAAGTGCAAGTATACATGGGAAGTAGTAAGTCTCTATGCTTATCTACTGATCTGACATATTGAGGGACTTTATGCTTACATGGCAATATATTTGATGATATTGTACTGGTTTGATTGATGATCATGCTAAGAAGAGTGCGATTCTCTGCACCACAAGCAATTCAGCGAGAATCATGCTTCAGACATTGTTGGAACATCTAAGAAAGTTGTAACTGGACATATATCAAGAAAGGATAACTTATGTTCTTTCTAATCATGAGACAGTTACACTATGGAGTATCTAAGATGACATGGTGTTCTTTGTAAGGTATTTCATCTTCCCGTTGCATGTTGTTGCTAGATGAGAAGATTGGTTTGAGAATGATTGGTTTGAAAATGAACGTTGTGATGAGAGGAAGAATTTTATATTGAAAGAGGATCTCTACAATATTTCACTTTGAAGCAAGTATGATGAAATGAAAGAAGGGTTACAATCATAGCAATATGGGTAACTTATACTTCTTTATGGTCACTTTCATAGCAATATGGTGGCCTAGTTAGTTACAATCATAGCAATATGGGTAACTTATATATGCTTCTTTATGGTCAGTTTCATAGCAATATGGTGGCCTAGTTAGTTACAATCATAGCAATATGGGTAACTTGTACATGATCCTCTATGATGCACACTACATTAGGAGAAGTTGGTTTTCATATCTACATCACTATTCTCCATCTTCTAATCATTATTATTTTCTCAGCAATAAGAAATTCTTCTACTACTGTGGTACGCAAGGTTCTAAGAATGAAAGGTGGTTCACACTCTATGGTAGAAGTGCTTATCACTGATTATGTAGAATCATAATTCTGCACTTTATGCATTATCCATGCTCTTCTAAATGGTATGATATCTTCTGGTTATTAGCTATGCGAATCTGCTAGCCTTTTACTTCTGAGATGTTCTGGTATGACATGCTATGTTTTGAAAATTTATATCTAACAAGGGGAATATGAGTAATTACTTCATGATCGTGTTAGTTGTTACTTGTTATGATGTTAGATGTGGTTGCTGATGATGCAGCATGTTATATGGAGTATGAATGTATTGTGATGGATTATGCAGTTGTGGTTATCTGAGTATGCTGATAAATGAAGATACTATGATCTGGTCGCAAGTGGTCTATAGTGCAATGTGAAATTGAAGAGAGGTTTATGAGAATGTATTCTTTATGGCTCCTCTTCTTGTGCTCTTAAGATGTTTATGCTACTTTGGTCTATGTCTATTTCAAATTCTCATATGAGGTTTGGCAATATTTGTGGCTAAAAAGGGGGAGAAGGATATTGGCTAATATGCCTAATGAAATAATATGCCTAATGTTCTATTTCATGTTGATACATCTTTCTATATGGTGACATGGAGTAGTTTATGTTGCTCTGCCATGTATTTAGGGGGAGAATTGGTATTTCTCTATGATATGCATGATGTATTGTTCTCAGGGGGAGTGCTGATGTTGAAGGAGAGTGTTATGCTTATGCTTTCATGATAATGCTATATCAGATGTTGAAGCATTCAGGTTACTGTGAAGCATTGTTTGTGATGAAGTGTATCTTCTCTGATGTTGGTGTGTTCAAGCTTATCTTTAAAGCATTTTATTGGAAATCTACTATGTGAAGATGTTGCTTGTTCTCCTTCAAAGTTGCTATGTTTTGATTGATTAGAAGGAGTGTGCTATGCATATCTCTCTGGCATTCACATATGGCCTAAGATTGTTTTAGCCAAAAATTTGCCAAAGGGGGAGATTGTTGGTGTTTTTGTATTGGCATCATTTTTGCTAAAACACTAACCAGCCAGATGTTGGACCAGATGCTCTAGGAAATGCTGAAGCATCTGAGTATGTTATGATCAGAAGCTTCTAGGCGCGTGCGCGTTTTTGTTTTTGTTTGTTATTTCTAAAAAGATATCTTTCAGAAGATTTGTTTTTGAAATTATATTTAAGGCGGAGCTGGCTCAACACGTGCGCCTTGTGTCACAAGTAATCTCTTGTGTGAAGATTTAATTCTAAAATATATCTTATATATTTTAGAAATTATTTGTTTGGTGTTGAAGACTTATTGGATATATTTTTGAAGACTCCTATTCTTTAGGAACAAGCCAAGCTGTGTGTAGAACTTTCAGGAGGTGGCGGTTTGCCCTGATTGTTTCATAAAATATGTTTATCCTTTATGGAAACATATTATATGGTTCTAAAATATATCTACAAGATTTCTTTTAGACCAATTGGATTCTAAAGCCCATGTATCTTGTCCAACACGTTCTCACTGATTATATATATTGGAAGATGCAAAACCTAAAAGGTGCGAAGCCAATATTTACAAGATGTAGTCTTTAGGGTTTTAGGGTTTCGTCGTTAAAGCCTTGTGCTTTAACGTGTGTACTCCTAAGCTTTTAAGTATGGAGTTGTCTGTGTACCACTCTTAAGCTTTTAAGTACGGAGTTGGTTGTTTGTGTACCACTCTTAAACTATGAAGTACGGAGTTGGTTGTTTCATGTGTTCATTAAAGCGTGCGTGGTTTTATATGTTAAGTAGTGAACTTGTGAGCCTTTCCTGTGTCACGTTGATACATGATAAGGACGTAGGCTGTTTGTATTGTTTATGGTGAAGTTGCTCCTAAGCCTTTAGGTACGAAGTTCGTTTCTATGTTTGAGAGTGTTCTCACATAAGTATTTGTGTATTGAACTTAAAGCCAGTGCGAAGATCAGTGAACCAGAGGTTGTTTGCGTGGAAGTCTTCAAACTGAGAGGAAGTAAGGCGGGGCGCCTTTGATCTAGGAGTTCCTAGGTTGAGTTGACATTGGTAGTTGCTAGGAGAGGAGATGTAAACGGGGCGTTTACTGATGTCTTTGAACTAGGGCTATTTTAGTGGATTCCTTCCTGGATTGGTATCCCCCAGACTAGGGCAGTTGCGCCGAACTGGGTTAACAAACACTTGTGTTATTTATGTTTATGTCCTTTAATATTTTTATGTTATCTGTTCTGTGCGTAGATGCTGTAGCAATTGCTAAAGCATTGTACTACTGATTGCCAGGAATTTCACGTTTTAAATTTAAAAATCGAAAAAAAATATATTAATAAATAACAAACTATTTTAGGATAAGTCCTTTGAGCTTAAATGTATAACTCAAATCCCTTTTATAATGACTATCCTCAAAATTTTAACTACCCTAACCATAACTTCCCATATAACTACCAGCCTCAACCGTCCCCATACTCTGAGGGACAATACCTTAATTCTCAGTACAATTATTATCCTCCATATTTAAATCCAAAAGAATCCGTCAGTCCTAGCCTATTAGTGGTATATAATGAATTTATGGAAAATTCCGCTAAGGCTAGTCGAGAGCAACGATTTAGAGAGATGATGAGGGAACAAGACCTCATAAATGAACGGATTAGACAAACCAATCTCGAAACCCAAAGGATGCTCGACGCCATGGTTGCCTCAACAGCGACTCCCCAAGAGTCGATGGAGACACTAATCTCCCAGTTCACCCAGTCAACCATAGAACCCTCTTACGAGAGACAAGTAGACGTCGTAGCAAACGTTAATGAAAGCGAGATTGAGAGGCCTAGTGAGGACAGTAATGTTGTTGAGAGTTGCAGCGAGGAAAGAGTGGAGATCGAAGAAGCATCACCGATAATCCTCCCTAGTGAGGTAGTCGAATAGGTAGAGAAGGGAACACTGCAAGTTTTCCCTGCTCCCTATATCCCACCAATCCTTGCTCCCCAAGGAATAGTAGAGGCTAGAGTAGACCCAACTCCCCAACCATGTGAAAAGAAAAAGAATGTAAAAATTAACACACATGGGGATGAGGGCGCAAATAGAAAGAGGAAAATAGGAGAAAGAAAATTTGAAGAGAATGTTAATACAAAGAGGATAAGGGTAACATTTGGAAAGGCAAGTAAAAGTCCTAAGTCCAAAGAACGAAGGACACTTGAAATTGAACCAGAACCCCCGCCTAAAATCAATAAATCTCCTCTTCTCCCAAATCACAAAACAATAGAAGAGGGCAAGGAAGCTGAACCGCCCTATAGGAGAAAAAAGAGAAAGAGCGAGGGGTATGTGAGAGTGCGTGATAAGTGGCCATGGAAATCGTTCCCAATCCGGCCATCACAAGCAAGTTAAAAAAAAAACACAAAACTGTCGAGCTCACCGACTTTAAACAAAGCGCTTGGTGGGAGGCAACCCACATGTAGGTTTAATTTTGTTAATTTTTTCTTTTATGTCATTAGTTGTTGCTTGTTTTTCTGAATTATTATGTTTTTAAAATTAAGCGGTATTATTATATATCTTATTTCTCACTCATATTTTTTTGGTATGTATTTTCAAATCTATTTCTTTTAGATACCTTTCTTTCTTTCACGATGAATCGAGATGAGAATCATGATATCAAGTTCAGAGGAGTAGGACAGATCAAAGGCTATGAGATTCTAGCTCAGAGAGATATGCACCTATCCATCTACCCTGACAGCGCTACTATGGACAAGCTAGGGATCCGCGAAAGCGTGATGTTCTTGCTTAATGAAGTCGGATGGTCCGGCTTTGCTGTGGGGAGAAGATTTAGCTCTTACCGAAGCCTAACCCTCGAGTTCCTAAGCTCATTCTCCTATCACCCTGAGATCGGAAAAGGATTCAGAAGAGGCCTGATAAACTTTAGGATGTTTGGCATTGACTACACCTTCAACAACCTAGAAATGGCCAACCTCCTAGGTTTCCCGAGTGATCCACAGACTTTCACATCAGTTGAGGAGAGCACTTTCCCTTTCCGTGAGCTAGACTATTTCTGGGGTAAAATCTCGGGAGAAGGACATGCTGAGTTTGGAAACATGTATTCTGAAAACATACACAACCCAGCCTTCCGCTACTTTCACAAAATCCTAGCCCACACCCTTTTTGGAAAGGAAGAGAACAACACCTCTGTGTCCCGTGAGGAGCTTTTTATCATGTTATGTGCTTCACAGTCCCGCCCTGTCAATGGGGCCACCTTTATGATGACCAACATGTACAATATAGCCCTTGACTGCCTGGGACCCATACTAGTTGGAGGGTTGGTTACAATGATTGCAGATGCCCTAGGCCTGAGAGTTCAACTTAATCAACTTCAACCCTTGGGAGGAATTCGATGCATGGACATAAACTTTTGCTTTAACCGTGGCATTATAGGGAACTTAGGACCCGACAGATTTGACCTCCTTATCAATCGCCAAGTCGTGCCCCACTTTACCTTGCCTAGCCCTAAAACCAGTGTCCATGACAGAAGGAATTGGCTCTATGATTTGGAACCTCAATATACACCCTTGACACCTCCTTCTTCACCCCAAGCCTATGAAAACCCTGACACAGATCTCTCTGATGCTGATCCTAGTGAGTCTCCTGATTCTGATCCTGCTTTCTCTACTCCTACTCCTGCTGCTGATGCCTCAGTTGGGCCGCCGACCGTGACCGTTGCTATGTTTGAAGCATTGCAAGCGAAAACTACTGCAATGGAAGCCGAGCTGACTAAGTTGCGCGCGGAATTTTATGCTTTCTTGGATACCGCCGCCGCGCAAGTAGAAAATATTTGGGATGAGTTGGGCTTTGTTGTGAATGAAGTCGAACATCGTCGTAGTGGCTAGGACCGTCTCGGCGTATTTTACCGCGTTCCTAGGATTTTCATTTACTTTTCTTTGCTTTAGAATAATAAATCCTAGGAAATTTTCTTTACTAGTACTTTAATTTGAATTTCAGAAATTAGCAATAACTATATTTACTTTCATTTAGTTCGTTTGATTAATAAAAACTCCTGCTGAGAGACCGTTTGTTTTATGCTCTTGTGTGCTCATGTGAATTTTTCTTGTGAATAATTGCTCTATGTTAGAAATGTTCATTGGTGAAAATTTTTGTCCTGTTAGAACTTAATTCAACTGTATGCAGGTTGTACAATTTCCTTTAGACAGGTATAGGTACAAATGAACAACAATACGCTACAGGACGAAAAAGGCCAAAATACAAATTTTGGCCTGGTGGCGCTCGCCATGAGCATAGTGGCGCTCGCCACAGAATGTAACTCCATGATTTTGGCAAAATTTTGTACAGGAAGCGTGTTACAGTAAGCTTGTATTCAATGGTTTTGTTTTTAGAGTTTTGGAAAGGAATTGATTCTCTGTGAAATGTAGACACCATCATTATGTTTCATTAAATTTTCAACTACACATCACTACATTCATCTCCATTTTTCCATTATAAATACACACACCATAACACATTCACTTCACAACACAATTCTCTTTCACAGAGGCTTCTTTCTTTCTTTCCTTCATTTTCTTCTAGTATTGCAAGCTAAGGTAAGTTCATGGCACAACAAGGGGAGTATGCAATCAACTTCCGAGATGGAGACCAAGCTAAGCTCTACCGACTCCTCCGCCGAAAGGAATACGAACCAACGAGGTATGCCGATGACTTTTGTCTCGAGACTCTAGGATTATCGGATAGTGTGCGCCATTTGGTTCGTTCATTTAAGCTTGATTTCTTACTTTCTTTTAAAGACCCCGTTCATGTCCAACTTACCGCAGAATTTCTTAGCTCTCTAGAACTAAACCCCACCCCCGACCGTGTGAGATTCCGTTTGTTTAATGTTGATTACAATTTTAGCTACGATGAGTTAGCCGAGTTGTTACACTTACCACACGGCGAGGGAGTGAAAGATGAGTTGCCTACTCAAGTGGGGTGGCCAAATGCCGCAAAGAAACTTTGGTGGGGATTAACTGGCAAGGATATGAGTAATTTTGAGGGTAACAGAGCGTCATTAATCCAAAACCCCGCTATTCGCTACTTTCGCCATCTTTTGGCTTGCACTGTGTTTGGCCGCCTTGGTTCTAACAAGGTCAATGAAAAAGAGCTCTTTCTGCTGTTCACTTACAGCGTCTCAAAAGAATAGGTCCATACTGCTCGCTTTATGATGTATCACATGTTTTCAATGGTTAAGTCAAAAGGGGCAATTGTTTTTGGTGGTCTGATCACAACCTTAGCACGCTTGCTAAACCACGGGGCTCAACTTTCTACCCTTACCCCACTTGACCCTCGTACCATTGATTTAGACGTGGCACGAAACATGAGGCTAGTAAAGCAGCGGGCTGATGGAAAATACATTCTCATGATAGATAACAAAGCCTGCCCTGATATCACCCTCCCTGACCCTACGCGCTTCAATGTGCGCTCGACAGACAACTTCCGTTGTCTCCCCGACTCTGATGAGGGAGAAAGTGACGGATCTGAGGAGGAGGAGCACGAGGCTCCGGAAACTAATGCACACAGCACACACACTTCTTCTGGATATTTTGCAGGTACTACTTCTGGAGCTGCCCATGAGAGTGGCACAGCCACGCTTGATACCGTTTTAGCTGAGATGAGGCAGCACTACACTTTAGATGCCCAGCGGGACCAGCATATCCAGGACATCCAGACTCGTCAGACAGAGATGATGAGCATGATGCAGCAGTTTCAGAGCGACCAGCGTGGCCTGATCGATGGCATGGCAGATATGTCCTTACGCATGGATGATTTTGATGGCTATTTCCAGCAGCTAGGTGCAGGACCTCCACCACATGAGAGGCGCACTAGGAGGCGCGGCCCGGACCGCCAGTAGTTACTTTCTCTCAGGTTGTACCCTTCCAAACTCACCTTTAGTCGTTGCATTGGGGACAATGCTCGATTTAAGTGTGGGGGAGGAAGCTTTATCGCTTTCCTTTACTTTCAGTCATTTAGTTTTGCATGCATAATAAAACCTTAGGATAGTTCACTTAGATTGAGTTGATTTTGCGTGTTGGTCTTGTTATTGTCTGATTTTCCCATTTCTTGAGCCATAACAAAAAAAATTCTTGTGAAAAGCAAGTGTTGAATTCTGATGCTTGATGTTGATTGTCGGAAAGTATATAGGTTGTTTGCACTATCTAGGCTATTTTGTGAATTTGGGTAACGGTTAGATAAAAGCAATATCGTTTTAACACCTTAGATTCCCGAAAGTGTGTAAAACTGATTTGAGTACTAATTTTGACAAAGCTTTGCACTTGAGTTTTAATGAACCCTTAGTAGTTTATCTAGCAGTCGGCACCATCTCAAGGCACAAACTAAGTGGGAAACCGAAGAATATAAGTGAATGATTTTGATTATAAATGTTATAAATGCTATTGGTTGATTCCTTGAAATAATTGATGAAAATTCAGCAAAGGTTGAAACATGAGAAGGAAAAAAATACCATAGTATAGAAACCCATTAGTAGTTGGTTCAGAGGTGTCTGATTCTGAACTTGGTAGGGCGGGTTACGATCCGATCCCCCGCAACTGCGAAGTGGGTAAAGCAAATAGGGGTTACCAAACTTATGTTATCAGCACCCCCTCGCTATATGATGATCATAATCACTAACAGGTTTCCTACCATGGGCGTGTACAAGATAACGGGCTTAATGTGATTGCGCTAGAATGAAAAGGGTGAATGAAACTTAGGTGAGAGGTAGAATCAAGAGGAAATGCTTCAGGTCTGTTTTCACATAACCGGGAGTCTCTTGTGTCATTACGGTGTTTTTGTTATTTGCACTGTTATTTGATTTTCATAGTTTAGCCAGCAACCACGTACGAGTAAGATGATCGTGTCATGTGTTTTTACTTATGCTTTGCGATTCACTATTCTTTTATGCTTGAGGACAAGCAATGGTTCAAGTGTGGGGGAATTTGATGACACGAAATCATATCGTATTTTTAGCTTAGTTTAGGTGAATTTTAGTTGCATCTGCATATGTTTTTATTTCATTTATGTCTTTTTATGTTAGTATTTGATATGTTTTTACTTTTGTCGAATAAAATAGGTCGGAGAAGGAAATTGAGCAAAAAGTATCAAAAACGGAGCAAAAAGGGGGTGCAAAGCCCAAATTCGCGCAGCCCACAAAGGAGCCTAGCAAAAATGGGCATTTGCCCAGATTTGCATAGTGGCGAGCGCCATAGGAGGGTGGCGAGCGCCACCCAGCGCAAGCCCAAAGTGGCGAGCGCCACAGAATGGGTGGCGAGCGCCACAGAATTAAGGCCCAGTACAACTGAATTTTGCGTGACGTGGGGAAGAAGCACACCGTCTGATCCGTTTCAGTTCCTAATCGCACGGCTACTGGATGATATCAAATGATCACTATCCTTTCCTAAAATCATGGATCGTAAAAGCCAAATCTCTCCTATAAATAGAAGACTCAAATTTCATTCTCCGCACGCTTTATTTTTCTTTACTTTTCAGTCAGTTTTTATTTCTTGTTACAGTAACTGTAACGGTATTTCCACACCGGGAATCCGTTTTCAGTTCTGTTTTCACTTTCCTGTCAAGAATATTATTCCAGTTATTTCAGTCAATTTAATTCAGCAGTCATTCCAGGTTTTTTATTTAATGTTTTTATTCGTTTATTTAATTATGCTTTACTTAATTTTCTGTTTTTGTTTATTTAATTTCTTTACTATGTCTAGCTAGATTCCTAGATATCGGTATGTGAATTAATTCTCCGAAGGGAATTTAATAATGATTTAGCGCGTACTTATTAAAATATTTTTCTGATTCAAATTCCTAATTTAATTCAAAGCTTTTGAACGAGAGTAAAAGAAAGCAACTAAGGTTAAAATCAATAGAGCGAGAGTTTGAGGTTTTAACTAGATAGTAGGAATTTTATATTAATCTTTGAACGAGCGAGAGCCACGTTAGGATTAATTAGGACTAATTGATTTTCAAAATATACTTTCGAAACTGAGGTGGTAGAAAAGTGACAGTAAAACTCCTGGTCTAGATAGTATGGTTTTTATCAACAAAACGAGAGTGTGAGGTTTAAACCTTCAAATTGAGAAAGTCCTTCTGAAAAATAAACCCTTTTTCGCGCGCTATTAATTTATTAAATTCCCGATGGTTAATTAAGTTACATACCGATATCCCGCTTTTATTAATTAATTTAATTCTTAATTTTAATTTAATTTCTAAACTTTCTAAACAAACCCTAATATTCAATAGCCTTAGATTTACAAAGTTACGACAGAAGTACGGTAGTTCGACTGTTGGTCTCTGTGGTTCGATATCTTTTAAAACTCAACGACGAAACTGTGCACTTGCAGTTATAAAATATTTTTTGATACACAAATTGTCGATCAATGCTGCAGCATGTTACATGCATGCGAATGTATTGTGTTGGACTGTGCAATTATGGTAATCTGAGTATGTTGATCAATGGAGTATATATGATATTGTCGCAAAGGTTCTATGGTGCAATGTGAAATTGCTAAGCAGATTTATGAGCATGTTTCCTCTTCTTGTGTTCTTTGGATGTTTATGCTACTCTGGTATATGCCTATTTCAAATTCTCATATGAAGTTTGGCAATATTTATGTCTAAAAAGGGGGAGAAGTAAGCTGATATTGGCTGATATGCATGATGCTCTACTAGATGTTGACACATTTGTCTATATGGTGATATGAAGTAGTTTATGTTGCTTTGCCATGGCAAATGTCTATGAGTTGATAATATGCATGAGACATTGTTCTCAGGGGGAGTGCTGATGTTTGCTGATGTTGAAGGAGAATGTTATGCTTATGCTTGCATGAGAATGCTATATCAAATGTTGAAGCATTCAGTTTTGTGTGAAGCACTATTTGTGATGAAGCGTATTGTCTCTGATGTTTTTAATTGTGAGGCTATTTTCTATCATCTGCTGCTATATGCCTCTGGTGTTTATGTGTTGAAGCTTATTTGTAAGCACTTTTAATGGAAATCTACTATGTGAAGATGGTTCTTGTTCTCCTTCAAAGTTGCTATGTTTTGATTGATTAGAAGGAGTGTGCTGTGTATATCTCTCTGGCTTTCATATATGGCCCAAGATTGTTTTAGCCAAAAATTTGCCAAAGGGGGAGATTGTTGGGTTTTTGTGTATTGGCATCATTTTTGCTAAAACACTAACTAGCCAGATGCTGGACCAGATGCTAACTAGACAAATGCTGGACCAGATGCTCCAACATGTGCGTACAGCATCAGGACGTACGCGTATTTTTGTGCAAGATCTTTTTAAAGATTTGCTTCAGTTTTATCTCAATTACTTATGCACTAAGTCTCGCCTTGTTGTGTAGAACCTTCAGGAGGTGGCGGTTTGCCCTGATTGCTTCATAAAATATGTTTCTCCATTTATGGAAACATATTATATGGTTCTAAAATATAATTGCAAGATTTCTTTTGGACCAGCTGGATTGTAAAGCCCATGTATCTTCCTCAACACGTTCTTACAGAATATATATATTGGAAGATGTAAAACCTAAAGTCAAGCGAAGCCATTATTTACAAAAAGGAGTCTTTAGGGTTTTAGGGTTTCGTGGTTAAAGCCTTGTGCTTTAATGTGTGCACTCCTAAGCTTTTAAGTATGGAGTTGCCTGTGTACCACTCCTAAGCTGTGAAGTACGGAGTTGGTTGTTTTTGTGTTCACTAAAGCGTGTGTTGCTTATATGTTAAATAGTGAACTTGTGAGCCTTTCTTGTATCATGTTGATTATTGATACATGAAGGACGTAGGGTGTTTGTACTGTGTTCCTCTCCTAAGTTGTGAAGTACGGAGTAGGTATTGTTAGTTGTAACACTCAAAGCCTGTAGGTAAGAGTGTGATGTTTTCATAGGAGTGTGTCTCCAATCTGTGTGAATTAAATCCTTGCTGTCTGTAAGGTTGTGCCAGTGCGAAGATCAGTGAACCAGAGGTTGTTTGCGTGGAAGTCTTCAAACTGAGAGGAAGTGAGCAGAGGTTCTCATATCTAGGAGTTCCTAGGTAGAAGTCTATACGGGTAATTAGGAAGTGAGAAGTGCAAACGAGGAGTTTGACTTTGAATTCGTTTTACTTAGTGGATTTCCTTCCTGGATTGGTATCCCCCAGATTAGGACGTTGGGCCGAACTGGGTTAACAAACTCACTGTGTTATTTACTTTTCCGCTGTTTTTAATTCACGTTTTAATTGTGTTATTGTCCTGAGCTAGACACGCGCTCGGACAGTTGTGCCAACATTGTTCACAGCGTTTGTCTGTCTGGTAGCCAGAATTTCAACTAAGAACACTGATACGCTGTTTCTGTTCTTTAACTGGCAGGTTCGGAAAAAATATTCCGAACTTCCCCTAAAAAATAAGTCGGATAAAATTTCCCGAACCGCTTTTTCTCATGAAATATTTTGGAAAATATTATCCAAACCGTTTTTTTAATGTTAAATGAAGGGAAAATTGGGATTTCAGGGGGGTAATTGAGAAGTGTAGGGGGAGGGCGGAGAGTAATTTTTAGAGAGTAGAAGTCAGTACATTACTAGATTCATAGTCATAGCCCAAAACCTGTAGTTTATTTTGGACTGTTAGAGAAAACAAATCTCTGGGTCAAGATGCTCTAACACGACATTTAATTGAAGCGTAGATATGGGTATACTAATGGTTATGTACTTTTAAATAAAATACAGTAAAAATTAGTATCAACTTTCTAACTTAAACGGAAATCCAATAGCAAGAAGCAACCCCCAACACTTCAAGTGTCAACGGTCAATAAATAAGAGAAATAAAAGATTTGTTTGACAAAAATAGCGGTTATCTGATAAGCGGGCAGGTCTCTGGAGTGTGCTTCTACCGCCCGAGCAAGAGAAGGGCTGCAGATGAGCTATCAAGTCGTGCATTTCTCCCGAAAGTGAGGACAAGCCCCTTTCGTTTATCCGGATCCGTCTATCCGGGGACTTCTCCAACAAACTCTTCTGGTAAACAATATCTTATGTACTCAAACGGGCCGCTCTACTCCCTGTGTTCTTTCAACGTAGCAAGGAGGCCGGCGGAGAATGCCAAGTCGGTCATTCACACTCAGTCAGAGTCCAATTTCCTAGTGGAAGAAAGCCAAAAGGGAAGTTCTGCGTCCTAACCTTTCAATCGAGCAACTGCGTTTCTTCATCTTAGGCCTCCAACAGAGCTTATAACTGATGACTAATAGTTTATAGCTGATAAGTTAGTTGAAGTGTTTGGTAAAATTAACAGTTTAACTAATTGATGAATGTAAAATGACATAAAAGGATATTCTCAATTCATAATAAAATTTATTTCAATTAATATTTAAGATATTTAGAATTTAATAATTGAAATTTATCAATTCAATATATCATTTATATATTATTATTAACAAATTTTTTATTTAAAAAAAATGATTTTAAATTTATGTACATTTCAGTTTTTACCTTTTATAAATAAAAATATATTTAACACATATATGGAAATTACATTATTGTAAAATTAAAATGCAACCTATCACAATGAATATATATAATGATAATATTGTACTAATTTCTACGTACATTTAATACATATAAGTAAATTATATTATAAAAAAATATAAATATATTGATTTAAATATTTTTTTTAGTTGGTATTGATTTAAATATATAATGATACTCCATTGTATAAGGACAAGGCATGATTTAAATTAAAAAAATAAAGAAGAAAATGATAAGAAATCATTTGCTAATGTAAAAAAAAAAAAACAAGAAGCCATTCGCTGGCTATAACAACAAAAAAAACGCTTTCTGAAAAAATAAAAAAGTAAGAAGCCATACGTTGGGCATTATTAAAAACAAAGAGTACAGTAAAAAAAAAGTAAGCATTATAAAAAAAAAAGTCAAAAAAAAAAGTCATTCATAACGTTATATAATAGTAATAAATGATAGAGGGTAAATATGGAATTTAGTTTAAACAATAAGGGTAAATATGTAACAAAATATGATAAGCTATAAGCTATAAGCTATAAGCTCATAAGCTAAGCTACTTGAAATAGCGTTTCAAAAATAAGCTATAAGCTCATGATAATATGGCAGTTACCAAACAGGGCTTATGAGCTTATAAGCTATAAGCTAACTTTTTGCCTTGCCAAACAGACCCTAAGTAGATAAGAGAAAAATCCACATATCAAATTAAAATTTAATACATGATGACAATTGTTAGCACTTGGCACCAGCTCATCAAAAAAAACAAGTTAAATTTAAAACCATACAATGTAAATGTAAATTCTATAGTTATGGCAACATGAATGAAAAACTAAGAAATAATCAGCGAGTCAGATTATAGGGGGGATAAACTATGCCTTCTTTTCCTTTTAAATTTCCTTTTAGTACTACTCCATATCTCTTGATGTTTGTCTACCGTATTGACCCATTGCTTATCGATGAAACCGAGCAAATGCCAGCTGATGTGGTGAGTGGAATATCTTTGTAGCATGCCTCTAGCTTCTCATTAGTGTGCAGATCAACTTGCAATGTCTCCCAAACTTTCTTCTTTGGGTTTAAGAGTTCATCTGGATTACCTTCATGCCCTGGGAATGTAATTCTTTCTCCAACAGAAGCAGAACTCGGCGGTTCAACCAACTCAACCTAGGGGGAAAATAAACAAAATCAAATAGATATAGCAGTAGGTGATATGACCCCACAAGCACGCATGCATTACGGGCATTATATTGCAATAAACATGCAATCATGCTAAGCATCTCAATATTCACATTCAGAAGCTACGGGAAGAGCTGGGAGCTAACGTGGGATCAACGCCCCCTGATGTAAAGGAAAATGCACTGTGTTGTTCATTACCTTGGTGTGATCATCATTGGAAGCAGCAAGAACCATTGCTTGGGATTTAATGCCCCTCATGGTTGCTGGCTTTAGGTTGCAAAGAACACAGACCTTTCGGTTCTGAAGAAATTCATTAGCATTAATTAATCAATAGATAAAATATCACCATCACAACTAGTTATTTTAAAAAGAATGTAGACATCAGAACCAAACAGAAACCTGCATTTCGTCAAGTGGTATATACTTGACAAGTCCACTGACAACAGTTCTTGACTGTTCTTCACCAACATCAATCTCTTCCACATATAGTGAATCTGCATCAGGATGCTTTGCAGCCTTTTTTATGAGACCAACCCGAATATCAAGCCTTGTGATGGAAATATCTGGTTCCGCAGCAGCCTTGTTTTTGGATTCATTTGATGATTTTGCCGATGACGTCGCTGCTGATTTTTTCTTCCCCTTGCCATCTGTTCAAACAATCGTCATAATCAATGTAAGCAACCTTGAAAGTAATAGAGAAATTATACAGATGGCTAAACAAGGCCTGTTTGTTTAACTGCCTGCGATGAAAGTAGCAAAACAAGGCCTTAGCCTTGTAAAATACTGTGCTGAGTCAGCACATCTCTAGCTGATTTAGGATCAGTTGAGTATAGGTATAAATACTCCATGCTAGTTCATTTCTGAACAGATTCAGATTACAAAAAAGATTCACAAAAGAATTTCTCATTTTCTCTAATTCTCTCTCTCTCAATTATTCAGTGCTCTTAGTTTCTTAGAAAGTTAGGTTATCTGTTGACAAAACCGAATTTAGTGTACACAAGAGTTAAACCAATCTCAGTTATAACAATAAACTGATTACCAATCAGCCTAAAGCTGTGCAATAACTAATATATTTTACATTTACTTAGGCTCTGTTTGGTTCGGGGTTTTTGGAGGGGAGGGAATATTTTAAATTTTTGTGTTTGGTTCAATTTTTTAACGAGGGGAGGGGAGGGGAGGCAATACTTAATTTACTTTTTTATCCTTAACTTTATAAACTCAAAATAAGGATTAAATTATAATGGATATATTACATCAAAAAAATTTAAAGGATATATATAACCAAAAAAAAATCTAACGAGTAGAAAACCTAAATTTTTTTTGTTGTCAAAAAAATAAAACCTAAATTTTTAATATTCCAACAATTTTTTACAATTTTTTAATGCGTTGACTTTACACATTTCAATAAAAATTGTATAAAAACTTACTATTTAAGGTGCTTAAAGAGTGCACAGGGGCACTCGTTAGCATTTTCCTTAACTTAAAAACCTCATTATAACAGTTTCTTTAAGTTATGTGCAATTTAGGAAATAAAAAAATAAACCATGCAATATCCAGGATTTTGATATCTCAGAAACTTTTAAAGATTAATAAATTCTTAAAGACTAAGCAATCAGCGACTAAGCAATCAGCTTCTAACCCATGACAAACAAGAATTGGTTAATATATTAATAATAATTATAGATTATAGAAAACTTTAAAATATAATATCTAAACAGTCCAACTGTTCATGCCATTTAGATTATCGTGGTATAGATCCCATTGTCATATTCTTTCAGGTGAGATATATTCTTAAGGTACTCTTGATATAATCCTCTTTTTCATCTCGAGATTCAAGTTTTCATGAAAATGTAATGATAGTACCTCATCATTGTCGAGGGTTCAAAATTTAAACTCTGATTAGAAATGGATAAAATAAACACCTGAAACTTTTGTTTTCTTCAATTGTTCAGCAACATTTTCAGCGGCTTCGGCCTCAGCACGTATAATCCTATCAGCTTGACTTCCTTCAAACTTCTTCCTGAAGAACTCCACTTCCTCATCTTTCTGGTAAAGGATTTTGAATACATCAATGATTCGAAAGAAAAGGTACAACTTCAATCCTTTTATTAATTTTCAGAGAATGCTACATACCAGCTCCCTGAATAACGGCTTCGGTGTTCCAATTTTATGACCAGCGCTAAGGAGATCCCAGGGTCTTCTTGCTCTCTCGACATCTCCTTTATCATCAGAAAGGGAAAGATGTGTTTCCACAGACAAATTTAGCTGCTTGAATACCTTTAGTAGCAGAAAACAGAAAATATCAATATCTTGGAACATGTTATGAATCCTAGAACTGAATTCAGAAGAATGAAAGAAAAAAAAGAAAGAAAGAACACTTCTATAGAGAAAATAAGAGAGAATAGGAGAGAAAATTGTCCTATAAGGGTTCCCCTTTTGCAATATAGTCACTACCTCTATTCACTTACAAAATACTCAAGGATACCCCTCTCTAACTTCATAACCTCCCTATTTATAGGTGATAATCCTAACAACCCTATTAATTAACTAACAATTTCCCTAACTTAACTCAAATCCTAATAAAAATCATCCTAACAGAATAAGTGATCAAAATTAAAATAAAATACCAACAAAAGAGGAGCACAAATATGTTTGGAAGGTTATCTTACCTCAAGACTGAAAGATGGTATAAAAGGTTCCAATAAACAAGCAAGAAGATATACAATCCCAGCAGCAGTTTTCATAACAAGGGAGCAGAGAGATTGGTTTTGCTTGTAAAGGCGCCAAAATTCAGTTTCCTACCAAGTTTATTGCACAAGAAATTTAGCAAAGTTAATATAACAAGAAATTTAGCAAGTTACACAGCAATTTAACATAATAACATCAACACCAACATCAAAATAGTATAAATGAATATTCGGGGGATGAGAGACAAAAGTAGAGAGTGTAGCAATTCCAAAGTTACCTGCAAATATGCATTCCCCTCGCCGGATATGCTCATTGCAATTTTCAACCCTTGCTTTAGTTTAACCTTAACATTTTTGCAAAAAGAAATACCATCAAACTGTGGTAATAAGCAGATTAGAAGTACAAAAGTGTCTTCTGGTGATTACAGGCTTGTTTATTGCAGTTTATATTGATTTTTGTTAAAAAAAAAACTTATTCTAGTATCTAGTACATGTTTATGTTCTCAAAATTTATTCTTGTATTCTTTCTTTTTGAACAAAAACTAAGAACAACCCACTGTTATTAGTTTTCTATTTTTTTTTTTATTGTTTGTTGCGATTCCCTTCCACCATTGTCACTGCCGCTTGATACGCTTCATTGTCATTGCTGACAACCTCAACCATTGGAAGCCAGTCCCTTCCAACATTGTTGTCAAAATCCACCACCTTTCATCACTGCTGCCACAAAATAACACCCCTTTAGCATTGCTGCAGCCTAATACCTTCCACTGCTATCCCTATTCGGCATCTTTCACCATTGTCATTGCTGCCCAACAGCCACTTCCACTATTGCAGTTTGGCACCTCCACTGTCACTGTCATCTAGGACCCTCTGCTACTATGTCACCCCCATCACCACTAATAATTCTCCACTTTCTAAAACGTTATCTCAAAACAAATTTACCAAGCAAGTTTTTTTTATCTCACCTTTAAATTGTTTTTAAACTAACATTACCAAATATACTTCTTTCTGTTTTGTTATGCAAACAATTCTTCAAGTTTGTTTAATAAATAGATTTCAATTTTAAGAGAAAAAAAACGGTCAAACATGTCCTACACTTTCATGCTATTTCAAAATGGGGATTACCAACCTTCTCCATTGCTTCAATGTATTGCTCCAAATATGCGGCAACTTTGTTCGCCAACTTTTTGGTTGGATCATGGGCATCCCCGCTTACATCATCCGGAACATTGGGAATAATGGAATTATATCCTTGACCTTTACAAGACAATGAAAGTATGCCAGTAAAATGACAGGCAGCAGCAAAATAAAAGCAACTTTAATAAATAGCAGTAATAATGAAGAAAGGAAAAGATATAAATCTTCTAACTTTCCATAATACTATGATAGAGGACAATCATTTATCAATAGCTCCAAGAAATACAATCAGTCCTCATTATTTTTGGTTACAAAAATATTTAGCACGAGAGGATGGTGCTCTAGTTCAAGGCAGGGAAGACCTTAGGGTTCAAAGAGTACTCACAAAGAGATTTACATTTGGCTCCTCTGAGGGCACTAGCAGTAGCAGGGCTCGAACCGGCCCAGAACTCACAGTACTCATATATGTAATTCCCAACCTTTTATAGCAATTAATCAGCAGATATTCCAAGAAAAAAATTACCAAAGAACTAAACCAACCTTCAGGTTTGGCAATAAAACTCAAAACTCGGTTAACGTAGTTTCCCAAGTTATTCAGCAACTCAGTATTTAATTTTGCTTGCAAGTCGGACCACGTAAAAAGTGTATCTGATACCTACAAATGAATATTACAATCAATGTACTAAATTAAAGGAGAGAAAATTAACACTTTTATGCTTCAAGAGAAATATAAATAAGTGTAAATCAGATATGTTTGAAATAGAATTACCTCAGGCCTATTTGTGAGCAAGTAATATCTCCACACTTCAACCGGAATATTAGTATCTTTTGCATCATTGCCAAATACCCCGATGCCTTTGCTCTTTGAAAATTTCCCTAGAAAACATCCAAGTAACATTTGGTAATTTAGAAATTGTCAAATGACAAACATTACCATTTATATTTGAAAGACCCACTAAATGTTGGGCATGTTTAGTTTCTCAAAACATCTGTTTTCATTTTCTATTACAAAAGAGCCGCATTTTCATTTTCTTTCCTATTTTCAAATTTTTGTGTAGAAATTAGTGAGAATAAAAATGGCTGTTTTAACAGTCTCTTGTGCAAATCAACCATGAACCAAAGTGAAAACAAGATGGCGGTTTTTGTTATCGAAAAAAAAGATGCCAGTTTTCCAAAACAAAATGAACCTTTAAGCATAAAACATATTACTAATTTCAAACCTTTATGCATCACTCACTTAAACACAACTGCCCAATATATCACTAACCTGCTTCATAATTCAGGTATTCGGTAACACTAATAGTCTTCATTAAAGTCCAGTTTTGACCGGTTCCGAGCAGAGTAGATGGAAACATTACCTGAAGAATAAATTCCATTCCATCATTTTACAAAGAACTAGTTACCTAACAACCATAAAACACAATTCACTCTATCAAGCAACAACAAGCTAGTTCTAGTTGCTTTTGTTTTAAAAACATCACTGCGCAAATAGCTGCTATTCCATGGGCATTATATATGGGCAAAGAAAAAGGTGTCAAATTCAGAATATAGAAGCAAGAGCATAGGATGGACACATGTTACTTGTGATTATCTGGGAAGCTATTTTCTGGGGGAAATAAGTATTTCTAAGCAGTATTGTCAATAAAGTGGAGAGATTGTACTATTGTAGTCCAAAAATAGATAGTCTGGTGAGAGTATACTATTGTAGTCAAAAAATTTGAAAAACGATAATGCATGAAGTATCTAGTACACTACTACAGAACCATAGTTATCAATCCCGAATAGAGGCCAAGTCATGTCATTTGTAAACCAATAAAGCAATGTGGCTGTTATATAAAAAATTACTGATTCAAAATAAATAATGAGTAATAAAATACACACTCATAATAAAAAATCACAAATTGAAGACATCTAAATTAATAATCCGTACTCGAAAAATACAGAACTTAGAAGCAGAATAAAGGGTTACAAAAAGAAAGAAAGAAATAACAGTGGCATGGTGCAATATAGGGGAGTGAACATAAGGTTCTTAGCATATTAGAAATAAAGTGCATGGATGATGTTCAATAACTGGAAACCACTGATCGGTAGTGGTGGAGAACACCACAAATGATAGGAAGCACTGCATGCAATCACTGAAATTTTGCTCATGACGGTGGACAAGATGAAAATTGAAAAGAGACTTGTTTAAAACATGAGTTATGAAATAAATGAATGGAGGAAGGTTTAGATTTTTCTGAAGCCAAATATGTGGGTGAATTGACAAAAATATAAATAAAAAAAGATTTAGCAGGGAAATCCAGAAAATGGGAGCAAAATATGATTTTAACTTAAAACCTCCATGATGCAATAACAGCGCAGATATCAAAATATTTGAGTAGGAAAAGTAAGGAAATGGAAGAAAAATGTGGTATTAATTAACCTCCACAATACAATAGCAACGCAAAATCTGCAAATGGATGCAATCTTGGTGTCTGATTGCTATTTCTGTACATAACAGGGACATAAAACTGTTTTGAAAAACAACATATGAATATTTTAACTCAGACAGAAAAACACTGATTAATGAAGGAAAATGATAGAAAATAAGAAATTACAGTATGGAACATTTAGAGCACATAACAAAATATAAAATCCTCAAAGTGTATGAACATAATAACTTACAGTATGGAATGGCACATTGTCCTTTCCCATAAACTGAAACAGTTCCACATTCTCTGGGTTTTTCCACCATTTCTCCCAATCACGTGTGTAGCTTGCTGTGATTGATATATATCCAATAGGTGCATCAAACCAAACGTAGAAAACCTTCCAATTAAAGAATATAATTTAAAATTAGTGAAAATGAAAAACTGAATTTGAAAGACCCAAAGGAAAAACTTACCTTGTCACTGTATTTTTCATGTGGAACAGGAACCCCCCACTTCAGATCTCTGGTGATACAACGTTTCTTTAATCCCATTTTGAACCATGAATTTGTTGTTTGAATAGCATTCTGACTCCATGACCCGGCCACGGACATCTCGTTGATGTACTTTTCCAATTTGTCTTTCAAAAGAGGGAGCTCAAGAAATAAGTGGTCCGTATCACGAATACAAGGACTATTTCCACAGACCTGTTAAAAAGCCAAAACTTCTCTATACTATCAAACACATAAAATTGTACTTGAATGTGAAAGTAAATAAACACGGCCACTTCACAAAATGTGATTCAATCTTATTATAAATAATAAAGTAAGGCAGTCTTGTAGATGGAAATATATTTTCGTTTGTGTAGTAATTGTGTTGTGTATTAGCTTTTATGTGCTATAAAAATTTCTTTTACTCGTGCTATAGAGCATGAGAAATGGACCAACATCGATGTTCTTTTGGTTGTTATGTGTTTTGTTGGTTTTCTTAATAAATAAAAATAAAGCAATAATTATCAGTTCATTGAGGAATGTGTCTTCTTGCTATTAAATTATTTATTTTGTTTAAACTGTGTAATAGATGTGTTATCACAAAACAAAAAAAATGGTTTATGATTGTTATTTAATTTGTCAATTTTCTATTGTATTGTATTTGGCTATTTCCTTTTAGGTACTAGGTAGTAGGTACCATTGTAATTTGGATATTTGTTTGAAGGAAATATCCTCTATATATCTTTTTTCTTAACCAATATTAACTTCACCAAGCTGTCAGGTAGCTAAATTTTTTATTCTTTACTTTTGGCAT
Organism: Trifolium dubium; assembly: GCA_951804385.1. Lineage (NCBI taxonomy): Eukaryota > Viridiplantae > Streptophyta > Magnoliopsida > Fabales > Fabaceae > Trifolium > Trifolium dubium. The sequence continues at coordinate 20,988,513 of OX638071.1, read as the reverse complement.
TATAAAAACCAGCAGAAAGACGGGTATAATTGAATAGTTTATTCCATCTCATTGTAATGTTGTTGGCATATACCATAATTAAATAATTTTGACAAATACGATCAAAATAAGCTCCCTTTATAGTGTCCCATGTTCACTCCTCGGATTATGATTACATGAATTATATGATTTTATCAAATTTTTATTGGTTTCGACGTGTCTGTCTATGCCGCGTCTGGTGTCCGTGCTTCATGGCATATACGTCCACAATAATTTAAATGAAGGGTATAATTGAAAGTAAGTACTATACCAAAACAAAGTATTCCTATTATGCAGTATAAGTATACATTAATATAAGTTGCAAACATAAACCACTCACTACAATTTACTTAATTACATGTTTTAGCTTCATAACGTCATAAACTTTAAAGTGTACATACTCACTCAGTAAAGAAAAATATTGCAATATCTCCTTCATAACTTGAAGGAAATTTCAACAAAAATATTGTAATATAAGAATTCAAACATTTTTGTCTCGTATTGTAAATAGTAATGCATACCTCATGAATATGTATAGCTAGTCAAGAAAATTTATTTTAGTTGAATGTGTAATCAAATATATAGAATAAGTGCTAGAGGATAATAAAAGAATGGAGAAACAAATGAATTTAAATTTACTTTTTTTGAGTATACGCATTTTTAAAAACTAAAAGTAATTTAAAATTTATATAATATCAGTTCATATATATTCTGTATATTTCACTATAATATTGGTATGTAAGATTATTTTTTTTTGCTTTACTATTAACAAAATTATTATATTAATCATTACTTTTTTATTTCAATATTTGTATGTTTCTCTTCTTGAGCTTAGACCCCTTTATACCAAAAAATAAATAAAATATTTGTATGTTTCGAAACAAATTATCCTTTAAAATAATAAAAAATATTAATCTCATAATCTCTTTTGCCCGTGCATTGTATGGGTATATGCTACAGTTTTAAACAAAGATGAATCAAAGAAAGCCCAGTGATAAGGGAAAACAAAACTGCAACTGCAAGGAATAAAGAGTATAATAAAATAAAATAAAACTCAAAGCAACTAGAAAATTCAATAAAGATAAATAACCATTAATCCACTAAGGTTGTTTGGGACGGCTTTTTTGGAGGGGATGAATGGGGAGGGAGATGCTTATGGTGAGCATACCCCTTGTTTGGAAATATTTAAAAATTAGTGAAAGTGTTTGAAGATTTTTAAGACATCTCTAATGCTCTCCTCCAAATGTTTCTTTTAGTTAACCAAATTAGAACCTTCCCGTCTCTTCCTAAGTCCTTCCCTCCCTCCCATCGTAACTCCCTAACATAGCCTACAGTCATCCAAAACAATCACACATGGCAAAAAAATATTTCCATGGATTGGAATGATACATTTAGTTAATTAATTAGCACAAACATAGATCCAACTTTAGGGAAGGGAGGTTTACTACCTTGCACCTGGGAATCTTCAATTCAGTCGGATTTAGAAGATTTCCACACTTCTCACATTGGTCTCCTCGAGCAGAATCATACTCACACCCTGGAATTGGGCAGGTACCCTCCACAAGCCTATCAGCTAAGAATTTTTTGCATGTGTCGCAATAAAGCTGAAATTTTATAGACAATTTAGCAAAGTGTAATAAAGACCCTTGCAAACATATTGACACATGAAACAACTCCAATATCAACTAAATTGGAGAGTATGATGCCAACAAATAACCAAATAAAATCTTTAAATAAATACACTTTAACCAAAGAAACAAAATACAGCTAAACACCTGTTGTAATGTGTCCTCGGAGAGCCAATTGTTTTCATGTATCTTTTTGAAAATTGCTTGGCAGACTTCAGTTTGCTCAGGGGCAGAGGTACGCCCAAATTCATCAAAACTTATATTAAACCAATCATACACCTCCTTATGAATAACATGGTATCTACAAACACACACATTGAAAATATCATCAATGAAATTCTTCTCAACGAACAACCAAGTACCAAACAAGTGTAATAACCTTAGATCAAAACCACAAAATTACAAAAATGGAAAAGCTCATAATATGAAGCACGGACACAGACAACATGACACATATACGACATGACACTGACACGACCCATCGACACGGATAATTTTTTTGAAAAACAGATATAATTCAATGTATTTGTCAGTGTCAGACATGCACACGCCTAATCCGAGGAGTGTCCGTGCTTCATTCATATTCACAACTATAGTCCACCGCATCAATGCTATGCCCACATAACAACCTAAACACCAAGAAATATACGCATGCACCAATTATTCATAGATTACTAAAAGCTATCTGCTAATGAAAGAATATTACCAATGCATTGAGCCATTAAACATCACAAAATACATAATGAACATTATAACATCAAATTTACAATAAGCAGCAAACATGTGTTACTTAAATCAAATTCGAACGAATAAAAAAAACTTAATAGACGAAATGAATGAATACTTGTCACAAATCTCTTTGGGAGAACAATTCTCTTCCAATGCTTTAGTCTCTGTTGCAGTCCCGTACTCATCGGTACCGCAGATGTAAATAGCATTGTAACCCCTAAGTCGACAGTACCGAGCAAACACATCAGCACTCAACACACCTAATCAAAATTAAACCAATATAAACGTGAAATTCAAATCAATAAACACGAATAATGAACAAATTGATTCAATCGAAGGCATTGAGTAACGAAAGAGAAAATACTGACATCCAATGATGTTGCCGAGATGAGGAACGTTATTGACGTAAGGTAAAGCACTGGTGATGAGGATGTTACGCTTTCCTTCCACGGGAAGCTTCGGAAGTTTACGATCTTCTGTCATTTTGGTGAGTAATTGAAGACAATTTCGGGGCGTTGGAGTCGGAGTTGTAGCTCGCCGGAGAAATGAAGCGCAGCCGCCGAGAGTTGAAAAATGAGATGCGAGGAGAAAGTGAAGGAGGGTATAAGTAGGGGTGTAATCTGTTTATTTGGACAGGTTTTTAGCAACCTGTTTGGTTCAACTGAGGCCCTACTAAAAACCTAAGGGCAGGTGAGGGGAAAGATTTTTAAGGAGGTGAAGTAAAAGAAAATATAATTTATTATGTTGACAAAATTATTCATACTTATTTATTAAAATTCTAAATTATCCTTGTTGGAATATTAAAAATTTAGGTTTTATTTTTTTGACAACAAAAAATATTTAGGTTTTCTACTCATTAGTTTTTTTTTTTTGGTTATATATCCTTTAGATTTTTTTTTTGGTGTAACATATCCATTATACTTTAATCCTTATTTTAAGTTTATATAATTAAGGATAAAAAAGTAAATTAATCATAAACTCCCCTCCCCTCGTTAAAAAATTGAACCACACACAAAAATTTAAAATATTCTCTCCCTTTCCTTCCCCTCCAAAAATCCCGAATCAAACAGGGCCTAAAAATAAAAATAAAAGGGTCATAGTCAAAAAATAAAAGGGTCATAGGGTGCATTTCTTCTTAAGGATAGGGTCTGTTTGAATAATTTAAAAGTAATGGAGTGGAGCGGAACATAATACAATGGAATAGAACATATATTTTATTTTATTGTTTGGATATTTTACAATAAAACAGAGCTAATTTTTTAATCCATTGTTTAAAAAATAGACGGAACGAAATGAATTATAACTTGTTTATTCCAATTTTACCATTTATTATTACAACATTAATATATTGAATTTTCTATAACAAATCAAAAAATAAAATCATCTTCAATTAACAACAAAGACTAACAACTTGCTTCAAAAAATAAAAAACAAAAACTAACAACACACCACCATAATATTCTAAATGGCTAAATGGCTATATATCCCTGTTTTGTTTTACTAGGCTTTGTTTGCGAGTTTGGAGGGGAAGGGAGGGGAGGGATTTGGAGGGAGGAAAATAGAGAGAAAAATAGAAAAATCTTTAACATTTTTTGAGAAAGTATTTTTTATAGAGAATGACAAATAAATACTTATGATTAATATATTATGAATTTAAGAATATTATAACAACATTAATTAAATTTGAAGAATTCATATAAACCCTCCAAACCCCCATCCAATACAATTTTTGAGTTCCACCAAATTGGGGGGTTTTTGTGTTATGAAGAAAAAATAATCCTCCAAGCTCCTCCCCTCCCAAACTCCTCTATTCCTTCCACTTGTTTCTTCTTTTTTTTCAAAACCATTCCCTCCCCTCCCCTCCAAACTCGCAAACTGTGCATCTATGGCTAAATGGCTATATACCTCCGAACCAACGATGACTTTCTATTTCCTTCTTTTTCTACAAAAATAAGTAAGGTACACCACACCCAAAAAAAGTCAGTAAGAATACAACACAGGAAAAATAAAACTAGAATTTCATGGATCAAACAAGCAACATAGAGAGGAAGAAGCAAAGGTAGGAGAAAAGGTAAATAAATACAGCGGAGGAAGAAGCCAAAAGTAGGGATAATTAATATATTTCATTCCATCACATACACCTTAAATTAGATGAAATGAAAACTTAGTAATGGATGATATCAAATGGAATGGATTACATCCTACTCCATTCCTTCATATTTTATAAAATTAAACAATGGAATAGAGCTCCATCCCACTCCATTTCATCTCTTTCCATCAATTCAAACAGACTCTTATGAATTTTTTTGAGGTTTTTTTTTTAAAAATTTATGTTATCATTTTGAAAGTGTTTGTTATAGATTTTAAAAAAAAAAAAATTAGTTTTAAAATAAAAACTATTAGGAATACTTTTCTTTTTTTTTGGTACATTAGAAATATAAATTGTTCCTACTAGGGATTGAACTTTGAACCTCCTCCTATCCAACTCATATGTTCCCCGACTCTTAACTTTTCAAGAATTTATTTTTGTTAAAACTAAGGAATTAAGTGTAGAAACTAACCTATTTTATAAAAATGATTTTTTTATGGTAAACAAACGGAAAGTAATTTTAAATTTTTTTAAAAATCTCTTAGATTTTTTTTAATCTCAAACAAACGCACCCATAGTCTTATGAGCCTACTATACTCAGTTGGTAAGACATTTGTATGTAAAAGACTAAGATCGAAGTTCGAACTTCGTATATCTACTTATTTACTTTTAAGAGCAACTTGACAAAAAAAAATTATTAACATGTGCACTTAAGAATTTAAAAATAAAATTATTCTCTTAAAAAAAATTGACATTAATTATTCTTCTTAAATTTTGTGTATTGAAATGATGAAAAGTTCCAAGATTCAATCAAATGCACAATATTATATTGATACAATTTTTCTTTATTTTTTTTTCATGTTAACATTTTCCAAAATAAAATAATAGTTTCCGAATATCCTGTGAACCTAACTCAGTTGATAGAATATTTGCACGTAAAGAGTAAGGAGTGTAATTCGAACTATGGTCGGTACACCCACTTATTCACTAGACTACCTGATAAAAAATAGTTTCCAAATAGATAAAAAAAATTCCATTAGTTTGGTTTGTACCTCTTGCCACCACCCTCACCTTCTTTGTTTTATTTCTTGTTTAGAGAGATGATTTAGGGTCAATTTTGACCCATAATCACGCCTCTTAAATCAGCTTTTATCCATTTTTATGTTAATAAGTGATTTTCACATATTTTGAGGTTTCCTTTGAGTTTTCTTCTTTGTGATTTTACTGTTTAGTGTTGTTTTACTCTCATCTTAATGTGGTGTTGATTTCTCATCTTGGTACGGTGTTTGTTTTGTTCAGATTTACAAATTTATTTCTATTAGACTACTAGGCTGTCACTTTAGAAGGGGGTTGAATAAGTGATCCGATAATCAATTAACGATTTTAAAATTTTAAGCACGCAAAAGGCCACCGGATCGGTAGTCTATTTTGCACCTACTTTGATCAAAGGAAAATGAGTATCACCTTGAAACATATGATGATAAAAACAAGTCTAATCGATGTTTTGCGATCAATTAATTCGCAAACTTAACAAAACAATTAGATGGTCCAAATTTCGATTATCACAAACAAAGCAACCAAATTGAATTTGGTCGAACACTTGGCGTGCGTCAAATTCAAATTGGTAAAATCAATTGAATAATGCAAAATTGAAACAGTTAAGGGAAGAGAAAAATAAACGATCTGATATGGGAGTTCTCTGGTTTTCGTTTCATCCTCTCAGTCGGCTGGTACGTCTCCCCCCAATTTTTTCGAAAATACGGAATTGAGATTTTTATTGGAAATCTCTTTGAATTACACAATGCACAAATTCCACATAATACAATACACGAGAATATCTAAAAAAGACTGGACCTTTCCTCACTCGTCGTAGCTTCAGTGAATTTGCGTGATTACCAACGTGATCCTCAACTTCAACCTCCGATTATGATAACCGATCCTCACCCGTTCTTCAATCAAGAACCCCGTGACGATTATCCGGCTGATTCCCTCATTGACGCGTTGAACCTTCAAGAACGATACCTTCTTGAATACCGATGAGAAACTTCCTTGTAACCAATTCCACTTGAAAGATCTGATTCACCGCGATCCACCTCGGACGTTATCACCCAATCGAACTAGAACCCCTTTGTTGGACCCATTTAAAGAGTAATCAACTTTGAGGTAATTGAGAATTGGATAAAGATGAAGAACTTGGTCGCAATGCCACTTTGATCTAAAATTCACTCTTATGATCAAAACATGTTTTCTAATAGTTTCTCACTCATACAAAATAACCCCATGATGTTATTTATAGAGAAAATAGAATGGAGTAGATTTAGGCAAAATTTAACTGATATGTATCGATACAAGTTTAAGTTTGTATCGATACAAACTGTTGACAGCTTAAAAAATTGAAAATTTAACTGAAACCATCGATATATATTTAATTTGTATCGATACATATAAGGCTTTCTGGTTTAAATAATGCTTGATATGTATTGATACATATAAATGTGTTTCAATACACTGTGATCTCTCTGTTTCAAAGAGAGACTGTGCTGAAGCAAAATTCCTAATTTTACAGAGCATAAGGCTTGTATCGATACAAAAATGCGTTTTTCAGTTAGAACATTTTACAGAGCATTTGTATCGATCCACATGAAACGTGTATCGATACAAATGCCTTGTAAACTGATTTTTCAAAGTTTAAAAAGCTTTTTCGCTATCAAGTCAAGTACAATGTCGCCAAAATGTATTCTACTCTATTTCGTGTGTTTTGACAATTATTAAAACGTGGAGGTGAACTAGTGCATTTACAGTTTCGATCCAAATCCAGTGCAGATTAAAAGATGTAAACATTACTAATGTTGCAGATATGGAGGCATGTCTCTTCCGGACATTTGAATTTTATCTTATTAATTGTAGGCTTTGTCGCATTCGTAGATATTATACCGTTTTATGCTGTTAACTAGGGTGATGTGAGGTTGTTCCCTCAAATTCATCTTTTTTAATTTTTAACTAACCAATTTGAATGAATGAATATCATTGTTTTTGTTGTCAAAAAAGAAAGAAAAAGTGGGCGTACCAGAATTCGAACCCCGGTCCATACACTTTACATGCAAATATCCAATCTATTGAGCTAGGCTCACGAAACATAAGTTTCCTAGTTATTATCAAAAAAATACATAAATAATTCAATCATTATTTATATTGTATTATCATATTTTTTCACTTGTTATCAATTTTTTAAACTATTATTTTTTTTATCAAAAATCTTATATAAACCAACTATTTTCAATTGCACTAAAACTCATTGTAGATTGCTCTCATTGATCCAAATTGGTTTTCATAGCCTTCACAAAACATGACATAAACACCACAATGAAAGTTGAGTTCAAAATAATTTTTATAGGGGATGTCCCATTTAAAAACCTATTACTCCTATCTTAATCTTAATCTTAATCTTAATTAATATAATCCAAGTAAAGTTTACAACCATATTTGCAAACCCTAATATGCTAACTTGGATCAATTTAGCGCTAACTATGTAGGTTAAATGGTGGGTTAAATAATAAAGAGGAGATTTAGGCGGTAACCATATGTGAGTTAAGTGATTAAGTAGTGTTAAGTAATCATTATTAAAATTTAGGCGTGCACTTTATTGAGCCATGCAATTACCAAGACCCCTTCATGCATCCACCTTCATTAATATCAATGAAACATGTTGCCTCCTTAATTAATTTATATAGCATAGGCGTGTAATACCATAACACGTAGCCCCCTATGTGTAACTGATTGCTTTTCTAAGGCGGTATTAAATGCTTTTGTGTTTTTCCAATGTTATTAAAGCTTACTACATCTTTCCATGCTTATGAGTCTAAAACGTGACTTTGAGTATTCCTTAATTAAATTCCCAAATCTCTTTTTGATTGTTTTTTTTTGTTTTGTTTAAAACAATGCCAAATCAAAACCTTTCTCATTCTTCTCCAAAACATGCACATCGTTATTGTTGTTTCTCTATTCATTTTGCCTTTTTTTTTACTTCACTATTACCGATCATTCATCAGTAGTTTAAGATCTGATATTTGAAGAAGAATAGTTTAATATTTCATCAATCAAGTAATCTTCCTCATAAAAATAGTTCGCCTTTTGGGTGGATATGTCCATTACTTATTTCTTAATGCTATATACTTATTGATGTCTATGAACTTAAAGTTTTCTCTTTTTTTCGACTGCATTTTGATCGTTTTTGTGTTATTCTTTCTAGAACTATAGATTTATTCATAGTTAAATAAATAGAGATTCACATTAGGATAAGCACAATAAATTAGACCTGCAATTGCACAGGTTAAACCAAATTTTTCTTTATAAAAAAATTGTATCTCTTTTCTTTATTTTGTTTCAGTCTCTTTGTATGTTAGTATTACATTAGTACCTGCATTTTATTTTTTTTAGAACAATAGGCTACCACTATTAGAGTTTGAAAGGTTAAGATTTATAAACATCAATTGTATTTGGATAAATTGTTATAAAAAAATTATTGTACACAAATTTATTTTTATGACAAAATTTATGCAATTTAAGTAAATTTCATGAATTTTGTATGAAATTCCTGGCACACTATGCACAGTGTGCGATACGATGTGCTAAACACTTTATCAGATATAACACGAGATAATGCAAAATAAAGTAAAACAAAACAAATAATGAGACACAGTATTTGTTGATCTAGTTCAGCGAACAACGACAACTTAATCTGGGGGATACCAATCCAGGAAGGAATATCACTATGATGGTCCTAGTTCTAAGTTCTCAGCAAACGCCCCGTTTACAACTTATCACCTAGGCACGACCAATGACTCTTCAATCTAGGAACTCCTAGATCAGAGATCCCATCTCTCTCCCTTACAACCTTACAGACAGCAAGGATTTCAATTATACAGATATGAATGATTTTCTTGGAGACACACTTCTAAAAACTACACACTCGTACCTACAGGCTTAGAGTGTTATAACATCAACCAATTCTAACTCCGTACTTCAAAGCTTAGAAGAGGAACACAAACAATAAACTCGAAGAGAACACAATCCTAAACTTGTATCAATGAGACACAAGAAAGGCTCACAAATAAAGACACACGCAAAACCAAGAATACTAGACTCTAGAACAAAAACGGCGTGAACAACTCTCTTGGAGAATTAGGTTTAGCTTCGCCTTTAAATAGACCAGTACACGTTCTTGATTCACAAGTAACTTGAGCTTCACATATTTGATCCAACCTAATTTCTTCATATTAATTAAAAGATTCTCTACAGAAATTTGCTTCATGGAGATTCTTGATAAAAATATAATTGACAATGATCTGAAGCAATAAATGCGCCATGCATGATTCATGAGAGAGAAATAGATATTCCATAAATATATAACGCGCACACCACAACCAGTCAAATGATACAATGTTGAGACATTATATCGCACATCCTATCACAAGGTTTATCAACCAAAAATGTAGCCAATACCAAAGACTCAACATTGTGTATTTTAGTTTCGTTCTAATTGACTTTTTAATGTTCCCAACTTGATTTTAATTGTGTATGGCATTTGGATTGAAAATAATAGTTTTTTATTTTTATACAATGTAGCAAGTTTTTAATTTCGTCCTAGCATAAACTATCAATTTGTTTCATATAGTAGTACAATAATACTCATCTTTGTGTGGAACAGTTGTAGAGAGAGGGGATTAGACCGGCGAAGAAGAGAATAAAAGGTGATGGAAATTTGTTATGGCAGAAATACATTTCGAACATAAACAAATAAAGAGTATGGAGACAAGTACTCTTTAGTGCAAACTATAGTCATAGTGGGCAAAACATTTATGTATCTAGTTCTTTCATACAATTTGATTGCATCTTCACATAATTGATGCGGTTCATTATCATTTAGGCACTTTTATATATTTTTTCTCTTTGATTTAAAAAAGATAATTAGTTGGCATGAGAAATAATTCATAACTTCTTTTACCTTTTTTTCCTCTACAATATTTTTATATGATTTGATTATTTTTTTTTACAGTTGTTATATGATTAGATTATTAGTCATTATAATATAATTAATCAAACATCATCAATATAAATATTACTAATTATATAATTAAATGATGATGCCCCGTGCACGCACGGGTAAAATGTCTAGTTAGATCTATATATAAAATCCCAATATTTTATGTACGGGATTCTTATTAGTTTTAATGCATTTTATGTTTTGAGAATTTAAGAAAAATCATACCACCTTTCTATGAATTAATTAATTTATTAAAACATAATGCTTATTTAGCTTATTTATAATCAAAATTTTCTCTAATTTTCTATTTGTTCGTTATTGATTTTTGGGTTTATTTATTTTATTTAAAACAAATAAAATAGTAGGAATAGGTAGTGGAAACTAATTTATAGGAACATATATTAGAATTACAAATAAAACACAATGAGAGAGTGCATCATAATTGGATTAAGCTATTAGCACGATTAAAACAATAAACGTGGAGCTATTTGTTTGACTAAGTAAAAGTCATCTCTCCTTCTTTTCCTAATGATTCGGCCAACTCTAAAGAAACTGAACAAAAACTTATTCACATCCTCCAACATATACCAAAGTCTACTTTGTATTTTCTCTCAACTCTCAACAATTCATGCCTCGCCCTTTTCATTATTCTAAGTACAATATACTGCACAAATTACTTGCAAACAAGTCTCCCTCGGTTCTAATCTAACTCATAGAAATCTACTTTTAAAAGTGTTTCCATCTTATTTCCTATTTGTTTCATGAACGATCCAATCACAAATCATCTTCATTGCTCATAAAGCTATCACCGTAGAATTGTTACAACATCTTGATTTCGCTCATTATTGGGCAGCAGCTTCACAACATATAGTGTTTTGTTTTCAACGGTCGGATCGTCAAAAATGTTTGGAGTGATAGAAATCGTAAGAGCAATACAGGCTGCAAAAATTGATCCAAGAGTTGTGTTTAGAAGTAAAGCGTCTAAGGTAAGGGTTTTTTCCTCATACACTCATGTCCTTAAGGTTTATGTTATGGATTAATAATAAAATTGTTTAACTAGTATAGGTGAATGAAAATAGAAGGAATGACAAAAGACTATTTTATAACACTTTATATTTTTATTTTATTTTAATATATTTCACTAGGGTATTTTTTAGGTGATTTCTTCGGGGTGCCAACATAGTTGGGATGCCTTAGATGTCATCTTTGTACCCTTGTGGCCTTTATTTAAAAAAAAAATTCTATGGTTTGTTGTGTGTGGTTGATCTTGGATTTGAGTATTCTGGTGGTTTCGATTAAATGGTGAATTTGTGAAGTTGAAAGAAAGTTGTAAACTTTCAATTGGTTTAAGGAAAATGGTGATGATTTTAAAATGTTTTAATGGTGTCTCTTAGTTTGGTGTAATTGACAGAGAGGTGCATTCATTCATTCATTCATGCATTGGTGTTGTTGTGGTTCGGATACCCAGGTGGGGTACCGAACCTTAATACCCGGGTGGGGTATTGTGTCCGGATGGGACACTGTCCAGATGGGACTTTTGCTCTTTGAAGTATCGATCTGTTTTTCAGAGCGGTGTTTTGCTCTTCCGAGTGTCAATCCGTTCTTCGGATCAGTAGTCTACTTTGCACCCACTTGATTAAAGTAAAAGTTGTATTAAGCCGTGAATCGAATGATGATAAATCGAACTAAGATAATGATTTGATATAAAATATTTAAGATAACTATTTTCAACTACACACAACAAGTTATTCGATTAAGTTTTAACGAATCACAATTCAAGCATAATCAATTGAATTTTAATGAACACGTACGAACGCAAAATTCAATTGATATCGAATTAACAAATAATACGAAATTAAAGAGTTAAAGGATAGAAGAAACGCAAATACATGATCTGGGAGTTCTCTAGGCTTTCGTGTCGTCCTCGCGGTCGGCCGGTGCGTCTCCCCCCAAATCGTCAAACAGACGATTTAAGCTTTTTCTTAAAAATTTTATTCCTTGATACAATGTGCACAATTATACAAAGACTACACCATATAAGACTATACAAAAGATACCTCTTTCTTCACTTGTACAGAATCAATGAAAATTGTGCGAAAACCTCAACACACCTCGAAGCTTCTACCTCTGATTCCAACGATTGATCCTCACACCGTTATCAACCCGAAAACCCTTGTGACAATCGTCCAGCTGAATACCTCGATTGATTGTGTTGATCCTTCAAGAATTCTTCTCAATCTTGAACGTTTGATGAGAAACCAAACCTTCAATCCAATCACAATTCTGATTCACCGCGAATTGCATCGAACGTTATCGATCAATTACACTAAGAACTCTCGATTGATCCCATACTCAATCTCAAATTGATTGTGAATTGATGGAAGATGATGATCTTGTGTTGAATGCTATTTGATCCAAAACTTCTCCAAAATTCTGATCAAAAGTGTTTTTCCAAAGATTTCTCACACTTACAACAAAACCTCATGATGCTATTTATAGAGAAAATAAAATTGAGCAAATTTAGGCAAAATTTAACTAAAGTTTATCGATACAAAGATTAGTGTGTATCGATACAAACTCCTGACAACGTACAAAATTTGAAATTTTTCAGTTATGTTTCGATACAAAAACGTGTTTGTATCGATACATACACCAGTATCTTGAAAATCCTGACTGATATGTATCGAAGCATGCAAGCATGTATCTATACATCAAGCATTCTCTGGTCCAAGAAGAGTTTGATGTGTATCGATACATGCAAGCATGATTCGATACATAGGAGACTCTCTGTCCCTGTGAGACCAGTTTTGTATCGATACAACTGAGTCCTGTATCGATAAAAAATACAAAAATTCAGCCTGAAGGATTTTCAGGACATTTGTATCGATACAAGCAAAGTATGTATCGATACAAAATACCTATAAAACAGTTTTTCAAAGTTTAAAATAGTTTTTCGCTGTCAAGTCAATTATAGTGTTACCAAAATGTGTTCTACCCTATTTTCATGTGTTTTGACAATTATTTAAACATAGGGATGAACTGATGCACTTACATTCTCCCCCTTTTTGATAATTGTCAAAACTTTGCATAAGCTAACTATGAAATAGCAACATGTTTACAGACGCAAATACATCAGGGCTAACCATAAGCACGCTCCCCCTGAGTTGATGCTACTATGCGGTTGATTAGTTGATAGTATCCAAGACTCTTAGCTTTTTCCTTAGCTTGTGCAATCCAAATCTCTCCCCCTTTGACAATATAAAAAAGAAGAAGAGAACACACAAGAGAAGTATCAAGTTCAATAAAATTTCCAACATAGTCATATTGTGCACTTACATTTGTCGAAATGCACTTTATGATGAACATCCAAATCAAAATAAATGCGTACAAGATATGCAAAAGTAATCCAATGACGAAAACCAAATATCATGACAAGCATTGGAATGTAGAACAACATACCAAAACCAAAGCATGAATATTGAAACACATCGGCATTATGACGAATTATCACATCAAGATACGAGACGATATAATTAAAACATGTATCCTATTATCATACATGCAAAATTTCATGTAGCACTATCATATTATAACCGAGATCATAAAAAAATGAAAGACACGGATATCATATATGCAACATGTTAAGCTATGGACACATCAAGTAATCAAAATTTCAAACATTGCCATTTGATACATATGGACTTCAAGAATTATTACTATCTTAAAGCAAAATTTTTGGAAATGAGCAAAATGTGAATGAATTGAAATACAATGATTATGTCAAGTTGATGATGGAAGAGAATCCACAGAGGCAAAGAATTGTAAAGATAGAGAAGAAGGGATAGAAATGATACAATTGAACCTTTTACCGTAACCTTTGATGCACTTTCCTTGAATAATACTTCAAGTTGCCATGAAGCATATAGTATATATAAAGTGCATATGTAAAATATATTTATTCAACGTTTGAGATATCGAGGACACACAATTCTCCTCGAATGTAGATGAAAGGATCCGTAGCAAGTGGTTTTGTGAAAATATCCGCAGATTGGTTTTTAGATTCCACGCGCTCAAAAATAACATCACCTTTCTCTACGTGATCTCGAAGAAAATGGTGTCTAATCTTAATATGTTTAGTTCTTGAATGTAACACGGGATTCTTTGTAAGATTGATAGCACTAGTGTTGTCACATAAGATTGAAATACCTTGCAATTTTAAATCATAGTCGAGAAGTTGTTGTTTTAACCAAAGTATTTGTGAACAACAACTTCTGGCTGCAACATACTCCGCCTCGGCGGTTGACAAAGCGACAGATACTTGTTTCTTGCTATGCCAACTTACCAAACTATTACAAAATAAGTGACATGTTCCACTAGTACTCTTCCTATCCAATTTGCAACCGGCAAAGTCAGAATCGGAGTATCCTACCAAAGAACAATTGTTCCCCTTAGAGTACCACAAGCCAAAGTTTGAAGTTCCTTTTAAATACTTTAAAATCCTTTTCACGGCTTTTAAATGTGATTCTTTAGGGGATGATTGATAACGTGCACACATGCAAACACTAAACATTATATCCGGCCTTGAAGCTGTTAAGTAGAGTAGAGATCCGATTATACCTCTATACTTGGTGATTTCCACATCTTTACCTTCCTCATCTTTGTTTAAAGCACATGTTGATGCCATGGGAGTTTCCATGTACTTTGAGTCCGTCATCCCAAACTTCTTAAGAAACTCAAGGCAATATTTGGTTTGATATATGAATGTTCCTTGGTCTAATTGCTTGATTTGTAATCCCAAGAAGTAGGTTAGCTCACCCATTATGCTCATCTCAAATTCACCTTGCATTAAACTAGAAAAGCTCTTGAAAAGAGATGGGTTAGTGGAACCAAATATAATATCATCAACATAGATTTGAACCAATAAGACGTCATTTCCCTTACGTTTAATGAAGAGTGTAGTGTCAACCTTCCCCCTAGAATATTTGTTTTTAATTAAGAACTTGCTAAGCCTATCATACCAAGCCCTAGGGGCTTGTTTAAGACCATATAAAGCTCTTTTTAATTTGAAAACATAGTCGGGATGTTCATGATTTTCAAAAATGGGTGGTTGTTTGACATATACTTCTTCATTAATGTATCCGTTTAGGAAAGCGCTCTTAACGTCCATTTGATATAACTTGAAATTCATATTGCATGCGTATGCTAACAAAAGACTAATTGCCTCGAGGCGGGTTACCGGAGCATAGGTCTCCTCATAATCAATGCCCTCCTCTTGGTTATAGCCTTGAGCTACTAACCGTGCCTTGTTTCTAACAATAACCCTGTTTTTATCAAGCTTGTTTCTAAAAACCCAACGTGTGTCAATTACTTGATGATTTGGAGAAGGTGGAACTAAATCCCACACATCATTTCTTTTAAATTGATTTAGCTCCTCTTGCATCACAAGAATCCAATGTTCATCAAGTAACGCACTTTTTGAGTTTTAAGGTTCAACTTGTGACACAAATGCAAAGTGCGAACAGAAGTTACTTATCTGAGAGCGTGTGGACACGCCCTTTGAGATATCTCCCAAGATTTTGTCAATAGGATGGTTCTTTAGAGTTCTCCATTCCTTTGCAAGTCCAGCTCCTCTATGTTTGTGATGATTCTTTGAGGAGGATCCTCCATCATCTTTATCTTCATGGGATGGTGATGACCCATCATCTTTTTCTTCTGGAGTTTCCGCTATGGGTTGATCACTCCCATCAACTTCTTTGTCTTTTAGAATATCCGTCATGTCGACACCTGCACCAATGAAAGTACCTTTCCCGTTTTCCTCCGGAAAAGTCTCATCAAAATTCACATGAACTGACTCCTCTACAATTTGTAACCTCTTATTATACACCCTATATGCTTTGCTAGATAATGAATAGCCTAAGAAAATATCCTCATCCGACTTTGGATCGAATTTGCAAAGATTCTCTTTTCCATTGTTTAAGATAAAACATTTACATCCAAAAGATTGCAAATGACTAAGATTAGGCTTCCTCTCCTTAAGTATTTCATAGGGAGTTTTGTCCAAAATAGGTCGAATAATCGCCCTATTTAGAACATAACTCGCGGTGCTTATCGCATCCGCCCAAAAATACTTAGGGAGTGAGGATTCACTTAACATAGTCCTAGCTAACTCCTCATGGATCCGATTTTTCCTCTCCACTACCCCATTTTGTTGCGGTGTACGTGGAGCGGAAAAATTGTCTTCAATGTCATATTTAGAACAAATTTTTTCAAATTTATTGTTTTCAAATTCACCTCCATGGTCACTCCTAATAGAAATGATCTTAAGGCTAAGTTTGTTTTGAATCATCTTGACAAACCTTTTAATGACGGATAAAGTATCGCTTTTGCTAGATAAGAATAAAGTCCAACAATATCTTGAATAGTCGTCAACAATCACAAGTCCATAGTAATTTCCACCAAGGCTTTTAGTCCTTGATGGACCAAAAAGATCCATATGGATTAACTCTAAAGGCTTTGAAGTAGAGATAAACTTTTTAAATTTGAAAGAAGCCTTTGTTTATTTACCCATTTGGCATGCATCACACAAGTGATTTTTTGAAAATTTCATTTTAGGTAAGCCGACTACAAGATCTTTGGAAACTATCTTATTTAGCAAATCGAAGTTAAGATGTGCTAATCTTCTATGCCATAACCATGATTCATCATTCTTGGTTATGAGACACTTAGCACCACCTAGGCTAAAAATTGAAAGTATTTTAGTCAAAAAAAAAAAATTAAAAGTATTATTGCTTTTAATAACAATTTCTACATTTATATATATTCCTAACATTTGTTCATGACTAGATTGAAAAAAAATATTTACTCAAACAACATGCTAGCATGATTCTTATTTTAAATCAGAGATACTATTTATTAATCTTTTTCCTTCCATTCAATTCATACACCCATCGTTTTTTTGATTGTTCATGATTGTATTTCCTTAATTCCTTCTATTCAATTCGTACACCCATCTTTTGTTTGATTGTAAATGATGTGACTTGTAAACTATGAACTCATAAAATAGCCGACTTACTTCAAACTTACACTTAGTTTTCAATATGAACCGTTCAATTTCATATTAATGACGAAATATTTTTGTTAGTAGATAAAATAATAAACCATTAAAAATTTATACATACAAAATAGAAGGATTGAAATTTAAATCTCAATTATAAATATTCTACTTATCAATTTCAACATTTTTTATCAGTTGAACTAAAATTTATGGACTAATGACCGATATTTACGACGCCTAAATGATTTTTTCTATGGCAGCTAAACCTATCCGGGAGGTACTACTGGCCTCCTTGTTTCAATGATCTTAAGTTGTTCATTAAAAAAATGATCCATTTGTGCTTAAAAAGATCATGAGAAGCAACTTGAGTTGCACTTATTCTAAGTGGGGTAGTCTAATACTAGATAAGGGATGGTGGTGTTGTATCTGTGTGAGTTTGAGTTATGAACTGCCATATAAAGTGGGGAATAGGACACAAATTCAAGCCTCACAAAGTGTAGTCTACATTTATGGGACCCTTCTGCTAAATCAAGTTCAAAGAGAAAACGTCCTATTCACTTGAATTGTCATGATCACTCACTCAACAACACAAACCGTCAGTGCCAGTCTTTCCATGTCACCACTATCTTTGCCAATCGTTTGTTTTACTAACGCTCAAAAGAGACTATTTCATCATCTCTGGTAAACTGTGCTATGTATACAAGAAACTTGATTTGAAGCAGCATGAAAGAGACACACAACAAAGCCACTAGTATAGTGATATGACATCATATGGCTCATTTATTTGAGCAAAGACCAGCACTATTTGCAAGAAAAGCCGGTGAAAGTTTTGAAAACAAAAAGAAACAAACTTTATTCAGATGGTGTGGTGTGAAATGAAGCCAAATAAACAAAGCTTCTCCAATCACAGTACTAGTAGAGTACTGTAATAAATTTTTCACTCAATTGACTGTGCATGAACACTTTAAAAGGTTGGCAGAAAAAAAATGTGTCATCAGTCATCATCTCACCAGTTTCCATGCAACAACTCACTGTATTTTACTGTGTCAAAAAAAAAAAACTCACTGTATTTTACGTCATTCACCAACCACAGAACAGAAGCACATAGAGTGAAAAAGGTTCTTCAATTTTCCATCAAGTGCTGCATATAGAAGACTGTGTGACCCATATGCTGACATTTTCCTCAATTATAATCACTTTGTGCAGCTAGAAATAAATAATCCAAGTTGGGAGGATACTGCATTTACATTGGATGAAAATGAATCTATTTTGCATAGACAAATCCTAAGAGCACAGATTTGCAACTTGCAGATACTGGAAAAAATTATACAGTAACCCCCGACTGAGTCAGAAAGTAAAGATTAAAAAACTTTTTTGATAATTTGTACGAATTCAATCCATAAAGGAAAATCAGTCAGAGGGTAGAATAAAAATTAAATACTAACCTTTTTGATATTTAGACAAATTTAAACCCATACAAAATCAAATTTACAGAGTTACAAGACTAGTAGCAACACTGCAACAGGAAAGAAAGCATTTCCCTTTCCCTTTTACAAGTCCATAACCTTGATCACTGGTTTTCCTAGTCAAGACTTCATCATCTATACCATTGAAACATCAACATGCTTGCTACCCAAAAGAAAAAAGAAAATCAATTGAAAACAAAAGATAGGAGAGGGGTGTGTGGAACTAAAAGACCAAACTGCTAAAAATACAACCAAAATGATAATTAATTTAATTTAATTTAATTAATCATCCCAAAATCTTGTATTGCAATGCTAAGTGCTAATAACAAACCCATACAATCTGCATAGCTTCTTCAATCTTCACCGAGCAGAATATCATGAATTGAATTAAGAACTTCTTAGCTTGACCATGAAGAGCATATAGACAATTAGTTGTTCCACACCAGAGATAAAAAGACCAGGTGGAAGAAACCCATTTCCCAATTTGAGTCCAAATTTATCATCAAATCAATGCCAAGAAGAAACAGTCAATAGAGGAACATCTTTCCAAGCCAAAGACAAAAAACCAGGTTGGGATTCAACAAGTGAATACAAAGAACTATAACTATAATTCCACAACAATATCTTTGCTTGACTGATTGCATAATGACTCAAACCCACTGATTCAAAACCACAACGTTCCATCAAAACCTTCCACTGTTCTTTATCCTCCATCCTCTCCCTCACACTAATCACACCATCAATTCTCCTACCAAGCAAAAGACTCTCCACTTGAAACCTCTCCGGCGAATCCAATGCCATGTTCGGCTCCAACGACTCAAAAAAAGCAGCAAAATAATTAAAAGCAGTCTTAAACCGTTCAACAAAACCAACCCGAGTCGTCAAGCTAGCTTCATATTCACCAAGAGTAACAATTTTAGGGTTCAATGATTTAGCCAAATGTAGCGCTGTTTCAACAGCATCCATAGTCTCATCCAAAAGATTATACAATTGAAGCATGAAATTAACAGCTAAAGCTTCATTTGGTTGAATACAAAAGCTAGATTCATTAAGCATCTCAATCGGTGTAAGAATCGGAGTAAACTCAAAATTCAACTCTAGAAGTTTTGCAAATTCAGATAAACGGTTACCAGTAGCAGAAATTGAAGAAACGGGTGAAGTTCCTAATGCCATAGCAGGTATACCAGAAATTCTTACACTATTAGGTTTACCAGAAGAACGAGTTGCAAATGCTTGTAATAACGCAGCCCATTGAATCCCCTGAACAATTCCAAAATCAACGATGTGAATGTTTGTTGCTCCTTCCGTTGCTTCGAGAATCGCTTGATTTGCAGTTAAATGTGCGAACTTAGAATAAGGGCATGCATCGTTTAAGGCTTTGTAAGAGAGTGTTAATTCTTCCCATGTAGTTGAAGCAATTGAAGAAGAAATTTGTGATTGTGCGGTGATTTTGTTGGTTAGAGCTTGTGAAAAGTAGAATGAAACTCTCTGATTAGGGTTTCCGTTTTGTGAAACGGATTTATTAAGATGAGTTAGGGTTTCAATGGCTTGATTTGGTTCAGTTTCGATTAAACGTGCAATTTCGATTAGTGAGTTTAGAAGAGGGTTTGTAAGCGACGACGTCGTTTCAGTGGTGGTGTCGTTTTTGCGTTGCGGAGTGGGTGGTTGGGTTGGGATTTGGAGTGGAACGGTGGCGGGTAAGCGAAGATCCGATTGTGGTGAGAGTCGGGTCGGGCAGGAAGAAAACGGGTTGAATTGGAAATCATGGTTTTGGGTGTCGGCGGCGGCCATTAAAGTGTCCATCCAGTCGTCGGAATCGAAATCGGAGAAACGGAAGGCGGTGGAGTGAGGGTCGAGTGGAGGAGGGAAGTGGAAAGTTGGATCGGGATTTTCTTGACCCGATCCGACTTGAAATGGGTCGGTGAAATCGGTGGATGGGAAAGATAAAGGTGGTAGTGATGAAACTGAAGTGTTTGTATTGTTAGTGTTGTTCCATGGATGAAGAGAAAGAGGATTGGTTATACCTAAGAGATTTTGATGATGTTGGTGTTCTTGTTGTTGTTCTTGTTGTTGTTGTTGTTGTTTTTGCTTGATGACTTGTTGAGCAATTGCCATTAGGTTTCCACTGTCTGCACACATGTAAGCCATTCCCACCTGCAAAAGTTCAAAAAAAATAAAATGAAGTTATATATTTTTCTAGAACTCAAAAACATTTGATTTAAATTTGAATTTGAGTTTAATTACCTGGTCTGGTCTGGTGTATAAGATATGGAATGAGTGATTGAGTGTTGAGGAAGTAGATTTGGGTTTGGAAGTGTGAAAAGTGAAGTAGAAAAGAGTGAGTGAGGGTAAGTGAGAGAGTGGTTTTGATTGAACCGTTGAAGAGTGTGTGAGTGATTTTGGAGTGGAGAAAAGAGAGGTGGCACACACTCGGTTGGTACTTGGGAGGGAGAACCTAGAACGACTATAAAATAAAAATGTCTTTCAAAATGGGACCATCCTCGTGCTCATGGTCCCACTCTCTATTTTCTTCTATTTCTTTGTTTTTTATTGAAAAAATATGTTAAATTAGTGGTGTCTCCAAAACTACGGTTCTGTTTTTTGTCTTGAACGGGGTATCCACCGTTGAACGTAGTGACTAATCCCTCGCTAGATTGAAGACACTTCAATGGATGGGATAGCTGGCTCAAGGATTTAAAGCTCCTCCATACTCAATGTGTGAGGATCGAACCCTCGATTCTTGGTTAAGGGAGGATGAGCCCCAACCGCTCAACCACACCCATTAGGTTAAACTACGGTTCTGTTTGATTTGAAGAAAAAAAAGTATGAAAGAAAAAAAAACACAGAATTCGAGTGATGTATTTATATTATAAAATAGTCCACACACACACACACACATATATATATATATATATATATATATATATATATATATATATATATATATATATTAGTTTAGGTATTTTCCTTCTTTCTTATTTTATTTCCTTCAAGCCAAACGGAGATATATTTTAAGCTTAAGCTTTGTTTGATTTAAGTGAGAGAGAGAGAGGTGAGGAGAATGATTTGTAAGAAGGTAAAGTAGAGGTGTACATGGGTGCGGGTCAACCCGCGAACTCATGTACCCAATTCAACCCAATTTAAAAATTACTCGAATTCATTCACTTGCGGGTAGAACTCAACCCAATCAATTGAAAAAAATTTATTAAAATTTTAAATTATTTTTATTGGAATATTCAAAATAAAAATTTACAATAAAAAAATTTAAATTTTCTACTCATTAGATTTTTTTTTTGGTTATATATCCATTAGATCTTTTTTGACATAATATATCTATTATAATTTAATTTTTATTTTAAGTTTGAATAAACAGTCATTTTGGTCCTTGAAAGTGTCACTTGTTGTCATATTAGTCCTTGAATTAGCATAAAACATTTTTAATTCTCTGGATGTTGATTTTGTTAGTTAAATTAGTCCAAAATTTTAAAAATGTGTCAGTTATGATGATGCGTCTCTTACTTTTGTTTAATCATATGTTTATGTGTAAGTCTATATTCACAATGGACCAAAATAAAAGAGAATATAGAGAAACACTTCATCTTTTTGAAAATAGAAAAATATAATAAATATATTTGTTGCTCTATTCTCATTAAATAAAAGAGATATTAAAGTCATTTTATTCTCTAGCTAACACGGAAGTCACACATAAGTATTTGCACATTATAATTAACACCATTTTCAAATATTGGAGTAATTTGACTAACAAAATCAACATCGAGAGACTTTAAAATATTTTATGCTGATTCGGGGTCTACTATGATGGTGAATAACACTTTTAGGGACTAAAATGGTTGTTTACTCTTTTAAGTTTATAAGATTAAAGGTAAAAAAGTAAATTAATTCTCCCCTTATCTCCCCTCGTTAAAAAGTTGAACCAAATATAAAATTTGAAATATCACCTCCCCTCTCCCCCCTCCCCTCCAAAAACCCCGAACCAAAACCGTGTAATGTTTATCCTGGTTGAATTAATGTTTATCCGTATAAATTTAAATAAAATAAAATATTATTTGATCTGTTATTGAGACCTATTAAGATTAACAATTTCAATGAAAAACTCATAAATCATTAATCTTGATGCATCTTAATAAAATATCAAATAATTTTCAATTTTTTTGAATTTTTGCATGGATAATCTATATAATATAATATAATATAATATAACATAATATTTTTAATCCAACCGTAGATTTTACAAAGTTCTTATTCGTTATTATGAAATGAACAATTTGTGCATGGTGCACCGTATGCACCACTTATGCATATTAAAATTTGCCTGATTATAGATTGTTAATGTAGTTGACATGTCATCTTTATTCATATACTTTCTCCGTTCCTTTCTATTTATCGTTTTAAAAAAAAGACCAAATTAAAAAGGTATATTTTTGCACCTTATCTTCCAATAATACTCTTCTTCTTTTTTCAGAATAAATATCCTAATTTTTAATCCATCAATAAATTCCTATTTTTTTGCACACACACTTTGTCTTTCTAAAAAAATTAAAACCACAAAAAAAATTATAACAAACTTTATTTAAAAAAAAAAAACAAACTAACTTTGTTACAAAAAATTTAGGAACATGTAGGGATGGCAAAATGATCCGTACCCGCGGACTCCGCCCGAACCCGAACCCGAGTCAACGGGTAAAAACCGAGTTGACTGGATTTCGGGTTCGGGTTCGGGCGCCACCCGATATTTTGGGTTTGGGTTTGGATAGAGTAATATCCACACCCGAAACCCGAACCCCCGCCCGTTTATATATGTAATTACAAAATTATCTCTAAATATATATATAAAGTTTAACACCGTATTTTGGGTGAAATATATGTTACAAAGTTGTAGACGTTAATTTTAATATTTAACACCGTAATTTCTTAGTTTCGTTGAATTTATTACATTTTTCTCTTTTCTAGCTCGGGTTTCGGGTTCGGGTGAAAAAACCCAAATCCACCGGGCACGGGCACGGGTGGGAGTTTGACACCCGGATAGGTTTTGGGTTCGGGTTCGGGTACGGGTGCCTATTTCGGGTACGGGTTTGGATAGTGTCAAACCCGTGCCCGACCCTACCCGTTGCCATCCCTAGGAACATGGGTATGATAGACAAAATATAACCTAAATTGTTAAAACGACAAATAATTACAAACAAATACCTTTTTTTTTAAAATGACTAATAAAAAAGAACGGGGGAATAATACCTTGCACTTTGATGAGTGATGACCGCATGGACGGATCCTTAGGTGGGAGTGCGGGCAACTGTTTGTACAAAATTTTAGAATTTTTTTTATTTATATGTGTATTCTATAATATAAATTGATATTTTAATTATTTAGCTCAAACACATCATACAATATTTTTCTCTAGGCCCACACAATTATCTTAAGTGACACATTAATTCCACAACTTTTTTTTATAATAATTCCACAATCTTTTCACTTTCAAATATAAAAAATGAAAAAATAATTCTCAAAAAAAAGAAAGTAAATATAAATTAACAATATTTTTCTCTTTTTTGTTAGTGTTATATCTACATTAGCAAGTCATTGTTTAGCTTGTGTCTTTTGTATATACTTACTTGCCATTTTAGCAAGTCATTGTCTTTTAAGTTTTTATTTTTTTGTCAAGTAGTTTAACGGCTTAAAATTTATCTCTTAAAGATGAATAAGTGGGTATACCGGGTTCGAACTCCGATTCCTGCACAAATGTGCAATGTCCTTTTAAGTTTTTTTTAAGTAATATATTTATATATTTATTGTTGTAAATTTATTTATAAATTGTTTCCACTATTCAAAATTTCTGGATCGGTCATAATAACCGATGAAAATTGGGGTGCAATGCGGAACCAATAGAAATGTAAAAGGTGTAACGGAAAATCAACAATGTAGGATATTTTGACATGATAAATATCCCCACCGTTGATATTACTATCATCGCTCTCACACTCAGTCGCCATCAACATTCACCACCGTTGAACAAATTGTAACATCGAGTGAGATTGGAATACTAAAAATACAAATTTTGAAATGAGAGGATTAAAACCTAAAAAAAGATAAGAGTTTAACACTCAAATAAAACATAAAACGTGTTCACAACGTTTTTGTTGCTCATATTTTTTCGATTTTGATTAGCAATTTTTTTTATTGAAAAAGTTCACATGTGTTTTTGTTGCTTACGTGTTCATGAGTTCATGTAATTGTTCTAAATTAAGTTATTTTGATTTTCTTTTGTTTTTTTTGGTGTGTTATTATGTTTTTGAGTGTATTTTCACATGTGTTTTTTTGTTATGATGTTATATGTTATGTAGTGTGCCACTGTTAGCCTTCAGCAGAATGAGATACTCTGATTGGATTTTGCTCCGAATTGAATCTTAGATATTTTTTTGATAGAAATTTCATCTTAGATTTTTAAATCGAATTAGATTAAAAATTACTGAATTTAAATTTTGTTCGTGTTACTTTTTGTCAAGAACTCTCTTTCCCTCTTATTCTTGTTGCTCTATATATACTCTTTTTTCTTGAAAGGTTTTATCACTCTGAGATTTTTTAGTAAGTTTTTCAATGATGCAGATATTATGTTCCGCTGATTGTTGACTTGGATTTTGGCTTAGCCCAAAAATACTTTTGTACCTTTTTTATATAATATTTTTAAATTGTTACAAATAATAGTTGAAATATATTTTTTATGTCTTATAATATAAAAGAAAATTGGTCAATCAAAATTAATGTATTTAGTCCATATTTTTAACTAAATACAACAATTTTATTTTTGACTATTTTACTTTTATATTTTGAGACGGAGGGATCATTGGTTTGCCATTTTACATTCTTTTTTATTTAAAAATAAAAGGAAAGTTATGTATTTTTTTTTGTCTTAATACCATAATTATAAAGATGAATTTTAGGTTAGTAACCTAAAATTTAGTTAAAAGATAAATAAAATCTAATTAAACTTAATTTTTTTTAAGTGCTTCGAAGTATCAAGGTAGAAATAGACATCCCAACTAGGTTGACACGTCTAGATGCACCCATCCTATACCCTTAGCTCATAATAATATTATATATAGAAAAAAGGAAAAGAACTATATACAAATTGGGGGGGGGGGCAAAACCAACCCGGGGGGGGGGGGGGCAAAAACAAACCCCAACCAAAGTCAAAAGCGAACGTAACCGACTAATTAAAACGATATGAAGGTAAACCCATCTTGTCAAGATGATAAGTGATGACACGAAATCATATCGTATTTTTAGCTTAGTTTAGGTGAATTTTAGTTGCATTTGCATATGTTTTTATTTCATTTATGTCGTTTTATGTTTGTATTTGATTTGTTTTTAGTTTTGTCGAATAAAATAGGTCGGAGAAGAGAATTGAGCAAAAAGTATCAAAAACGGAGCAAAAAGGGGGTGCAAAGCCCATATTCGCGCAGCCCACAAAGGAGCCTAGCAAAAATGGGCATTGGCCCAAATCTGCCCAGTGCCGAGCGCCACCAAATGAAAGCCCAAGTGGCGAGCGCCACAGAATGGGTGGCGAGCGCCACCAATTGCGAAAGCCCTGTAGAAACTGATTTTTGCGCAACGTGGGGAGCAAGTACGCGTCCGATCAACAGCTTTTCCTAATCGTACGGCCAAAGGGATGAGATCAAATGAAACATATCCATTCCTACTTTTGTGGATCGGAGCAGTGATCGACGATTTGTGTATCAATAAATATTTATAACTGCAAGTGCACAGTTTCGTCGTTGAGTTTTAAATGATATCGAACCACAGAGACCAACAGTCGAACTACCGTACTTCTGTCGTAACTTTGTAAATCTAAGGCTATTGAATATTAGGGTTTGTTTAGAAAGTTTAGAGATTAAATTAGAATTAAGAATTAAATTAATTAAAGCGGATATCGGTATGTAACTTAATTAACCTTTGGGAATTTAATAAATTAATAGCGTGCGAAAAAAGGGTTTATTTTTCAGAAGAACTTTCTTAATTCAAAGGTTTAAACCTCACACTCTCGTTTTGTTGATAAAAACCATACTTTCTAAGCTAGGAGTTTTACTGTCACTTTTCTACCACCTTAACTTCGAAGGTATATTTTGAAAATCAATTAGTTCTAATTAATCCTAACGTGGCTCTCGCTCGTTCAAAGATTAATATCAAATTCCTACTATCTAGTTAAAACCTCAAACTCTCGCTCTATTGATTTTAACCTTAGTTGCTTTCTTTTACTCTCGTTCAAAAGCTTTGAATTAAATTAGGAATTTGAATCAGAAAAATAGTTTAATAAGTACGCGCTAAATCATTATTAAATTCCCTTCGGAGAATTAATTCACATACCGATATCTAGGAATATAGCTAGACATAGTAAAGAAATTAAATAAACAAAAACAGAAAATTAAATAAAGCATAATTAAATAAACGAATAAAAACATTAAATAAAAAAACCTGGAATGAATGCTGAATTAAATTGACTGAAATAACTGGAATAATATTCTTGACAGGAAAGTGAAAACAGAACTGAAAACGGATTCCCGGTGTGGAAATACCGTTACAGTTACTGTAACAAGAAATAAAAACTGACTGAAAAGTAAAGAAAATAAAGCGTGTTCGATTCTTAGATTTGAGCTTCTATTTATAGGAGAGATTTGGCTTCTACGATCCATGATTTTAGGAAAGGATAGGCTTTATTTTGATATCATCCAGTAGCCATACGATTAGGAACTGAAACGGATCAGACGGTGTGCTTCTCCCCCACGTCACGCAAAATTCAGTTGTACTGGGCTTCTCATTTGGTGGCGCTCGCCACCCATTCTGTGGCGCTCGCCACTGTGGGCTTGTGCTGGGTGGCGCTCGCCACCCTCCTTGTGGCGCTCGCCACTTTGTGTTTTTGGGCATGTGCTCATTTTTGCTGTGCTCCTTTGTAGGCTGCGCGAATTTGGGCTTTTGCACCCCCTTTTTGCTCCGTTTTTTACACTTTTTGCTCAATTCTCTTCTCCGACCTATTTTATTCGACAAAAGTAAAAACATATCAAATACTAGCATAAAAAGACATAAATGAAATAAATACATATGCAAATGCAACTAAAATTCACCTAAACTAAGCTAAAAATACGATATGATTTCGTGTCATCAAATTCCCCCACACTTGAACCATTGCTTGTCCTCAAGCATAAAAGAATAGTGAATCGCAAAGCTTAAGTAAAGACACATGACACGATCATCTTACTCGTACGTGGTTGCCGGCTAAACTATGAAAATCAAATAAAAGTGCAAATAACAAAAACACCGTGATGACACAAGAGACTCCCGGTTATGTGAAAACAGACCTGAAGCATTTCCTCTTGACTCTACCTCTCACCTAAGTTTCATTCCCCCTTTTCATTCTAGCGCAATCACATTAAGCCCGTTATCTTGTACACGCCCATGGTAGGAAACCTGTTAGTGATTATGATCATCATATAGCTAGGGGTGCTGATAACATAAGTTTGGTAACCCCTATTTGCTTTACCCATTTCGCAGTTGCGGGGGATCGGATCGTAACCCGCCCTACCAAGTTCAGAATCAGACACCTCTGAACCAACTACTAGTGGGTTTCTATACTATGGTATTTTTTTCCTTCTCATGTTTCAACATTTGCTGAATTTTCATCAATTTTTTCAAGGAATCAACCAATAGCATTTATAACATTTATAATCAAAATCATTCACTTATATTCTTCGGTTTCCCACTTAGTTTGTGCCTTGAGATGGTGCCGACTGCTAGATAAACTACTAAGGGTTCATTAAAACTCAAGTTCAAAGCTTTGTCAAAATTTGTACTCAAATCAGTTTTACACACTTCCGGGAATCTAAGGTGGTAAGACGGTATTGATTTTATCTAACCGTTACCCAAATTCCACAAAATAGCCTAGATAGTGCAAACAACCTATATACTTTCAAACAACCAACACCAAGCATCAGAACTCAATACTTTTGCTTTTCACAAGAAATTTTTTGGTATGGCTCAAGAAATGGGAAAATCAGACAATATCAAAACCAATCACGCAAAATTAACCTAATCTAAGTGAACTATCCTAAGGTTTTATTATGCATGCAAAACTAAATGACTGAAAGTAAAGGAAAGCGATAAAGCTTCCTCCCCCACACTTAAATCGAGCATTGTCCCCAATGCATGACTAAAGGTGAGTTTGGAAGGGTACAACCTGAGAGAAAGTAACTACTGGCGGTTCGGGCCGCGCCTCCTCGTGCGCCTCTCATGTGGTGGAGGTCCTGCACCTAGCTGCTGGAAATAGCCATCAAAATCATCCATGCGTAAGGACATATCTGCCATGCCATCAATCAAGCCACGCTGGTCGCTCTGAAACTGCTGCATCATGCTCATCATCTCTGTCTGACGAGTCTGGATGTCCTGGATATGCTGGTCCCGCTGGGCATCTAAAGTGTAGTGCTGCCTCATCTTAGCTAAAACGGTATCAAGCGTGGCTGTGCCACTCTCATGGGCAGCTCCAAAAGTAGTACCTGCAAAATAACCAGAAGAAGTGTGTGTGCTGTGTGCATTAGTTTCCGGAGCCTCGTGCTCCTCCTCCTCAGATCCGTCACTTTCTCCCTCATCAGAGTCGGGGAGACAACGGAAGTTGTCTGTCGAGCGCACATTGAAGCGCGCAGGGTCAGGGAGGGTGATAGCAGGGCAGGCTTTGTTATCTATCATGAGAATGTATTTTCCATCAGCCCGCTGCTTTACTAGCCTCATGTTTCGTGCCACGTCTAAATCAATGGTACGAGGGTCAAGTGGGGTAAGGGTAGAAAGTTGCGCCCCATGGTTTAGCAAGCGTGCTAAGGTAGTGATCAGACCACCAAAAACAATTGCCCCTTTGGACTTAACCATTGAAAACATGTGGTACATCATAAAGCGAACAGTATGGACCTTTTCTTTTGAGACGCTGTAAGTGAACAGCAGAAAGAGCTCTTTTTCATTGACCTTGTTAGAACCAAGGCGGCCAAACACAGTGCAAGCCAAAAGATGGCGAAAGTAGCGAATAGCGGGGTTTTGGATTAATGACGCTCTGTTACCCTCAAAACTACTCATATCCTTGCCAGTTAATCCCCACCAAAGTTTCTTTGTGGCATTTGGCCACCCCACTTGAGTAGGCAACTCATCTTTCACTCCCTCACCGTGTGGTAAGTGCAACAACTTGGCTAACTCATCGTAGCTAAAATTCTAATCAACATTAAACAAACGGAATCTCACACGGTCGGGGGTGGGGTTTAGTTCTAGAGAGCTAAGAAATTCGGCGGTAAGTTGAACATGAACGGGGTCTTTAAAAGAAAGTAAGAAATCAAGCTTAAATGAACGAACCAAATGGCGCACACTATCCGATAATCCTAGAGTCTCGAGACAAAAGTCATCGGCATACCTCGTTGGTTCGTATTCCTTTCGGCGGAGGAGTCGGTAGAGCTTAGCTTGGTCTCCATCTCGGAAGTTGATTGCATACTCCCCTTGTTGTGCCATGAACTTACCTTAGCTTGCAATACTAGAAGAAAATGAAGGAAAGAAAGAAAGAAGCCTCTGTGAAAGAGAATTGTGTTGTGAAGTGAATGTGTTATGGTGTGTGTATTTATAATGGAAAAATGAAGATGAATGTAGTGATGTGTAGTTGAAAATTTAATGAAACATAATGATAGTGTCTGCATTTCACAGAGAATCAATTCCTTTTCAAAACTCTAAAAACAAAACCATTGAATACAAGCTTACTGTAACACGCTTCCTGTACAAAATTTTGCCAAAATCTTGTAGTTTCATTCTGTGGCGAGCGCCACTATGCTCATGGCGAGCGCCACCAGGCCAAAATTTGCATTTTGGCCTTTTTCGTCCTGTAGCGTGTTGTTGTTCATTTGTACCTATACCTGTCTAAAGGAAATTGTACAGCTTGCATACAGTTGAATTAAGTTCTAACAGGACAAAAATTTTCACCAATGAACATTTCTAACATAGAGCAATTATTCACAAGAAAAATTCACATGAGCACACAAGAGCATAAAACAAACGGTCTCTCATCAGGAGTTTTTATTAACGAACTAAATGAAAGTAAATATAGTTATTGCTAATTTCTGAAATTCAAATTAAAGTACTAGTAAAGAAAATTTCCTAGGATTTATTATTCTAAAGCAAAGAAAAGTAAATGAAAATCCTAGGAATGCGGTAAAATACGCCGAGACGGTCCTAGCCACTACGACGATGTTCGACTTCATTCACAACAAAGCCCAACTCATCCCAAATATTCTCCACTTGCGCAGCGGCGGTATCTAAGAAAGCATAAAACTCCGCGCGCAACTTAGTCAGCTCGGCTTCTATTGCATTAGTTTTCGCTTGCAATGCTTCGAACATAGCAACGGTCACGGTCGGCGGCCCAACTGGGGCATCAGCAGCAGGAGTAGGAGTAGAGAAAGCAGGATCAGAATCAGGAGACTCACTTGGATCAGCATCAGAGAGATCTGTGTCAGGGTTTTCATAGGCTTGGGGTGAAGAAGGAGGTGTCAAGGGTGTATACTGAGGTTCCAAATCATAGAGCCAATTCCTTCTGTCATGGACACTGGTTTTAGGGCTAGGCAAGGTAAAGTGGGGCACGACTTGGCGATTGATAAGGAGGTCAAACCTGTCGGGTCCTAAGTTCCCTATAATGCCACGGTTAAAGCAAAAGTTTATGTCCATGCATCGGATTCCTCCCAAGGGTTGAAGTCGATTAAGTTGAACTCTCAGGCCAAGGGCATCTGCAATCATTGTTACCAACCCACCAACTAGTATGGGTCCCAAGCAGTCAAGGGCTATATTGTACATGTTGGTCATCATAAAGGTGGCCCCATTGACAGGGCGGGACTGTGAAGCACATAACATGATAAAAAGCTCCTCACGGGACACAGAGGTGTTGTTCTCTTCCTTTCCAAAAAGGGTGTGGGCTAGGATTTTGTGAAAGTAACGGAAGGCTGGGTTGTGTATGTTTTCAGAATACATGTTTCCAAACTCAGCATGTCCTTCTCCTGAGATTTTACCCCAGAAATAGTCTAGCTCACGGAAAGGGAAAGTGCTCTCCTCAACTGATGTGAAAGTCTGTGGATCACTCGGGAAACCTAGGAGGTTGGCCATTTCTAGGTTGTTGAGGGTGTAGTCAATGCCAAACATCCTAAAGTTTATCAGGCCTCTTCTGAATCCTTTTCCGATCTCAGGGTGATAGGAGAATGAGCTTAGGAACTCGAGGGTTAGGCTTCGGTAAGAGCTAAATCTTCTCCCCACAGCAAAGCCGGACCATCCGACTTCATTAAGCAAGAACATCACGCTTTCGCGGATCCCTAGCTTGTCCATAGTAGCGCTGTCAGGGTAGATGGATAGGTGCATATCTCTCTGAGCTAGAATCTCATAGCCTTTGATCTGTCCTACTCCTCTGAACTTGATATCATAATTCTCATCTCGATTCATCGTGAAAGAAAGAAAGGTATCTAAAAAGAAATAGATTTGAAAATACATACCAAAAAATATGAGTGAGAAATAAGATATATAGTAATACCGCTTAATTTTAAAAACATAATAATTCAGAAAAACAAGCAACAACTAAAAAAATAAATAAAAAAAACTTAAACCTACATGTGGGTTGCCTCCCACCAAGCGCTTTGTTTAAAGTCGGTGAACTCGACGGTTTTGTGTTTTTTATCTTGCTTGTGATGGCCGGATTGGGAGTGATTTCCATGGCCACTTATCACGCACTCTCACATACCCTTCGCTCTTTCTCTTTTTTCTCCTATAGGGCGGTTCAGCTTCCTTGCCCTCTTCTATTATTTTGCGGCTTGGGAGAAAAGGAATTTTATCAATTTCAGGCGGGGGTTTTGGTTCAATTTCAAGTGTCCTTCGTTCTTTGGACTTAGGACTTTCACTTGCCTTTCCAAACGTTACTCTCATCCTCTTTGTATTAACATCATTCTCAATTTCTCTTTCCCCTAATTTCCTTTTTCTATTTGCGCCCTCATCCCCATGTGTGTTAATTTTTACATTCCTTTTCTTTTCACATGGTTGGGGAGTTGGGTTTACTCTGGCCTCTACTATTCCTTGGGGAGCAAGGATTGGTGGGACATAGGGAGCAGGGAAAACTTGCAGTGTTCCCTTCTCTACCTCTTCGACTACCTCACTAGGGAGGATTATCGGTGGTGCTTCTTCGATCTCCACTCTTTCCTCGCTGCAACTCTCAATAGCGTTACTGTCCTCGCTAGCCCTCTCAATCTCGCTTTCATTAACGTTTGCTACGACGTCTACTTGTCTCTCGTAAGAGGGTTCTATGATTGACTGGGTGAACTGGGAGATTACTGTCTCCATCGACTCTTGGGGAGTCGCTGTTGAGGCAACCATGGCGTCGAGCATCCTTTGGGTTTCGAGATTGGTTTGTCTAATTCGTTCATTTATGAGGTCTTGTTCCCTCATCATCTCTCTAAATCGTTGCTCTCGACTAGCCTTAGCGGAATTTTCCATAAATTCATTATATACCACTAATAGGCTAGGACTGACGGATTCTTTTGGATTTAGATAGGGAGGATAGCAATTGTACTGAGAATTAAGGTGTTGTCCCTCAAAGTATGGGGACGGTTGAGGCTGGTAGTTATATGGGAAGTTATGGTTAGGGTAGTTGAAATTTTGAGGATAGTCATTATAAAAGGGATTTGAGTTATACATTTAAGCTCAAAGGACTTATCCTAAAATTGTTTGTTATATTTTTTTTTTCGATTTTTTTATTTAAAATGCCTTAGTCTCTACGGTGTAACGACGGAGTTACGATATCGACTAAATTGGTCCCCGGCAACGGCGCCAAAAACTTGATCGACGATTTGTGTATCAATAAATATTTATAACTGCAAGTGCACAGTTTCGTCGTTGAGTTTTAAAAGATATCGAACCACAGAGACCAACAGTCGAACTACCGTACTTCTGTCGTAACTTTGTAAATCTAAGGCTATTGAATATTAGGGTTTGTTTAGAAAGTTTAGAGATTAAATTAGAATTAAGAATTAAATTAATTAAAGCGGATATCGGTATGTAACTTAATTAACCTTTGGGAATTTAATAAATTAATAGCGTGCGAAAAAAGGGTTTATTTTTCAGAAGAACTTTCTTAATTCAAAGGTTTAAACCTCACACTCTCGTTTTGTTGATAAAAACCATACTTTCTAAGCTAGGAGTTTTACTGTCACTTTTCTACCACCTTAACTTCGAAGGTATATTTTGAAAATCAATTAGTTCTAATTAATCCTAACGTGGCTCTCGCTCGTTCAAAGATTAATATCAAATTCCTACTATCTAGTTTAAACCTCAAACACTCGCTCTATTGATTTTAACCTTAGTTGCTTTCTTTTACTCTCGTTCAAAAGCTTTGAATTAAATTAGGAATTTGAATCAGAAAAATAGTTTAATAAGTACGCGCTAAATCATTATTAAATTCCCTTCGGAGAATTAATTCACATACCGATATCTAGGAATCTAGCTAGACATAGTAAAGAAATTAAATAAACAAAAACAGAAAATTAAATAAAGCATAATTAAATAAACGAATAAAAACATTAAATAAAAAAACCTGGAATGAATGCTGAATTAAATTGACTGAAATAACTGGAATAATATTCTTGACAGGAAAGTGAAAACAGAACTGAAAACGGATTCCCGGTGTGGAAATACCGTTACAGTTACTGTAACAAGAAATAAAAACTGACTGAAAAGTAAAGAAAATAAAGCGTGTTCGGTTCTTAGATTTGAGCTTCTATTTATAGGAGAGATTTGGCTTCTACGATCCATGATTTTAGGAAAGGATAGGCTTCATTTTGATATCATCCAGTAGCCATACGATTAAGAACTGAAACAGATCAGACGGTGTGTTTCTCCCCCACGTCACGCAAAATTCAGTTGTACTGGGCTTCTCATTTGGTGGCGCTCGCCACCCATTCTGTGGCGCTCGCCACTGTGGGCTTGTGCTGGGTGGCGCTCGCCACCCTCCTTGTGGCGCTCGCCACTTTGTGTTTTTGGGCATGTGCTCATTTTTGCTGTGCTCCTTTGTGGGCTGCGCGAATTTGGGCTTTTGCACCCCCTTTTTGCTCCGTTTTTGACACTTTTTGCTCAATTCTCTTCTCCGACCTATTTTATTCGACAAAAGTAAAAACATATCAAATACTAGCATAAAAAGACATAAATGAAATAAATACATATGCAAATGCAACTAAAATTCACCTAAACTAAGCTAAAAATACGATATGATTTCGTGTCATCAAGCAGCAAAAATCCTCTATAAATAGGAAGCTCAATTTCAGAATTCTACACGCCTTATTTTCTTTATATTCAGTACTGTTTTAGTTTCTTGTTACAGTAACTGTAACGGTATTTCCACACCGGGAATCCGTTTTCAGTTCTGTTTTCACTTTCCTGTCAAGAATATTATTCCGATTAATTCCAGCAGCTTTATTTCAAGTTTCCAGCAATTTCTATTTTCAGGTTTTTATGTCGTTATTTAATTATTTATTTATTATGCTTTATTTAATTTTCTGTTTTTATTTATTTATTTATTTATTTATTTCCTTTGTCATGTCTAGCTAGATTCCTAGATATCGGTATGTGAATTAATTCTCCGAAGGGAATTTAATAATGATTTAGCGCGTACTTATTAAACTATTTTTCTGATTCAAATTCCTAATTTAATTCAAAGCTTTTGAACGAGAGTAAAAGAAAGCAACTAAGGTTAAAATCAATAGAGCGAGAGTTTGAGGTTTTAACTAGATAGTAGGAATTTGATATTAATCTTTGAACGAGCGAGAGCCACGTTAGGATTAATTAGAACTAATTGATTTTCAAAATATACTTTCGAAGCTAAGTGATGACACGAAATCATACCGTATTTTTAGCTTAATTTAGGTGAATTTTAGTTGCATTTGCATATGTATTTATTTCATTTATGCCTTTTTATGTTAGTATTTGATTTGTTTTTAGTTTTGTCGAATTAAATAGGTCGGAGAAGAGAATTGAGCAAAAAGTATCAAAAACGGAGCAAAAAGGGGGTGCAAAGCCCAAATTCGCGCAGCCCACAAAGGAGCCCAGCAAAAATGGGCATTTGCCCAAATCTGCTCAGTGGCGAGCGCCACCAAATGCAAGCCCAAAGTGGCGAGCGCCACAGAATGGGTGGCGAGCGCCACCAATTGTGAAAGCCCAGTAGAAACTGATTTTTGCGCAACGTGGGGAGCAAGTACGCGTCCGATCAACAGCTTTTCCTAATCGTACGGCCAAAGGGATGAGATCAAATGAAACATATCCATTCCTACTTTTGTGGATCGGAGCAGCAAAAATCCTCTATAAATAGGAAGCTCAATTTCAGAATTCTTCACGCCTTATTTTCTTTATTTTCAGTACAGTTTTAGTTTCTTGTTACAGTAACTGTAACGGTATTTCCACACCGGGAATCCGTTTTCAGTTCTGTTTTCACTTTCCTGTCAAGAATATTATTCCAGTTATTTATATCAAGTTCATTCAGCATTTACTTCTAGGTTTTTATTTATTGTTTTTATTTAATTATTTAATTATGCTTTATTTAATTTCCTGTTTTTGTTTGTTTAATTTCTTAATTATGTCTAACTAAATTTCTTAGATATCGGTATGTAAACTAATTCTCCGAAGGGGATTTAATAATGATATTAGCGCGCGCACTTATTAAACTATTTTTGTGATTCAAATTCCTAATTTAATACAAAGCTTTTGAACGAGAGTAAAAGAAAGCAACTAAGGTTAAAATCAATAGAGCGAGAGTTTGAGGTTTTAACTAGATAGTAGGAATTTGATATTAATCTTTGAACGAGCGAGAGCCACGTTAGGATTAATTAGAACTAATTGATTTTCAAAATATACTTTCGAAGCTAAGGTGGTAGAAAAGTGACAGTAAAACTCCTAACTTAGAAAGTATGGTTTTTATCAACAAAACGAGAGTGTGAGGTTTAGACCTTTAAATCGAGAAAGTTCTTCTGAAAAATAAACCCTTTTTCGCGCGCTATTAATTTATTAAATTCCCGATGGTTAATTAAGTTACATACCGATATCCCGCTTTTATCAATTAATTTAATTCTTAATTCAATTCTAAACAAATCTAAAAATTGCTAGCCTTAGATTTACACCGTGACAACGGATTACGGTAGTTCAACTATTGGTCCCTGTGGTTCGATATCTTTTAAAACTCAACGACGAAACTGTGCACTTGCAGTTAGAAAATATTTATTGATACACAAATCGTCAATCAAGTTTTTGGCGCCGTTGCCGGGGACCAATTTAGTCGATATTGTAACTCCGTCCTTACAACGTAGAGACTAAGGCAACTTTAATTTCTTGTTAAAAAATAAAAAAATCTAAAAAAAAATTACCCTTTTTGGTTTGTCGATTGTATGCCAAGTACCCGCTCTCATAGCGAAGAATTAGAAACTCCAGTCGACAACCCAGAGCGTCTACTAAGTGTAAGACGCCGAATTGAACAGTTTAGGGAAAGATACATAGTGCCCCAAAGTCAAATCATCTTTCCCGAAACAGACGAAGACTCGGAACAATCTGAAGAG
The DNA here is from genome assembly GCA_951804385.1 of Trifolium dubium. Lineage (NCBI taxonomy): Eukaryota > Viridiplantae > Streptophyta > Magnoliopsida > Fabales > Fabaceae > Trifolium > Trifolium dubium. Next base: position 20,950,833 of record OX638071.1, on the reverse strand, counting down.
GAATTAGAAATGGAAATAGGTCCTCAAAACCACCCTCTAAAGTACTATGCTACCCCTACAGATGCTGAACCGCATAACAGCATTGTTGCCCCTGCGATAGAGGCTAACAATTTTGAGCTTAAACCTTCCCTGCTCTCAACTGTTCAGCAAAGTCAGTTCTCGGGTGGTCCTTTAGAAGACCCTAATCTCCACCTCTCTGTCTTCTTACAATACGCCGATACAGTGAAAGCTAATGGCGTAAGTCCCGAATCGATTAGGCTTCGTCTTTTCCCCTTCTCTCTAAGAGATCGAGCCCGTGTTTGGCTTCAGTCCCTACCTTCTAACTCTGTCACTACATGGGAAGGGTTGAAGAAAGTCTTTCTGGCTAGGTATTTCCCACCTAGCAAGACTGCTATGTTAAGAGCCCAAATCAATGGATTTAAGCAGAAAGACAACGAATCTCTTTATGAAGCGTGGGAGAGATTTAAGGACATGTTGAGGCTCTGTCCACCTCATGGTTTAGAAGAGTGGCTATTTATCCACACCTTCTACAACGATCTCCTGTACAATACAAGGATAACCATTGACGCTGCCGCGGGCGGTGCCCTCATGGACAAGCCCTACAATGATGCCTATGAGCTCGTCGAGAGCATGGCTCAGAATCACTACCAGTGGGGAGGCGAAAGAACTTCCGCAGAAAAACCTCTATCGAGAGGAGGAATGCATGAGATAAGCGGCCTTGACCACGTCAGTGCCAAGGTTGATGCACTTACTCAGAAATTAGACAACTTACTCAATGCTCCTGCTGCTACCGTAGCAGCAGCCGTCTATAGTTGTGAAATATGTGGCGCTTCAGGGCATGCTACAGCTGAATGCCAACTCTTGGCCGGAACTCCTTCCGATAAAGTGAACTACGCCAAAGGAGGCCCATATTCCAACAACTACAACTCAGCTTGGAAGAACAGTCCCTATCTTTCATACAAGAACAACAATGCATTGTATCCATCTAGACAAGGACCACCCTCTGGTCCACCAGGTTTTCAAAAGGCTCTTGTGCTAAATCAAGAAAACTCTAGGAAGTCTAGCCTTGATGTCATGTTTGAAACCTTCATGGCGTCCCAAATGCAAACTAACAAGGGGATTGAAAACCAAAACCTGCATTTCGCTAAGATGTTCGAGCAATTGAACAGTAAAGTTGATGTTTTGACCACCCATCATAAGATACTAGAAACTCAAGTTGCACAGGTGGCTCAACAACAATCATCCATGTCTGCTCCTGCAGGAACATTTCCTGGCCAACCTCAGCCCAATCCTAAAGCTCATGTAAATGCTGTGACACTGCGAAGTGGAACACAATATGATGAACCAGTTGATCCTAGGATTGAGAGGCCTGCCATGCAGCAAAAGCCAGATGGACCAGCTGAGAAAGAGAGTGAACCCAAAGAGAAAGAAGGAAATGGCGTCGAGGCAAAAGAAAAAGAAACACCCTATGTGCCTCCGCCACCTTACAAACCACCCATTCCTTATCCTCAAAGGTTGGAAAAGACCAAAAGCATGGGGCAAATCAAGAAATTTGTGGAGCTTCTCAAGCAGTTAAATATCACCATCCCATTCACTGAAGCTATCACACAAATGCCCGCATATGCTAAGTTTCTCAAGGAAATCCTAACCAACAAAAAGAGGATTGAGGATAACGAAACTGTTACACTCACTGCCGAGTGTAGTGCTATCCTTCTGTAGTACCCGGCGCAAAAAATATATATAGATATGCAATAACAAAATGCAATGCACAAATGTAAACAGTGAAGCCGCCACCACATTTTATTTATCCCGTGAGGGGAAAGGAAAATAATGATAAAACCTTGAAAAGATCGGGTTCGGGAGTTGGTTACATGAGGGGAAGGCGTTAACACCCCCTCATATCCGTTGTACTCAACGGGAACCATTTGAGGAATTTTGGTTTGCATAAACAGAGATAACCGCATAAAAAGAATTAAAATACCGCATATTGAACAGAAAAGGGAAAAAAGAGTTTTTATTATTTGGCTTGACGAGAGAGGCTCTCGCTCCTACGTATCCCCCAAGTACAATGAGGAAGTCAAAGCTCACGTAGTTCTTCCTGAAAAGAAAGATTTGTGTGTTGGTTATTTTTAGTGAACGAAGCTTAGGTCGCATTCCACTGATACAACAGTATGCTTGTATGCTCGCTTCGGAGGCTTAAGCGTTTGTCTGTAGCAGGGGAATGGATAAAGCGCCATCCATTTAGGAAAAAGAAGTTGAAAAAGATTTGACTGCACAAGGGCAGTTGAAAAAAAAGTTAACTGCGCAAGGGCAGGAAAACAGTTGAGTGGTTTGAGTGCCTTTTAGATTTTCTGAGGAATTATTCAGTGAATGAGAATAGTCCTCAGTCGCGAGCCATGCGGCAGGTACTTAGACTATTCAAGAGATGAAAGTCATGCGTCAGACATCTCTCTTTTCATTCAATAGTTTATTTAAAGCATTTTCAAAGTTTTCCAATTTCAGAAAAGAAAAAGAAAAAGAAAGTAGAAGAAGAGAGAAATGCAAATGCATGAATGCAAATGACATGTAATCAACAATATTGAACAATTAAAAATGCATCAGATATGAGCATGTAAACAAGTAATCATGTATCAGATAAAGAGAAACAAGTCATCAAGCAATTATAGACATTTAACATAACTCAGTTAAACGAGACAAAGTCAACTATAATAAGTCAACTGGAAAGTCAACATAAAAGTCAAACTAAAAAGTCAAAGTCAAAAGTCAACTTAAAAGTCAAGGTCAAAAGTTGAGACAGAGACAAGTCATCCGTCAGGCTCTGTCTCGTGGTTTCTCGAAGAAATTCTAATTTAAAAGTTTCAAAGATTTGAATTAAAAATAACTTAGTCAAAGTCATGCGTCAGTGACCATTTATTTTTAACCCATTTACTAATCTAAGTTCAAAAACTCCGAATTAAAAAATTAATCAGTCAAAGTCATGCGTCAGAGACCAATTACTTTTCTAATCCACTTTTCTAATCTAAATTGTAAAACTCCGAATTAAAAAATTAATCGATCAAAGTCATGCGTCAGAGACCAATTACTTTTTTAATCCACTTTTTCTAATCTAAGTTAAAGAAAAAACTCCGAATTAAAAAATTAATCGATCAAAGTCATGCGTCAGAGACCAATTACTTTTTTAATCTGCTTTTTCTAATCTAAATTGTAAAAACTCCGAATTAAAAAATTAATCGATCAAAGTCATGCGTCAGAGACCAATTACTTTTTTAATCCGCTTTTTCTAATCTAAATTAAAGAAAAAAAAGAAGAGAGAGAGGGGTGCAAAAGCAAACAACATATCTACACAGCCCAAAAAAAAATCAGAAAAAAAAAGACAAGATGGGCTTCAGGCCCAATTTATATTCACAGCAAGGGGGTGCGTGTAGCACTATGGTGACTGCAGAAAGTAATCTGGGCCTAAGACCCAGTTTCTACCAAAAAAACAAAAAAAACGGTGTAAATAGCAAATATGGGGGTACGAAAATGAAATTACTCAAAATCAAATTAAGCCCAGGAGGGATTCAAGCCCAAGTCCATCTCCAACCAGCCGGATCGGGTCGGACGATATTACCCGACCCAGATCCAGTCACTTAACCCGTCATCAGAGGAGAAAAAAAAACAAATCGTGTCAGCCAATCGGAGGCTGACACGTGTCTTCGCTTCTTCTTCTTCACGCGCCCGAGTCACCAACTCAGTGACTCGGTGAAGCCATTAACACCAACAACAAAGCTTCAAACGGGAATCATACCAAACGCAAAACAAAACCAAATCAAGCAAGCAAATAACCGATTCTATGTGTTTTCAAACGTAGATCACGAATTCAGTATCAGTTTTAACAAATCAACAACGTTTATCACAGAAACAGGCAAATTAAAACGAGTCCGGTTGGTGTGGATTTTTTAGATCTTGTAACACCCTAATATTTACTTAAGATTATTTTAATAATTAATTTAATTGATTAATTAGTGTGACTATAATAATAAGATAATTATTACTTACATAGTTTATTTTATTTTAATGATTTCATAATCTGTTTCTATGTTAATTATAATTGATGATTTATCTTATATTAATAATTGTATAGTTGCTTTATTTTAAGTGTGTGATAATGTTAATGGATTAGTATTTACTAGTCGAAGTCTTTGAGAATTATTTGTGACAAATCAACTTTGACTAAATCTAAACTAGAGTGCTTAGCTTATAGAAGGCATGAGTAGAATTGATATAGAGCATATGCAAATATTTCCTGTAACCGAATTCTCTATAATTGAGCCACTTGAATGTTTTTCCACTTAGACTTAATTTTAGGATTTATACATGTTTTCCCACTAGCCCACTATTATGCCTACAAATTAGCCAAACCATTTCCTATATACTCATGTTATCGTGAAAGCTAACTATCAACAAAAACTATCCCACTTTCACTTATATTTTCATATCCATCGGTTCTCACTAACCCATCACTAGCAAGCATCAAATATACTTTAAATTCTTGATCGAGCGGTTAGAACTGCTAAAATCAATATCATTGGAGGGAAAGCTTTTTGAGGTAAGGGCTTATATTCCGGTACAATCATATTGATCATGAAATCATAGAGTAGGGTGGTGGTAGAGTTCTTATCAAATATTGGATGAAAACGGTAATACAAATAAAAATAATAAATAAGAACATACTTTTATTTTATTATTATATGATTTATGTTTAGGATTGATTGTAGAATTAATTTTGTAATTTGTGTGTGGTTGATTGTGGATTTGAGCAAGCTGATGATTTTGTTAAATTGTAGTTTATTTGATTGGATATTAGGAAAAAATGTATTTGTGTTGAAGGTATTTGGAAAGTGTTATTGGTTGTTTTAAATGTTGCATAGCATTGCATCTAGATGTGTCTAAGTGCCAAATGGGGCGATTTGTTACTATGTGCCAAATGGGGCGATTTTATTAGTGACTGCCAAATGGGGCGATTTGTCTTTAGGTGCCAAATGGGGCGATTGAAATTATATGCCAATTGGGGCGATATCCGGATCATGGTCTAGTTGCATGCATTGTGTCTTAAAAGTGTGATTTCTTAAGTTATTAATTTATTTGTGCTAATTGGTTTTATCTTTTATGTGGTGAGTGTTTTATCGTTCTTCTTATTTTATGTTTTTATGTTCTTTATGATCGTACTTGTGGTTTAGGAATATTGACCCTTGCAACCAACATTTTAGGTACAAAAGTTGATGCAGTGAATGATGATTATTGAAGTTTGCATGCGGCGGGGAAAAATAAATTGGGTTTTATCATCTGTAATTTTGAAACAGTTAATTTGACCAATGTAGTTTTACCTTTGAAATATTTAATGTAACCATTTTATTTAAAGTAGCAATTCAATCATATTTTATATTTATGAAGAAAAAAAATATAGCCACATTCTCTAAACAAATAAACATTTTTAATAATTATATTGTTTTAAAATTTCGGGATGTTACATTTGGTATCAGAGCAATAGTCCTCGGACATGTTTTTGGGGTGGGACGATTTCATGTGATGTATGCCTTTTGTGATATCTGATTTTATGTGATTGACTTTGCTATCGTTGATGTTCTAGTGTGATTTTTGTAAGATCAGTACATTAATTCTTAGATTATTATGCTATGTCTGCATTGAAAGTAACTTATCTTGCTACTAACTATGACTAAAAAACATGTAGTATGTTCCAACTATTTTCTTATGTATGTCACTAAAACTCATTTAATTACTATTTAATTTTTTTTTGTCGTTAGCCACATGAAATTGTTTTATGTGTACTTATGCTTTTGGAGTCTATATTACTAAAGCTATTTTATTTTATTTTTTTTAAATCTGTGTTCATTTTATAAAGAAAAAAAAATATATACAACATGTATGCTTGTATTGTGTGATGTGAATTTCTTGCTGCCGTTTCAGTTTTTTTTCCGTTGAAGTGAGAGGTCTAGTTTTAGGCGTACAGTGGCGGTTTTAAGTTAAGTTTTGTCTCAGCGATTATGCATAGTTATTCTTTACTGCTATCTATTTTATGGTGTGATGGTCTATGTGTGATATAAGTCTTTGTGGCATTATTATCTTTGTGGCTTAGTGGCTTAGTGGAAGGTCTTAATATCAAATATCATCTATGTGGCTTAGTGGCTTAGTGGAAGACCTTGATGGAAAATTGTATCTTTGTGGCTCAGTGGAAAGCTGACAAGTATTATCTTTGTGGCTTAGTGGCTTAGTGGAAGGTCTTAATGACAATTATTATCTTGGTGGCTTAGTGACAATACTGATTAATATTTTCATAGCCTTAGTGGTGGTGTTTCAATGGAAATGAATTTTTATATTTTATGTGAGCTGATATTTACTTTAATGTTAAAATTACTTATTCTGCTGATATTGATTTAAAAGAATAGTCTTATTTATTTTATTTTATTTTATGATTAAGTTTCGAGGACGAAACTATTTTAAGGGGGTAAGAATGTAACACCCTAATATTTACTTAAGATTATTTTAATAATTAATTTAATTGATTAATTAGTGTGACTATAATAATAAGATAATTATTACTTACATAGTTTATTTTATTTTAATGATTTCATAATCTGTTTCTATGTTAATTATAATTGATGATTTATCTTATATTAATAATTGTATAGTTGCTTTATTTTAAGTGTGTGATAATGTTAATGGATTAGTATTTACTAGTCGAAGTCTTTGAGAATTATTTGTGACAAATCAACTTTGACTAAATCTAAACTAGAGTGCTTAGCTTATAGAAGGCATGAGTAGAATTGATATAGAGCATATGCAAATATTTCCTGTAACCGAATTCTCTATAATTGAGCCACTTGAATGTTTTTCCACTTAGACTTAATTTTAGGATTTATACATGTTTTCCCACTAGCCCACTATTATGCCTACAAATTAGCCAAACCATTTCCTATATACTCATGTTATCGTGAAAGCTAACTATCAACAAAAACTATCCCACTTTCACTTATATTTTCATATCCATCGGTTCTCACTAACCCATCACTAGCAAGCATCAAATATACTTTAAATTCTTGATCGAGCGGTTAGAACTGCTAAAATCAATATCATTGGAGGGAAAGCTTTTTGAGGTAAGGGCTTATATTCCGGTACAATCATATTGATCATGAAATCATAGAGTAGGGTGGTGGTAGAGTTCTTATCAAATATTGGATGAAAACGGTAATACAAATAAAAATAATAAATAAGAACATACTTTTATTTTATTATTATATGATTTATGTTTAGGATTGATTGTAGAATTAATTTTGTAATTTGTGTGTGGTTGATTGTGGATTTGAGCAAGCTGATGATTTTGTTAAATTGTAGTTTATTTGATTGGATATTAGGAAAAAATGTATTTGTGTTGAAGGTATTTGGAAAGTGTTATTGGTTGTTTTAAATGTTGCATAGCATTGCATCTAGATGTGTCTAAGTGCCAAATGGGGCGATTTGTTACTATGTGCCAAATGGGGCGATTTTATTAGTGACTGCCAAATGGGGCGATTTGTCTTTAGGTGCCAAATGGGGCGATTGAAATTATATGCCAATTGGGGCGATATCCGGATCATGGTCTAGTTGCATGCATTGTGTCTTAAAAGTGTGATTTCTTAAGTTATTAATTTATTTGTGCTAATTGGTTTTATCTTTTATGTGGTGAGTGTTTTATCGTTCTTCTTATTTTATGTTTTTATGTTCTTTATGATCGTACTTGTGGTTTAGGAATATTGACCCTTGCAACCAACATTTTAGGTACAAAAGTTGATGCAGTGAATGATGATTATTGAAGTTTGCATGCGGCGGGGAAAAATAAATTGGGTTTTATCATCTGTAATTTTGAAACAGTTAATTTGACCAATGTAGTTTTACCTTTGAAATATTTAATGTAACCATTTTATTTAAAGTAGCAATTCAATCATATTTTATATTTATGAAGAAAAAAAATATAGCCACATTCTCTAAACAAATAAACATTTTTAATAATTATATTGTTTTAAAATTTCGGGATGTTACAGATCTACATAGTTTCAAGCCAAATCATGACAAACAAACATCAATTAACAGTTTATATACATAATACAGTAATAAACCAAAAGGATAGGCGTGTGAATCGTCCGAAATCGCGTGAATCTACACCTTTTTAGCTTTGGTGACCTTTGGTTTCGGGTTGGCAGATTTGGAAGCCGTTTTCGAGCGATTCAGAGGCGATTGGAAGAGTAATGAAGGCGAAAACGTGTTTGGATCAAGTTACTTCATCATGATTTGGTGTTTGTTTAGTGATTTTTGATGGATTTGGAGATTTGATTTTTAGGGTTTGTGAGGGAGGATGAGGCGCGGCGGAGAAGAAGAGAGAAATAGAAGGTGAGCTTCTGAAGAATGAACAGTACCCACTCCCTAGGGTTTGTAGTAAATGGGGGTATTTATACCCCCAACCAAAAAAATAGGCCTCTTTTGTGATAAATGGGTTTTTGTGGGTAAAAAGTGTAAAAAATGGAAATGGGGTGAATTTCTGATTATTTAAAAAGGAAAATGATTTAATGAATGAGAATTGGTGAGGTGGCATCATATGATTGGTTAAAAATGTCATAAAAGGATCAAATGCAAATAAAATAGAAAAAAAGTGGAAGAAAAATACAAATAAAAATATAGAAAAATATAGAAATAAATAATAAACTCAAATGCGAAAATAAAAACTATTTTTGAATATTTTTACTATTTTTTGCCTAAAAAGATAAATAGCGATAATTAAAAAAAATAAAGAAAAATGAATAAATTGTAAGCAAAAATTATCTAAAAAACTATTTTTGATATTTCTTAAGGAAAATAAGAAATAATTTTCAAATAAAATATTTATTTTAAAAAAACTCCAAATTAGGGTATTACAGCTGCCCCTATTTAATTGTCTTATACTCGAATGCGTAAATGACTTGCGCCTTTATGCGTTCGAAGTAAAAGATAATTAAATACAAATGCCCTAATTTTGTGGTGTGAAAATGATGTAATGATAATGAATGCATATGGAAGATGAAAGTGGAAACATACCTGGAATAACTAGTGACTGAATACTTGAGAAAGAAATGATCATTACTCGCCCTATGAGTGTATAGACCATAAAAACTGAGTAGCCTCCCCTCAGGGTGCATTATCTCAAAAAACTGATCATTACTCGCCCTATGAGTGTATAGACCATAAAAAACTGAGTCGTCGTCCGCCCTATTGGCGTATTACTCAAAAACTGATCATTACTCGCCCTATGAGTGTATAGACCATAAAAAGGCTAAGTCGTATCCCCTCAGGGTGCGTTATCTCTAAAACTGATCATTACTCGCCCTATGAGTGTATAGACCATAAAAAACTGAGTCGTTGCCCCCCTATGGGCGTATTACTCAAAAACTGACCATTACTCGCCCTATGAGTGTATAGATCACAAAAAACTGAGTCGTCGCCCTCCCTATGAGCGTATTACTCAAAAAAACTGATCATTACTCGCCCTATGAGTGTATAGACCATAAAAAGCCGAGTCGCATCCCCTCAGGGTGCGTTATCTCCAAAACTGATCATTACTCGCCCTATGAGTGTATAGATCATAAAAAACTGAGTAGTTGCCCCCTATAGGCGTATTACTCAAAAAATGATCATTACTCGCCCTATGAGTGTATGGATCATAAAAAACTGAGTCGTCGCCCCCCTATATGCGTATTACTCAAAAATTGATCATTACTCGCCCTATGAGTGTAGATCGAATATTCTGCCATTATCTTTGACAAAATTCACAAGACGACTGCTTGACAACTGTTTTGCTGAAGAATTTAATCCATCAATCAACTTATTGGAAACACAATGTGTTAACTTCATTAGGGATGTGGTTCTGAAACCAACTTGCTGAGGTACGGCGTACCAACTTTACTGAAAATTCGGCATGCTGAATAGCTTACTGGGAACATATGATTTATCAAATGATTCACTGAGAATGTTGTGCATACCAATTTTGCTGGGGAAACCATTTATCAAACGATTTACTGGAATACAACATTTCAACTATCTTACTGGAGATAACCATCTCAACTGAATCACTGGAGAAGGGATCTGTTTAACTCTTATGACTGAGGAAGTTGTATGTAGACCGATCTGCTGTATATAACCATTACTGAATTATTCACTGGGGAAAGGATCATCAACCCTTTCTGGTAGGTGTAGAGTGAAGATTCGTCTGATAAGAATGAAACTTTGTTGACCAATTTGCTGAATATCAGTGATTAAAACCAAACAAGTTCATTGGGGAGATTCAAGATTCACCAATCATTCTTGTCAAGAAATTACGATTCATCAACCATTTTTCTGAAAATGCGGCGTTCCAACCGACTTACTGGGATGAACAAATGTCAACTGCCTCACTGGGGAAAGAAACGACCCCTCAACCTTTCTCATTGAGAATATGATGCACTGACTGATCTGCTTGGGGATGGCACTTTGTTAACCAATTCATTGGGGAACAGATTCATCAACCCTTATTGCTGAGAAGTTACGATTCAATAACCGTCTTGCTGGAGAATTAGGTCCGCAGACCTTTGTTACTGAACAAGAGATCAAAGTCGGCAACCTGTTAAGACAAATATTTTAAACATGTACTTCTTGAATGCATGATTGTGCACCTCTAATGTCTAAATGCAGAACTAATGCAGATGAAATATCTGATTATGTGCAGGATTTGGTGTGATTCTTTTTATGCATGAACCTATATGCGTGAATGCATGAGTATGCATGAATGCATGAATTTCCAGGTTTGCTTTGAGGAGAGTTTGAATTTCCCAGCACCGAGAATTTGAGTAACTCCATTGAGGTGAAATCCTGAGATGTTGACTGTCGTTGTGGGACGGACGTTCAATCAAGTTTCCAAAAAGGATAGCAACTTTCTTCATTGAATGGAATCGAGAGATTGCCATGATTTCCGGTAATGAATTGGGACAGTTTACTCTATGCCACTGGTTTCCCTTCAGATGTTTTAAAAATAAAAACAATTTGTAATTTTTTCAAATGCTTTTATTTTTCACAATGCTTGAATGCTTTATTTATTAACAAAATGAATAGCACAAACATATGCAATCAGAACATAGAAGCAAGCAGACACAATATGATTGAAAATGAGAATTTATTTCATTGCGCAAAAATGCGAAAAGTTTTTACAACTGGATGTTAATCCCTCAATGAGGTAATTGCACATTGAACCTAAGATAATGGCAATGAAAATAAATGAATTCCACTGAATCATAACGATACCATCCTTCTTCTCGATCTCGAATTTACAAGGCCTTGCTTTTGGTGAAAGGAGAATGAGTCAATCCTTTCTGTCTGAAAGTTTCATCTTCATGTAGAGTCAGGTATCGCAACAGCGTGCATTGAGAGTGGAAACTCTTCACCATCCCTGATATTAACAACCAAAGTTCTGCCATATCTTATCACATATGACTTTTCAGAAGATATAATCCTGACACAGTATGCCCCAAGCACTGGAATCTATGACGGATATGCCCCTGACCAACTGGTATTTGCAGTGTATCTAATTCTTGAACCAATTCACTTTTGATAAGCAAGGTATTCAACTTGTTTGCCCCTGATTGGTAGAATTCATAGATAGCTTGCCCCTTGCTAGGAGCGTCTCAAATCAGCTTTGCCCTTGATCAGACCACAACTCAGATCTCTTTGATATCAAGTATTCATTTGCAGGTAAAATCATTTCTTTTGAAAAGGTTTTGCACATGCAAGTTTTTGAAACACATATGATGTGTAGAAAAGAGAGATAATTATTAGTTACTCAACAAACTAGAGGAGTCAGCTTAACAATACATTTGCCGAATGCTTTCAAAGTGAACCTAGCTTCATTTAGGTCTTTTGAGGGTTATAACATGCAATTAGGATTCATGTAAATCAAGCCAAAGGAAGATATAGATTGTGTTATCAAATTCCCCATACTTGAACATTTGCTTGTCATTAAACACATAAATAGTAACTCTTTTTTTAGCACTTGTTTGAAAAAGACATGACAACTCTAATCATACGTGGTTGCCGGCTAGAGAAGAAAATCAAGTAATAAACATCAATACTAAGGGTACTGTAATAACACAAAACCACACATTGCAGTCAAAGACTCTCATCATATGAAGACAAATTTGAAACATTTTATTGTGACTCTAACTTTTGCTTAAATTTTATTCACCCTTTTCATTCAGGTGCAATCACATTAAGCCCGTTATCTTGTACACACTCATGGTAAGAAAATCTGTTAGTGATTATGATCATAAATCGAGGGGAGCTGGTAAAATCAGTTTGGTAAACCCCTTTTTCTCTTCCAAATGCAGTCGTGGGGGATCGGATAACAACCCGCCCTACCAAGTTCAGAACCAGACTCCTCTGAACCAACTACTAAATGGGTACATTTACTATTTCAACAACTGCTGAGTTAAATAACCGAGTGAGGGTCATCTAACTTAATAAGTGCATTAACCAAAAGTATGCAAATTTTCATTTCTGGATCATTCACTTATGTTCATCGATTTCCTACTTAGTTTGTGTACAAGATGGTGCCGACTGCTAAGATAAACTACTGAGAGTTACTTAGAAACTTATGTTCAGGTCTTCGTCAAAATCAGTACTCAAATTGATCTTATATACTTCAAAGAGTCTAAGATGTTAAGACAGTACCGATTTTATTGAATCATTTCTGAATCTTCATAATGTAGCCTAAAGTGCAAAACAACCTATATACTCTTAAAGTGTCATGTCAAGTATCAAACCAACATTGCTTATTTTCTTAAAAAGATATATCTCAAGCAACTAGGAGAATCAGATAACAACAAAACATATGCAAGAATTACTCGATTCAATCACAATTTTTTTTTATGAAACAATGCCTTTCATCATCAGCTAGGTTTTTTCCACAATTGAAAGCATACATCAGCAAAAATCAATTATTCGTTTTCATCATCCTCGCTCCAAATTTGCAAGTAATAATAAAAAGAAGTGAATACAGATGGATTGATTACAAAACATGCATGTGCATTACATAATCTTAAATGCAAAGAAATACTTGACAAGAGATAAAATGCCTAATCAACTTTCTCTTTCATATCCTATTATGGGGAGGCGCCCATTATGACCTCTTTCTTCATCAGATCCTGGATCGATCACCGATGAAGTTCAATCATTTTATGCTTTTGATCCAACAATCATATTAACTCTTCAACGAACCTTGCAACCCGAAACCATGAAGAATTACGGCACAATTATGATTCAATAGATTCACTTCTGAATGATGATTCTCTTTTTTTTTTTTCTTCTTTTTTTTTGAATTTGATTGAATGCAAAAGTGTTTTATAAATGCAAGAAGTTATTGCCATTTTTCATTATCTTTTTAAAACTGTAAAAGAAGAATAAATAAGACAGAAATTGCACAAGAAGTACTTTTTCATTAACTACAAATTAAAAATTAAAACAAAGTGGCCCTACAAGCACAACCATTTATTCAGGGCTGAACAAAGGTGTTTTGAAAAGGAAACAAATTACTTTGAAATAAAAACAACTTCAGTTATTCCAACAGCCTTCTAAGCACAGTCTCTAGAGAACACTGGCGCACCTAATCCTGGATCTTTCCAACAACATCCTTGTCATCAATCATAGCAATGTGACCATCAACACGGTAACCAGCACTGCTAAAAACATCCTCAATCTTTGGAATCTTGTCTTGAACCTTCTTTGGAGTTGCTATCCCTTTGGATGACTGCTATCCCTCTGGTGGCCTTTATTAGATGTCCGAAACTTTTGTCTAGGGACCACCGTTTAGAACATGTGTCGAGGTTATAATGTCGACTCATCCAGTTGGTGTTATGATCTCGCCCAGATGAGGTTGCTTTTGGGAAAAGTAATCAAGATTTTGGGTAACCTTATCAACCTAGAACAACATGTGAGAGGGTGGGTTACAGGTAACCTTGAACTTTTGGCCTCAGAGATTCCATTTTGAAAAGAACCCAGTTGTTATGAAAATGGAAGATTTGTGACTTTGAGATCAAGTTCGCCAGATGATACAATGTTACTGTGATCGTATACATGCATTGTATTCATACATCCATGCATCCATATAAATAATCATGCATATTCATCTTTCATACATTTACAAAAAAACGTGGAAAAAGTCTTTGAAAAAATATGCATTTTCATTCATAAAAAAAAAAAATCATGCATTTTTATCGATTAAAAAATCTCATTCCCATTCATTCATTCCAACAGCTACCTTCCTGGCACCGTTATTGGACAAGAAAAGTTGCTCATCATATTATGGACAATTGGCATGAGAAGCACGATGCGCTCAAGGCTGAGGTAACCCAGATGGGTGGACAAGTAACTCAGTTGGGTGGACAGGTAACCCAGTTGGATGGAAGAATGACCTTGTTGGGTGGGAAGCTAGATCAGATTCTTGAGATGTTGGCTAATAAGAATGTGCAACCAAAGGTGGTTGAGGTTCCTGCACCTGCAGTTATGATTGCTCAAGAAAATGCCTCTGCTTGTTATGATTGGCCTACTTTTGGTCTGCCTAAGGGTTATGTTCCTCCAGGATATGTGCCAGCAACTTCTGCTTCAATTGTGGAAGCCCCTGCTAGGGTTACATCTGTGCAACAAGTGATGGATTTGGATCAAGACGCATTTGAGGATCCTAGAGATGTGTACCAGGGTCCCGAATTGCGTGGGCCTAGGTTTGCTTACCAAGGACCCGTGCTTCCGGTTAGTGAACCGAAGTTTGATTTTGCTCCTCAGCTGGAAGAAACAAAGCAGAAATATCAGGCTCTAGAGGAGAGGTTAAATCTGGTAGAAACGGGTAATGATCCGTTGGATTTCTCGAAGATGTACTTGGTTTCTGATTTTGTGCTTCCACCAAAGTTCAAAATGCCTGATTTCGAGAAATATAAGGGTTTGAGCTGCCCGAAGAATCATCTGGTTATGTATGTCAGAAAAATGGCCTCTTATTCTCATGATGACAAACTGATGATACACTGTTTCCAAGACAGTCTAGCTGGTGTGCCTCTCAATTGGTACATGCAACTTGAAAAAGGTAACATCCTGTCGTGGAGGGATTTGGCCAATGCTTTCCTCAAGCAATACCAATATAATATGGATATGGCTCCAAGTCGCACTCAGCTCCAGAATACCACTATGAAAGAGGGTGAATCTTTTAAGGTTTATGCACAAAGGTGGAGATCCTAAGCTTCTCAAGTACGTCCTCCGCTCTTGGAGACGGAACTTGTGGACATGTTTACCAATACTCTGCAAGGGACTTATTTTAAAAGGTTGGTTAGTACTACTTCCTCTGATTTCGTCGAGTTGGTCCGAGTTGGTGAAAGAGTCGAAATGGGGATTAAGAATGGAAAGATTTCAGCTGCTTCTAGTTCACAAAGCAATAACACAAGGAAGCCTGGTGTTGGCATTAACAGAAAGAAGGAAGGTGAAACTAATGCTATATCCTCAAGGGGCAATCAGGCGCAGCCAATAGCACCTGTTCAGTTTCCCTACTTTCCCTTTCCATACTTGGCTGCTGCTCAGCACCAACAGTTTCCAAATTATCAGTTTCAAAATCCAGTGCCTCAACACCAGCAACAGGCACAACAAAAGCGGAATCCTCCACAACCTCGTAGGGTTATTGATCCTATCCCTATGCCGTACAGTCAGTTGCTCCCTTACTTGATTCATAGTGGTAAGGTGACGCCTAAGCAAATAAGACCTTTGCTTCCACCATTCCCTGATTGGTATGACGCTAACGCTAAATGCGATTACCATGCTGGTATTGTGGGTCACTCTACTGATAACTGCAAAGCTTTTAAGCACAAAGTACAAGACCTCATTGATGAGAACGATTTGACTTTCAAAGAAAGTGGACCCAATGTGACCACTGATCCACTGCCTAAACACCCAACAGGCAATGTGAGTTGTGTTGAAATTGGTGGAAATTTGATAAGGGATGTTTCTCTAATCAAAACACCTTTGTCATTTGTCCGAGAGATGTTGCGGAGTTATGAAGAGTTTGAGAAATTACACTCTGATTGTGATGATTGTTAAAAGGATCCAAACCACTGTTCAAAGCTGAAGGAATGTTTGCAACAACTGATGGATCAAGGTTTAGTGCAAGTGGGATACGCCAAAAGGGAAACTTTGGTTGCCACTATTGATCAGAATGAACATGCAAAGCTGGAAAGTGACGGTCGGAAAGAAAAGGGATCCGTTACATCTTTGAAAAGCTTGAAAGTAGCCTTAGAGGAAGGACGTCCTACTGGTTTGGGACAGATGTTGGTCTTGCCTGAGAAAAAGGATCACTTCGGTTTGGGTTATCAGTCATCCAAGGGGATAGCAACTCCAAAGAAGATACAAGACAAGATTCCAAAAATTGAGGATGTTTTTAGCAGTGCTGGTTACCGTGTTGATGGTCACATTGCTATGATTGATGACAAGGATGCTGTTGGAAAGAATCAGGTTTGAGTGCGCCAGTGTTCTCTAGAGACTGTGCTCACAAATTGGAAGGCTGTTGGAATTCCATAAGTTTGTTTTTATTTCAAAGCAATTTGTTTTCTTTTCAAAACACCTTTGTTCAGCCCTGAATAAATGGTTGTGCTTGTAGGGCCACTTTGTCTTAATGTTTAATTTGCAATTAATGAAAAAGTACTTCTTGTGCAATTTCCGTCTTATTTATTCTTCTTTTACAGTTTCAAAAAGATAATGAAAAATGGCAATAACTTCTTGCATTCATAAAACACTTTTGCATTCAATCAAATTCAAAAAAAAAAGAATCATCATTCAGAAGTGAATCTATTGAATCATAATTGTGCCGTAATTCTTCATGGTTTCGGGTTGCAAGCTTCGTTGAAGAGTTAATATGATTGTTGGATCAAAAGCATAAAATGATTGAACTTCATCGGTGATCGATCCGGGAACTGACGAAGAAAAAGGTTAAATTGGGTGTCTCCCCATAATAGGATATGAAAGAGCAAGTTGATCAGACATTTTATCTCTTGTCAAGTATTTGTTTGCATTTAAGATTATGTATTGCACATGCATGTTTCGGAATCAATCCATCTGTATTCACCTCTTTTTTTATTTACTCGCAAACTTGGAGAGAGGATGATGAAAATGAATAACTGATTTTTGCTGATGTATGCTTTCAATTGTGAAAAAACCAAGCTGATGATGAAAGGCATTGTTTCATAAAAAATTGTAATTGAATCGAATCATTCTTGCATATGTTTTGTTGTTATCTGATTCTCCCAGTTTCTTGAGATATATCTTTTTAAGAAAATAAGCAATGTTGGTTTGATACTTGACCTGACACTTTAAGAGTATATAGGTTGTTTTGCACTTTAGGCTACATTATGAAAGTTCAGAAATGATTCAATAAAATCGGTACTGTCTTAACATCTTAGACTCTTTGAAGTATGTAAGACCAATTTGAGTACTGATTTTGACGAAGACCTGAACATAAGTTTTTAAGTAACTCTTAGTAGTTTATCTTAGCAGTCGGCACCATCTTGTACACAAACTAAGTAGGAAATCGATGAATATAAGTGAATGATCCAGAAATGAAATTTTGCATACTTTGTTCAATGCACTTATTGAGTTAGATGACCCTCACTCGGTTGTTTAACCCAGCAGTTGTTGAAAAACAATAGTAAATGTACCCATTTAGTAGTTGGTTCAGAGGAGACTGGTTCTGAACTTGGTAGGGCGGGTTGCTGTCCGATCCCCCACAACTGCATTTGGAAGAGAAAAAGGGGTTTACCAAACTGATTTCACCAGCTCCCCTCGATTTATGATCATAATCACTAACAGATTTTCTACCATGAGTGTGTACAAGATAACGGGCTTAATGTGATTGCACCTGAATGAAAAGGGTGAATAAAATTTAAGCAAAAGTTAGAGTCATAATAAAATGTTTCAAATTTGTTTTCATATGATGAGAGTCTTTGACTGCAATGTGTGGTTTTGTGTTATTACAGTACTTGTGGTATTGATGTTTATTACTTGATTTTCTTTTCTAGTCGGTAACCACGTATGATTAGAGTTGTCATGTCGTGTTTTCAAACAAGTGCTAAAAAAGAGTTACTATTTATGCGCTTAATGGCAAGCAAATGTTCAAGTATGGGGAATTTGATAACAATTTGTATCTTCCTTTGGCTTGATTTCCATGAATCCTAATTGTATGCTATAATACTCAAAAGACCTAAATGAAGCTAGGTTCACTTTGAAAGCATTCGGCAAATGTATTGTTAAGTTGACTCCTCCAGTTTGTTGAGTAACTAATAATTATCTCTCTTTTCTACACATCGTATGTGTTTCAAAGAAAAAAAACTTGCATGTGCAAAATACCCTTTTCAAAAGAAATGATTTTACCTGCAAATTAATACTTGACATCAAAGAGATCTGAGTTGTGGTCTGATCATGGGGCAAAGCTGATTTGAAACGCTCCTAGCTAGGGGCAAGCCATCTATAGATTATGCCAAACAGGGGCAAATAAGTTGAATACCCTGCTTATCAAGAGTGATTTGGTTCAAGAATTGGTTACACTGCAAATACCGTTTGGTCAGGGGCATATCCGTCATAGATTCCAGTGCTTGGGGCATACTGTGTCAAGATTATATTCTCCTGAAAAGTCATATGTGATGAGATATGACAGAACTTTGGTTGTTAATATCATGGATGGTGAAGAGTTTCCACTCTCAATGCACACTGCTGCGATACCCTACTCTACATGAAGAGGAAACTTTCAGACAGAAAGGATTGACTCAGTCTCCTTTCACCAAAGCAAAGCCTTGTAAACTCGAGATCATGAAGAAGGATGGCATCGTTATAATTCAGTGGAATTCATTTATTTTCATTGCCATTATCTTAGTTTCAATTTGCAATCACCTCATTGAGGGATTAGCATCCAGTTGTAAAAACTTTCCGCATTTTTGCGTAGTGAATAAAATTCTCATTTTCAATTATATTGTGTCTGCTTGCTTTTATGTTCTGATTGCATATGTTTGTGCTATTCTTTTTTTAATAAATAAAGCATTTAAGCATTGTGAAAAATAAAAGCATTTGAAAAATTACAAACTGTTTTGATTTTTAAAACATCTGAAGGGAAACCAGTGGCATACAGTAAACTGTCCCAATTCATTACCGGAAATCATGGCAATCTCTCGATTCCATTCAATGAAGAAAGTTGCTATCCTTTTTGGAAACTTGATTGAACGTCCGTCCCACAACGACAGTCAACATCTCAGGATTTCACCTCAATGGAGTTACTCAAATTCTCGGTGCCGGGAAATTCAAACTCTCCTCAAAACAAACCCTGAAATTCATGCATTCATGCATATTCATGCATTCACGCATATAGGTTCATGCATAAAAAGAATCACACCAAATCTTGCACATAATCAGATATTTCATCTGCATTAGTTCTGCATTTAGGCATCAGAGTTGCACCATCATGCATTCAAGAAGTACATGTTAAAATGTTGTCTTAACAGGTTGTGGACTTGGATCTCTTGTTCAGTGACAAAAGTCTGCGGACCTAATTCTCCAATAAGACGGTTATTGAATCGTAACTTCTCAACAATAAGGGTTGATGAATCTTTTCCCCAATGAATTGGTCAACAAAGTGTCATCCCCAAGCAGATCAATCAGTGCATCATATTCTCAATGAGAAAGGTTGAGGGGTCGTTTCTTTCTCCAGTGAGGCAGTTGATAATATGTTCATCCCCAGTAAGTCGGTTGGAACGCCGCATTTTCAGAAAAAATGGTTGATGAATCGTAATTTCTTGACAAGAAAGATTGGTGAATCTTGAATCTTCCCAGTGAATTTATTTGGTTCTAATCACTGATATTCAACAAGTTGGTCAACAGAGTTTCATCCTTGTCAGACGGATCCTCACTCTACACTTACCAGAAAAGGTTGATGATCCTTTCCCCAGTGAATAATTCAGTATTGGTAATATACAGCAGATTGATCTGCATACAACTTTCTCGGTTAGAAAAGTTAAACAGATCCTTTCTCCAGTGATTCGGTTGAGATGGTTATCTCAGTAAGATAGTTGAAATGTTGTGTTCCAGCAAATTGTTTGTTAAACAGTTTCCGCAGCAAGTTGGTTTATAAACTATATTCCAATGCGGACAGTACACTGCGTCTCCGACAAGTTAATTGATGGATTAAATTCTTCAGCAAAACAGTTGTCAAGCAGTTGTCTTGTGAATTTTGTCAAAGATACTGACAGAATATTCAGCTCACACTCCTCGCAAGTTTCTTTACCCAAAGATATGTCAAAGCACTAGTGGAGTACTTTCAGATTCAGTTTTTGAGTAATACGCCCATAGGGGGGGCAACGACTCAGTTTTTTATGATCTATACACTCATAGGGCGAGTAATGATCAGTTTTTGAGTAATACGCCCATAGGGAGGGCTACGACTCAGTTTTTCATGATCTATACACTCATAGGGCGAGTAATGATCAATTTTTGAGTAATACGCTCATAGGGAGGGCGACGACTCAGTTTTTCATGATCTATACACTCATAGGGCGAGTAATGATTAGTTTTTGAGCAATGCACCCATAGGAGGGGTGACAACTCAACTTTTTATGATCTATACACTCATAGGGCGAGTAATGATCAGTTTTTGAGTAATACGCTCATAGGGAGGGCGACGACTCAGTTTTTCATGATCTATACACTCATAGGGCGAGTAATGATCAGTTTTTGAGCAATGCACCCATAGGAGGGGTGACAACTCAGCTTTTTATGATCTATACACTCATAGGGCGAGTAATGATCAATTTTTGAGTAATACGCTCATAGGGAGGGCGACGACTCAGTTTTTCATGATCTATACACTCATAGGGCGAGTAATGATCAGTTTTGAGTAATGCACCTATAGGACGGGTGACAACTCAGTTTTTTATGGTCTATACACTCATAGGGCAAGTAATGATCAGTTTTGGAGATAACGCACCTTGAGGGGAGGCGACTCAGCTTTTCATGATCTATACACTCATAGGGCGAGTAATGATCAGTTTTGGAGATAACGCACCCTGAGGGGAGGCGACTCAGTTTTTATGGTCTATACACTCATAGGGCGAGTAATGATCATTTTATTCTCAGGTATCCAGTTACTAATCATTTCAGGTATGTTTCCACCTTCATCTTCCATATGCATTCATTATCATTACATCACTTTCACACCACAAAATTAGGGCATTTGTATTTAATTATCTTTTACTTCGAACGCATAAAGGCGCAAGTCATTTACGCATTCGAGTATAAGACAATTAAATAGGGGCAGCTGTAATACCCTAATTTTGAGCTTTTCAAAATAAATATTTTATTTAAAAAATTATTTCTTATTTTTCATAAGAAATACCAAAAAATAGGTTTTTGATATTTTTGTTTTACAATTTATTCTTTTTCCTTTATTTCTTTTAATTTGTCGCAATTTATCTTTTTATACGAAGAATAGCAAAAATAATCAAAAAAATAGTTTTTATCTCTTTATTTAAGTTTATATTGCATTTTCATATTTTTCTACATTTTTATTCATTTTTTCTTATTGATTTTGACATTTTTATCATTTTATAAAAATTCTTTGCTTTTGACCAATCACATTGCGACACCTCATCATCTCCACCTCATAATCATCTTATTACACAAATACCATTCACCTACTCTTATCACTATAAATACACACCTCACATCACTCAATCATTACCAATCATTCTCTACACAATTCCCAACAAAAATCAGAAAATCTTTCCTCCTTCCTCCACCAACACTTTTCCGGCGACCACCGCCGGAAAACCACCTCCGGTCGCCGGAAAACCACCACCCATTTTTCAAAACTCATCCAAATCAAAATCCGAAAACACCATTAGCTTCCTAATCATCTTCTCATCAATAATCCATCATTAATTTCACCGAAAACGCCGCGAAACACGCCGGAAACCGCCGGATCCGAGCCACCCCTCGCCAGAAAATTCAACTACTCTAAAACCACCCAAAATCAACAATCAAATACTCATTTCTTATAGTTTGGACCCTCCTGAACTCAAATCCAAGCTCTGATTGATCAAAAAACTAACGGAAAGCAACAGATCGGAGCTCCAAAGTCGCGGCCGATACCAAGTGTTCAAATACGACCATTTCGTTCATCATCGAAGGTAAATAAAGGTATATTCATGCTTCTGGAACGCTTTAGAACCTATTCCAACCTTTAATTTCATCAAAATCTCTCCGGAAAAGTGGTGTTGAATTTTTTGGTTCGTTTAGTTTTTGGTTCGTTTCTGTTTAGTGAAGCTTTATTTGTTGAAATTAATACTAAATTCATGATCCTTGCGAAATTCCGAGCAGGTTGGTATACTCATACTTGAGTTTTGACGCCCGGAAGCGTCGCCGGCGTCGTCGCCGGCGAACTCGAAAACCTCCCTCCGTTCTCTGTTTCTTTCACGCGAGGAAGAAGAAGGGGAGTGGCTGTTGCCACGTGGCGACGCGTGAGTGGCTGGACCAGCTACTCCGCGCGCCCCCCTCCTTTACTCCTCGCCCCCCCCGTCTGTTTTTGTTTTTTGTTTGTGGTGTGAGTTGGGTCTGGACCGGGCGGGTTGACCCACGGGTCACCTGACCCGGTCCGGTTTCTTCATTTTTGGTTTGGGCCTAAACCCTGTTTTGGGCCCAGTTTTATTTTTTTTTGTTTGTTTTTTTATTTGCTCTTTGCTACACCAATTTTACTGCTGCACCTCCTTGCTGATTGAATTTTTTTATGATGTTTACGAATATATAAAAAAATGCTATTCCATTTTATGTTCGAAAATTCGTATTCGAAATAAAAAATAAATCGGACTCTGACGTACGTCTCGCGTCCGTGATTTATTTTTTATATCGAATATTTTAAACAATTTAATTAATGTAGAGATAAAAGGGCTTGACTTACGACTTGTCTCTGTTTATCCTATTTTAATTAATTTCGTTTAAACGACTTTTTTCGTTACTTTGCCTGATCACTTGTAACGTCATATTTAAATAATATCTCAATTGTCTGTTAGATTTAATTTTGAGTGAAATAAAGATAAATTGGGCCCTGTCTTACGACTCGTGCTTTGAATTTATTTTTTTTATTTCATTCAAAATATGACTGGATGTTTGACACGTAAGATAAGCGAGAGCCTGACGTACGACTCGTCTTGAGCTTATCTTACGCTTGCTTGCTAAAATGTCCGTTAATTTGTTTCTCTGTTTGTCAGTTTCAATTTATGCCTGATTATCTGATTACTCATTTATTTATGTATCTGCATATTTATTTCGAGTATTATTTAATTGTCGCATTATTACACTGTCATTATCATATATCATGCATTTGCATTCTTCGCATCTTCTACCTTTTTTTTCTTTTCTTTTCTGATCTGAAAATCTGTTGTGAACTTATCTTTGAATATGGAATGTGAATAAATCAGTCTCTGTCGTACGACTCTGGCTTCGAATTATTTGCAAGCCATTTAAAATGGAACACTCTTTAATTAAATGAAATGGGAAGGAGCCTGACTTACGACTCGCCTTTGGCTCGTTTCACTTTAATTAAGAATGTTCATTTAATAAACTGAATGAAAAAAAAAAAGCCTGTCGTACGACTCGTTTCTGCTCGGATGATCCGGTCCCTGACTGACGACTCGTGATTTAGGATTGATCGCGATTTAGTATAACTAAAGAACTTCTGACTGCAAGTGCATAGTCGTATCGCGTAGTCTTAAAAAGATATCGAACCCAAAGGACCAATGTCTATAGTACCGTTATCTAGAATTACTGTGTAAATCTAAGGCTAATAATTAAATTAAAGGGATTTAATTGAGAGAATAAACAAAGTAAATTAATTATAATAAAAGACTGAGATGTGATTTAGGTTGCTTCACAGGGTTCAATATTTAATTCGTGCTAGAAGAATAATTCGTTTTCACAAAACTATATTGATTTAAATAAACTAATCTCACACTCTCGTTCTGTTGATTAGAATCGTGTTATATAAAGCCATGATTAACTCTCGCCCTCTCATGTGTTTACAAATACTTTTTTGAAAATCAAATATAGTTTAATTAATTCTAAAGAGCTCTCGCGGTGTTTAGAATTAATGTTCAATTTTTACTATCTAGTGCAAACCTCACCCTCTCGGTCTATTGGTCTACACTTTAGTTAATTTTCACTCTCGTGCAAAATTATATTATTAAGCTTTAAAAATTGATACAGAAAACTTATTAAATTTGAGAACACAAATTAATTATCAAACCCCATTAGCTTCCTATTTCACATCTCAGTTTAATAAATTTAGCTAGACATAAATAAGAAATTAAATAAACAAAAACAGAAAATTAAATTGAACATAAATAAATAATTAAATAAAAACATTAAATAAAAACCTGGAGAGAATTGCTGAATAAACTTGCTTGAATTAAAGAAGGTAAAATTCTTGACAGGGAATTGAAAACGGAATTAAAATCGGACTTCCGATGTGGAAGTACCGAGACAGTTTACAATGCGGGAAATTTAAACTGACTGAAATAAAAGAAAATAAAGCCTAGTCTGTTCTGAGAATCAAGCTTCTATTTATAGAGGATTTTTAACTTCTACGATCCATGAAAATAGGAAAGATAGGCTTCACTTTTGATTTTATCCAATAGCCGTACGATTGGGGAAAACAGTTGATCAGACGCGTGCTTGCTCCCCACGTTGCGCAAAAAGCTGTTCCAATTGGATTTGGACTCTGTGGCGGGCGCCACAGAGTTGGTGGCGGGCGCCACAGAGTTGGTGGCGGGCGCCACCAGCCTGATGGGGGCAAATGCCCCTTTGTGCTGGGCTCCTTTGGTGGGCTGCGCGAATCTTGTGCTTTGCACCCCCTTTTTGCTGCGTTTTTGGCCCTTTTTGCTCAATTCTCTTCTCCGACCTATTTTATTAGACAAAACTAAAAACAAAACAAATACCCGCATAAAAAGACATAAATGAATTAAAAACATATGCGAATGCAACTAAAGTTCACCTAAACTAAGCTAAAAATACGATATGATTTCGTGTCATCAAGGATCATTCTCATTCTCAAAATAATTTCCTAAAATCATAAAAGACATTCAACCCATTCAACTGTTTTCCTGCCCTTGCAAAGGTCATACCAATCAGGGAATGGTGGAAGCAAAGGTCTTAACTGCTTAGGCGTCACTTTACCACTATGAATCAAGTAAGGGAGCAACTGACTGTATGACATAGGGATAGGATCAAAAACCCTACGAGCTTGTGGAAACTGTTGGTGCTGAGCAGCAGCCAAGTATGGAAACGGAAAGTAAGAAAACTGAACAGGTGCTGTCGGCTGCGCCTGACTGCCCCTTGAGGATATAGCATTAGTCTCACCTTCCTTCTTCCTGTTAAAACCACCACCAGGTTTCCTTGTGTTATTGCTTTGTGAACTAGAAGCAGCTGAAATCTTCCCATTCTTGATCCCCATTTCGACTCTTTCACCAACTCGGACCAACTCGGCGAAATCAGAGGAAGTAGTACTAACCAACCTTTTAAAGTAAGTCC
Organism: Trifolium dubium; assembly: GCA_951804385.1. NCBI lineage: Eukaryota > Viridiplantae > Streptophyta > Magnoliopsida > Fabales > Fabaceae > Trifolium > Trifolium dubium. Next base: position 20,925,153 of record OX638071.1, on the reverse strand, counting down.
CTTGCAGAGTATTGGTAAACATGTCCACAAGTTCCGCCTCCAAGAGCGGAGGACGTACTTGAGAAGCTAAGGATCTCCATCTTTGAGCATAGACCTTGAAAGATTCACCCTCCTTCATAGTGGTATTTTGGAGCTGAGTGCGGCTTGGAGCCATATCCATATTATATTGGTATTGCTTGAGGAAAACATTGGCCAAATCCCTCCACGACTGGATGTTACCTTTTTCAAGTTGCATGTACCAATTGAGAGGCACAGCCAGACTGTCTTGGAAACAGTGTATCATCAGTTTGTCATCATGAGAATAAGAGGCCATTTTTCTGACATACATAACCAGATGATTCTTCGGGCAACTCAAACCCTTATACTTCTCGAAATCAGGCATTTTGAACTTTGGTGGAAGCACAAAATCAGAAACTAAGTACATCTTCGAGAAATCCAACGGATCATTACCCGTTTCTACCAGATTTAACCTCTCCTCTAGAGCCTGATATTTCTGTTCCAACTGAGGAGCAGAATCAACCTTTTTCTCATTGACCTGGGGTGCAATTCCTTGGTATGCAAATCTAGGCCCATGATGGTCAGGACCTTGATAAGCATCCCTAGGATCATCAAATGCGTCTTGATTTAGGTCAATCACCTGTTGCATCGCGCTGACCCTAGCAGGAGTTTCCACAAGTGGAGCAGAAGTCGCCGCCACATATCCTTGTGGAACATAACCCTTAGGTAGACCAAAAGTAGGTCAATCATAACCAGCAGAGGCATTTCCTTGAGTAACCACAACTGCGGGTGCAGGGACCTCAACCATCCTTGTTTGCATATTCATATTAGCCAACATCTCCAAGACCTGATCTAGCTTTCCACCCAATTGGGTCACTTGTCCACCCATCTGGGTAACCTCAGCCTGGAGCACATCGTGCTTCTCTTGCCAATTGTCCATAATGTGATGAGCAACTTTTCTTGTAAAATAACGGTGCCGGGAAGGTAGCTGTTGGAATGAATGGATGAAAATGAGATTTTTAATCGATAAAAATGCATGATTTTTTTTTTTTTTATGAATGAAAATGCATATTTTTATGCAAAAACTTTTCTCATATATTTTTTTTTGAAATGTATGCGAGATGAATATGCATGATTATTTTCATGAATGCATGGATATGATCACGGTAACATTGTATCATCTGGCGAACTTGATCTCAATCACAAATCTTCCATATTCATAACAACCGGTATTTCAAAATGGAATCTCTGAGGCCAAAAGTTCAAAGTTACCTGTAACCCATCCCTCTCACATGTTGTTCTAGGTTGACACGGATTCCCAAAATCCTCGATTACTTTTCCCAAAAGCAACCTCATCTGGTTGAGATTATAACGCCACCTGGATGAGTCAACATCATAACCTCGACACAGGTTCTAAACGGTGGTCCCTAGACAAAAGATTCGGATACCTAGACTGGATAAAAAGGCCCCCGGAGTCCTGGACCCCACATGGAAAGAACTGAACCCAAAGCCATGCGGCAGAGAGCCCAACCTTTCCAAGGGAATCTATTCCGAGCAGAATTTTCACACCGGAACTCAAAGTCACATGTCAGAGAGCCCAATGCAAAAATCCCTCAACTAATACTAGGTTTCTCTCCGGTCCGGTGATGAATCATATCACACAGTAACCAAGATTCAAGCCATAAAGGCAAAAAGAAAAAAAAGGAGTAGAAGAGAAGACAAAGCCAGCAAATCCAAACAGTTCAATATTTTGAGGATAACGAAACTGTTACACTCACTGCCGAGTGTAGTGCTATCCTTCTGTAGTACCCGGCGCAAAAAATATATACAGATATGCAATAACAAAATGCAATGCACAAATGTAAACAATGAAGCCGCCACCACATTTTATTTATCCCGTGAGGGGAAAGGAAAATAATGATAAAACCTTGAAAAGATCGGGTTCGGGAGTTGGTTACATGAGGGGAAGACGTTAACACCCCCTCATATCCGTTGTACTCAACGGGAACCATTTGAGGAATTTTGGTTTGCATAAACAGAGATAACCGCATAAAAAGAATTAAAATACTGCATATTAAACAGAAAAGGGAAAAAAGAGTTTTTATTATTTGGCTTGACGAGAGAGGCTCTCGCTCCTACGTATCCCCCAAGTACAATGAGGAAGTCAAAGCTCACGTAGTTCTTCCTGAAAAGAAAGATTTGTGTGTTGGTTGTTTTTAGTGAACGATGCTTAGGTCGCATTCCACTAATACAACAGTATGCTTGTATGCTCGCTTCGGAGGCTTAAGCGTTTGTCTGTAGCAGGGGAATGGATAAAGCGCCATCCATTTAGGAAAAAGAAGTTGAAAAAGATTTGACTGCACAAGGGCAGTTGAAAAAAAAGTTAACTGCGCAAGGGCAGGAAAACAGTTGAGTGGTTTGAGTGCCTTTTAGATTTTCTGAGGAATTATTCAGTGAATGAGAATAGTCCTCAGTCGCGAGCCATGCGGCAGGTACTTAGACTATTCAAGAGATGAAAGTCATGCGTCAGACATCTCTCTTTTCATTCAATAGTTTATTTAAAGCATTTTCAAAGTTTTCCAATTTCAGAAAAGAAAAAGAAAAAGAAAAGTAGAAGAAGAGAGAAATGCAAATGCATGAATGCAAATGACATGTAATCAACAGTATTGAACAATTAAAAATGCATCAGATATGAGCATGTAAACAAGTAATCATGTATCAGATAAAGAGAAACAAGTCATCAAGCAATTATAGACATTTAACATAACTCAGTTAAACGAAACAAAGTCAACTATAATAAGTCAACTGGAAAGTCAACATAAAAGTCAAACTAAAAAGTCAAAGTCAAAAGTCAACTTAAAAGTCAAGGTCAAAAGTTGAGACAGAGACAAGTCATCCGTCAGGCTCTGTCTCGTGGTTTCTCGAAGAAATTCTAATTTAAAAGTTTCAAAGATTTGAATTAAAAATAACTTAGTCAAAGTCATGCGTCAGTGACCATTTATTTTTAACCCATTTACTAATCTAAGTTCAAAAACTCCGAATTAAAAAATTAATCAGTCAAAGTCATGCGTCAGAGACCAATTACTTTTCTAATCCGCTTTTCTAATCTAAATTGTAAAACTCCGAATTAAAAAATTAATCGATCAAAGTCATGCGTCAGAGACCAATTACTTTTTTAATCCACTTTTTCTAATCTAAGTTAAAGAAAAAACTCCGAATTAAAAAATTAATCAATCAAAGTCATGCGTCAGAGACCAATTACTTTTTTAATCTGCTTTTTCTAATCTAAATTGTAAAAACTCCGAATTAAAAAATTAATCGATCAAAGTCATGCGTCAGAGATCAATTACTTTTTTAATCCGCTTTTTCTAATCTAAATTAAAGAAAAAAAAAAGAAGAGAGAGAGGGGTGCAAAAGCAAACAACATATCTACACAGCCCAAAAAAAATCAGAAAAAAAAAGACAAGATGGGCTTCAGGCCCAATTTATATTCACAGCAAGGGGGTGCGTGTAGCACTATGGTGACTGCAGAAAGTAATCTGGGCCTAAGGCCCAGTTTCTACCAAAAAAACAAAAAAAACGGTGTAAATAGCAAATATGGGGGTACGAAAATGAAATTACTCAAAATCAAATTAAGCCCAGAAGGGATTCAAGCCCAAGTCCATCTCCAACCAGCCGGATCGGGTCGGACGATATTACCCGACCCAGATCCGGTCACTTAACCCGTCATCAGAGGAGAAAAAAAAACAAATCGTGTCAGCCAATCGGAGGCTGACACGTGTCTTCGCTTCTTCTTCTTCACGCGCCCGAGTCACCAACTCAGTGACTCGGTGAAGCCATTAACACCAACAACAAAGCTTCAAACGGGAATCATACCAAACGCAAAACAAAACCAAATCAAGCAAGCAAATAACCGATTCTATGTGTTTTCAAACGTAGATCACGAATTCAGTATCAGTTTTAACAAATCAACAACGTTTATCACAGAAACAGGCAAATTAAAACGAGTCCGGTCGGTTTGGATTTTTTAGATCTACATAGTTTCAAGCCAAATCATGACAAACAAACATCAATTAACAGTTTATATACATAATACAGTAATAAACCAAAAGGATAGGCGTGTGAATCGTCCGAAATCGCGTGAATCTACACCTTTTTAGCTTTGGTGACCTTTGGTTTCGGGTTGGCAGATTTGGAAGCCGTTTTCGAGCGATTCAGAGGCGATTGGAAGAGTAATGAAGGCGAAAACGTGTTTGGATCAAGTTACTTCATCATGATTTGGTGTTTGTTTAGTGATTTTTGATGGATTTGGAGATTTGATTTTTAGGGTTTGTGAGGGAGGATGAGGCGCGGCGGAGAAGAAGAGAGAAATAGAAGGTGAGCTTCTGAAGAATGAACAGTACCCACTCCCTAGGGTTTGTAGTAAATGGGTTTTTGTCGGTAAAAAGTGTAAAAAATGGAAATGGGGTGAATTTCTGATTATTTAAAAAGGAAAATGATTTAATGAATGAGAATTGGTGAGGTGGCATCATATGATTGGTTAAAAATGTCATAAAAGGATCAAATGCAAATAAAATAGAAAAAAAGTGGAAGAAAAATACAAATAAAAATATAGAAAAATATAGAAATAAATAATAAACTCAAATGCGAAAATAAAAACTATTTTTGAATATTTTTACTATTTTTCGCCTAAAAAGATAAATAGCGATAATTAAAAGAAATAAAGAAAAATGAATAAATTGTAAGCAAAAATTATCTAAAAAACTATTTTTGATATTTCTTAAGGAAAATAAGAAATAATTTTCAAATAAAATATTTATTTTAAAAAAACTCCAAATTAGGGTATTACAGCTGCCCCTATTTAATTGTCTTATACTCGAATGCGTAAATGACTTGCGCCTTTATGCGTTCGAAGTAAAAGATAATTAAATACAAATGCCCTAATTTTGTGGTGTGAAAATGATGTAATGATAATGAATGCATATGGAAGATGAAAGTGGAAACATACCTGGAATAACTAGTGACTGAATACTTGAGAAAGAAATGATCATTACTCGCCCTATGAGTGTATAGACCATAAAAACTGAGTCGCCTCCCCTCAGGGTGCATTATCTCAAAAAACTGATCATTACTCGCCCTATGAGTGTATAGACCATAAAAAACTGAGTCGTCGTCCGCCCTATTGGCGTATTACTCAAAAATTGATCATTACTCGCCCTATGAGTGTATAGACCATAAAAAGGCTAAGTCGTATCCCCTCAGGGTGCGTTATCTCCAAAACGGATCATTACTCGCCCTATGAGTGTATAGACCATAAAAAACTGAGTCGTTGCCCCCCCTATGGGCGTATTACTCAAAAACTGACCATTACTCGCCCTATGAGTGTATATATCACAAAAAACTGAGTCGTCGCCCTCCCTATGAGCGTATTACTCAAAAAAACTGATCATTACTCGCCCTATGAGTGTATAGACCATAAAAAGCCGAGTCGCATCCCCTCAGGGTGCGTTATCTCCAAAACTGATCATTACTCGCCCTATGAGTGTATAGATCATAAAAAACTGAGTAGTTGCCCCCTATAGGCGTATTACTCAAAAAATGATCATTACTCGTCCTATGAGTGTATGGATCATAAAAAACCGAGTCGTCGCCCCCCTATAGGCGTATTACTCAAAAATTGATCATTACTCGCCCTATGAGTGTAGATCGAATATTCTGCCATTATCTTTGACAAAATTCACAAGACGACTGCTTGACAACTGTTTTGCTGAAGAATTTAATCCATCAATCAACTTATTGGAAACACAATGTGTTAACTTCATTAGGGATGTGGTTCTGAAACCAACTTGCTGAGGTACGGCGTACCAACTTTACTGAAAATTCGGCATGCTGAATAGCTTACTGGGAACATATGATTTATCAAATGATTCACTAAGAATGTTGTGCATACCAATTTTGCTGGGGAAACCATTTATCAAACGATTTACTGGAATACAGAATTTTAACTATCTTACTGGAGATAACCATCTCAACTGAATCACTGGAGAAGGGATCTGTTTAACTCTTCTGACTGAGGAAGTTGTATGTAGACCGATCTGCTGTATATAACCATTACTGAATTATTCACTGGGGAAAGGATCATCAACCCTTTCTGGTAGGTGTAGAGTGAAGATTCGTCTGATAAGAATGAAACTTTGTTGACCAATTTGCTGAATATCAGTGATTAAAACCAAACAAGTTCATTGGGGAGATTCAAGATTCACCAATCATTCTTGTCAAGAAATTACGATTCATCAACCATTTTTCTGAAAATGCGGCGTTCCAACCGACTTACTGGGATGAACAAATGTCAACTGCCTCACTGGGGAAAGAAACGACCCCTCAACCTTTCTCATTGAGAATATGATGCACTGACTGATCTGCTTGGGGATGGCACTTTGTTAACCAATTCATTGGGGAACAGATTCATCAACCCTTATTGCTAAAAGTTACGATTCAATAACCGTCTTGCTGGAGAATTAGGTCCGCAGACCTTTGTTACTGAACAAGAGATCAAAGTCGACAACCTGTTAAGACAAATATTTTAAACATGTACTTCTTGAATGCATGATTGTGCACCTCTAATGTCTAAATGCAGAACTAATGCAGATGAAATATCTGATTATGTGCAGGATTTGGTGTGATTCTTTTTATGCATGAACCTATATGCGTGAATGCATGAGTATGCATGAATGCATGAATTTCCAGGTTTGCTTTGAGGAGAGTTTGAATTTCCCAGCACCGAGAATTTGAGTAACTCCATTGAGGTGAAATCCTGAGATGTTGACTGTCGTTGTGGGACGGACGTTCAATCAAGTTTCCAAAAAGGATAGCAACTTTCTTCATTGAATGGAATCGAGAGATTGCCATGATTTCCGGTAATGAATTGGGACAGTTTACTGTATGCCACTGGTTTCCCTTCAGATGTTTTAAAAATAAAAACAATTTGTAATTTTTTCAAATTCTTTTATTTTTCACAATGCTTGAATGCTTTATTTATTAACAAAATGAATAGCACAAACATATGCAATCAGAACATAGAAGCAAGCAGACACAATATGATTGAAAATGAGAATTTAATTCATTGCGCAAAAATGCGAAAAGTTTTTACAACTGGATGCTAATCCCTCAATGAGGTAATTGCACATTGAACCTAAGATAATGGCAATGAAAATAAATGAATTCCACTGAATCATAACGATACCATCCTTCTTCTCGATCTCGAATTTACAAGGCCTTGCTTTTGGTGAAAGGAGAATGAGTCAATCCTTTCTGTCTGAAAGTTTCATCTTCATGTAGAGTCAGGTATCGCAACAGCGTGCATTGAGAGTGGAAACTCTTCACCATCCCTGATATTAACAACCAAAGTTCTGCCATATCTTATCACATATGACTTTTCAGAAGATATAATCCTGACACAGTATGCCCCAAGCACTGGAATCTATGACGGATATGCCCCTGACCAACTGGTATTTGCAGCGTATCTAATTCTTGAACCAATTCACTTTTGATAAGCAAGGTATTCAACTTGTTTGCCCCTGATTGGTAGAATTCATAGATAGCTTGCCCCTTGCTAGGAGCGTCTCAAATCAGCTTTGCCCTTGATCAGACCACAACTCAGATCTCTTTGATATCAAGTATTCATTTGCAGGTAAAATCATTTCTTTTGAAAAGGTTTTGCACATGCAAGTTTTTGAAACACATATGATGTGTAGAAAAGAGAGATAATTATTAGTTACTCAACAAACTAGAGGAGTCAGCTTAACAATACATTTGCCGAATGCTTTCAAAGTGAACCTAGCTTCATTTAGGTCTTTTGAGGGTTATAACATGCAATTAGGATTCATGTAAATCAAGCCAAAGGAAGATATAGATTGTGTTATCAAATTCCCCATACTTGAACATTTGCTTGTCATTAAACACATAAATAGTAACTCTTTTTTTAGCACTTGTTTGAAAAAGACATGACAACTCTAATCATACGTGGTTGCCGGCTAGAGAAGAAAATCAAGTAATAAACATCAATACTAAGGGTACTGTAATAACACAAAACCACACATTGCAGTCAAAGACTCTCATCATATGAAGACAAATTTGAAACATTTTATTGTGACTCTAACTTTTGCTTAAATTTTATTCACCCTTTTCATTCAGGTGCAATCACATTAAGCCCGTTATCTTGTACACACTCATGGTAAGAAAATCTGTTAGTGATTATGATCATAAATCGAGGGGAGCTGGTAAAATCAGTTTGGTAAACCCCTTTTTCTCTTCCAAATGCAGTCGTGGGGGATCGGATAACAACCCGCCCTACCAAGTTCAGAACCAGACTCCTCTGAATCAACTACCAAATGGGTACATTTACTATGGTTTTTTCAACAACTGCTGAGTTAAATAACCGAGTGAGGGTCATCTAACTTAATAAGTGCATTAACCAAAAGTATGCAAATTTTCATTTCTGGATCATTCACTTATGTTCATCGATTTCCTACTTAGTTTGTGTACAAGATGGTGCCGACTGCTAAGATAAACTACTGAGAGTTACTTAGAAACTTATGTTCAGGTCTTCGTCAAAATCAGTACTCAAATTGATCTTATATACTTCAAAGAGTCTAAGATGTTAAGACAGTACCGATTTTATTGAATCATTTCTGAATCTTCATAATGTAGCCTAAAGTGCAAAACAACCTATATACTCTTAAAGTGTCATGTCAAGTATCAAACCAACATTGCTTATTTTCTTAAAAAGATATATCTCAAGCAACTGGGAGAATCAGATAACAACAAAACATATGCAAGAATGACTCGATTCAATCACAATTTTTTTTTATGAAACAATGCCTTTCATCATCAGCTAGGTTTTTTCCACAATTGAAAGCATACATCAGCAAAAATCAATTATTCGTTTTCATCATCCTCGCTCCAAATTTGCAAGTAATAATAAAAAGAAGTGAATACAGATGGATTGATTACAAAACATGCATGTGCATTACATAATCTTAAATGCAAAGAAATACTTGACAAGAGATAAAATGCCTAATCAACTTTCTCTTTCATATCCTATTATGGGGAGGCGCCCATTATGACCTCTTTCTTCATCAGATCCTGGATCGATCACCGATGAAGTTCAATCATTTTATGCTTTTGATCCAACAATCATATTAACTCTTCAACGAACCTTGCAACCCGAAACCATGAAGAATTACGGCACAATTATGATTCAATAGATTCACTTCTGAATGATGATTCTTTTTTTTTTTTTTTCTTCTTTTTTTTTGAATTTGATTGAATGCAAAAGTGTTTTATAAATGCAAGAAGTTATTGCCATTTTTCATTATCTTTTTAAAACTGTAAAAGAAGAATAAATAAGACAGAAATTGCACAAGAAGTACTTTTTCATTAACTACAAATTAAAAATTAAAACAAAGTGGCCCTACAAGCACAACCATTTATTCAGGGCTGAACAAAGGTGTTTTGAAAAGGAAACAAATTACTTTGAAATAAAAACAACTTCAGTTATTCCAACAGCCTTCTAAGCACAGTCTCTAGAGAACACTGGCGCACCTAATCCTGGATCTTTCCAACAACATCCTTGTCATCAATCATAGCAATGTGACCATCAACACGGTAACCAGCACTGCTAAAAACATCCTCAATCTTTGGAATCTTGTCTTGAACCTTCTTTGGAGTTGCTATCCCTTTGGATGACTGGTAACCCAAACCAAAGCGATCCTTTTCCTCAGGCACAACTAACATCTGTCCCAAACCGGTAGACAGCCCTTCCTCTATGGCTACTTTCAAGCTTTTCAAAGATGTAACGGATCCCTTTTCTTTCTGACCGTCACTTTCGAGCTTTGCATGTTCATTCTGATCAACAGTGGCAACCAAAGTTTCTCTTTTGACATATCTTACTTGCACTAAAACTTGATCCATCAGTTGTTGCAAACATTCCTTCAGCTTTGAACAGTGGTTTGGATCCTTTTGACACTCATCACAATCAGAATGTAATTTCTCAAACTCTTCATAACTCAGCAACATCTCTCGGACAGATGACAGAGGTGTTTTGATCAGAGAAACATCCCTTATCAAATTTCCGCCAGTTTCAACGCAACTTACATTACCCGTTGGATGCTTAGGCAATGGATCACTGGTCACATTGGGTCCGCTTTCTTTGAAAGTCAAATTGTTCTCATCAATGAGGTCTTGTACTTTGTGCTTAAAAGCTTTGCAATTATCAGTAGAGTGACCCACAATACCAGCATGGTAATCGCATTGAGCGTTAGCTTCATACCAATCAGGGAATGGTGGAAGCAAAGGTCTTAACTGCTTAGGCGTCACTTTACCACTATGAATCAAGTAAGGGAGCAACTGACTGTATGACATAGGGATAGGATCAAAAACCCTACGAGCTTGTGGAAACTGTTGGTGCTGAGCAGCAGCCAAGTATGGAAACGGAAAGTAAGAAAACTGAACAGGTGCTGCCGGCTGCGCCTGACTGCCCCTTGAGAATATAGCATTAGTCTCACCTTCCTTCTTCCTGTTAAAACCACCACCAGGTTTCCTTGTGTTATTGCTTTGTGAACTAGAAGCAGCTGAAATCTTCCCATTCTTGATCCCCATTTCGACTCTTTCACCAACTCGGACCAACTCGGCGAAATCAGAGGAAGTAGTACTAACCAACCTTTTAAAGTAAGTCCCTTGCAGAGTATTGGTAAACATGTCCACAAGTTCCGCCTCCAAGAGCGGAGGACGTACTTGAGAAGCTAAGGATCTCCATCTTTGAGCATAGACCTTGAAAGATTCACCCTCCTTCATAGTGGTATTTTGGAGCTGAGTGCGGCTTGGAGCCATATCCATATTATATTGGTATTGCTTGAGGAAAACATTGGCCAAATCCCTCCACGACTGGATGTTACCTTTTTCAAGTTGCATGTACCAATTGAGAGGCACAGCCAGACTGTCTTGGAAACAGTGTATCATCAGTTTGTCATCATGAGAATAAGAGGCCATTTTTCTGACATACATAACCAGATGATTCTTCGGGCAACTCAAACCCTTATACTTCTCGAAATCAGGCATTTTGAACTTTGGTGGAAGCACAAAATCAGAAACTAAGTACATCTTCGAGAAATCCAACGGATCATTACCCGTTTCTACCAGATTTAACCTCTCCTCTAGAGCCTGATATTTCTGTTCCAACTGAGGAGCAGAATCAACCTTTTTCTCATTGACCTGGGGTGCAATTCCTTGGTATGCAAATCTAGGCCCATGATGGTCAGGACCTTGATAAGCATCCCTAGGATCATCAAATGCGTCTTGATTTAGGTCAATCACCTGTTGCATCGCGCTGACCCTAGCAGGAGTTTCCACAAGTGGAGCAGAAGTCGCCGCCACATATCCTTGTGGAACATAACCCTTAGGTAGACCAAAAGTAGGTCAATCATAACCAGCAGAGGTATTTCCTTGAGTAACCACAACTGCGGGTGCAGGGACCTCAACCATCCTTGTTTGCATATTCATATTAGCCAACATCTCCAAGACCTGATCTAGCTTTCCACCCAATTGGGTCACTTGTCCACCCATCTGGGTAACCTCAGCCTGAAGCACATCGTGCTTCTCTTGCCAATTGTCCATAATGTGATGAGCAACTTTTCTTGTAAAATAACGGTGCCGGGAAGGTAGCTTTTGGAATGAATGGATGAAAATGAGATTTTTAATCGATAAAAATGCATGATTATTTTTTTTTTTTTTATGAATGAAAATGCATATTTTTATGCAAAAACTTTTCTCATATATTTTTTTTTTGAAATGTATGCGAGATGAATATGCATGATTATTTTCATGAATGCATGGATGTCATGAATGCAAAATGCATGGATATGATCACGGTAACATTGTATCATCTGGCGAACTTGATCTCAATCACAAATCTTCCATATTCATAACAACCGTTATTTCAAAATGGAATCTCTGAGGCCAAAAGTTCAAAGTTACCTGTAACCCATCCCTCTCACATGTTGTTCTAGGTTGACACGGATTCCCAAAATCCTCGATTACTTTTCCCAAAAGCAACCTCATCTGGTTGAGATTATAACGCCAACTGGATGAGTCAACATCATAACCTCGACACAGGTTCTAAACGGTGGTCCCTAGACAAAAGATTCGGATACCTAGACTGGATAAAAAGGCCCCCGGAGTCCTGGACCCCACATGGAAAGAACTGAACCCAAAGCCATGCGGCAGAGAGCCCAACCTTTCCAAGGGAATCTATTCCGAGCAGAATTTTCACACCGGAACTCAAAGTCACATGTCAGAGAGCCCAATGCAAAAATCCCTCAACTAATCCTAAGTTTCTCTCCGGTCCGGTGATGAATCATATCACACAGTAACCAAGAACCAAGCCATAAAGGCAAAAAGAAAAAAAAAGGAGTAGAAGAGAAGACAAAGCCAGCAAATCCAGACAGTTCAATATTTTGAGGATAACGAAACTGTTACACTCACTGCCGAGTGTAGTGCTATCCTTCTGTAGTACCCGGCGCAAAAAATATATACAGATATGCAATAACAAAATGCAATGCACAAATGTAAACAATGAAGCCGCCACCACATTTTATTTATCCAGTGAGGGGAAAGGAAAATAATGATAAAACCTTGAAAAGATCGGGTTCGGGAGTTGGTTACATGAGGGGAAGACGTTAACACCCCCTCATATCCGTTGTACTCAACGGGAACCATTTGAGGAATTTTGGTTTGCATAAACAGAGATAACCGCATAAAAAGAATTAAAATACCGCATATTGAACAGAAAAGGGAAAAAAGAGTTTTTATTATTTGGCTTGACGAGAGAGGCTCTCGCTCCTACGTATCCCACAAGTACAATGAGGAAGTCAAAGCTCACGTAGTTCTTCCTGAAAAGAAAGATTTATGTGTTGGTTGTTTTTAGTGAACGATGCTTAGGTCGCATTCCACTAATACAACAGTATGCTTGTATGCTCGCTTCGGAGGCTTAAGCGTTTGTCTGTAGCAGGGGAATGGATAAAGCGCCATCCATTTAGGAAAAAGAAGTTGAAAAAGATTTGACTGCACAAGGGCAGTTGAAAAAAAAGTTAACTGCGCAAGGGCAGGAAAACAACAGTATTGAACAATTAAAAATGCATCAGATATGAGCATGTAAACAAGTAATCATGTATCAGATAAAGAGAAACAAGTCATCAAGCAATTATAGACATTTAACATAACTCAGTTAAACGAGACAAAGTCAACTATAATAAGTCAACTGGAAAGTCAACATAAAAGTCAAACTAAAAAGTCAAAGTCAAAAGTCAACTTAAAAGTCAAGGTCAAAAGTTGAGACAGAGACAAGTCATGCGTCAGGCTCTGTCTCGTGGTTTCTCGAAGAAATTCTAATTTAAAAGTTTCAAAGATTTGAATTAAAATTAACTTAGTCAAAGTCATGCGTCAGTGACCATTTATTTTTAACCCATTTACTAATCTAAGTTCAAAAACTCCGAATTAAAAAATTAATCAGTCAAAGTCATGCGTCAGAGACCAATTACTTTTCTAATCTGCTTTTCTAATCTAAATTGTAAAACTCTGAATTAAAAAATTAATCGATCAAAGTCATGCGTCAGAGACCAATTACTTTTTTAATCCACTTTTTCTAATCTAAGTTAAAGAAAAAACTCCGAATTAAAAAATTAATCGATCAAAGTCATGCGTCAGAGACCAATTACTTTTTTAATCCGCTTTTTCTAATCTAAATTAAAGAAAGGCTTAAATACATTTTTGATCCTCTAAGTGTTTGCAAGGTTTCACTTTGATCCTTTAACTATTTTTCGTTCCGTTTTGGTCCTCTAACTTTCATTCCGTTAACTTACTTGGTCCTCTAACCGTTAGAAAAATGTCAAAAACGAGAGGTAGAAGCCTCTATTGAGAAAACAAACATTAGATTTGGATTCATCATGAATAATGAGAAGTTTTGGAATATCGTTTCGTAAGTTTTCAAGACTAAAAAGATCACCGGTGATGTGGACGGAGACGGTGATGGAGGAAGCTCCGTACGCGATGAATAAGTAGGAAGAAGAAGGTCTCTGACCACGTGGCATTTTCCTATTGGATCTCACACCAAAGCCACCAAGTCCCTAAGTGTCACGTACGCAAAATTAACGTTTTTGACATTTTTCTAACGATAATTAGGACCAAATAGATTAACATAATGAAAGTTAGATGACCAAAACAGAAGGAAAAAATAATTAAAAGACCAAAACGGAACAAAAAATAGTTAAAGGACCAAAGTAAAACATTAAAAATATTTAGAGAACCAAAAGTATATTTAAGCCTTAAAGAGAAAAAAAAAAAAAAAAAAGAGAGAGAGGAGTGCAAAAGCAAACAACATATCTACGCCAAAAAAAAAATCAAAAAAAAAAAAGAAGACAAGATGGGCTTGAGGCCCAATTTATATTCACGCCTTATTTTCTTTATTTTCAGTACAGTTTTAGTTTCTTGTTACAGTAACTGTAACGGTATTTCCACACCGGGAATCCGTTTTCAGTTCTGTTTTCACTTTCCTGTCAAGAATATTATTCCAGTTATTTATATCAAGTTCATTCAGCATTTACTTCCAGGTTTTTATTTAATGTTTTTATTTAATTATTTAATTATGCTTTATTTAATTTCCTGTTTTTGTTTGTTTAATTTCTTAATTATGTCTAGCTAAATTTCTTAGATATCGGTATGTAAACTAATTCTCCGAAGGGGATTTAATAATGATATTAGCGCGCGCACTTATTAAACTATTTTTCTGATTCAAATTCCTAATTTAATACAAAGCTTTTGAACGAGAGTAAAAGAAAGCAACTAAAGTTAAAATCAATAGAGCGAGAGTTTGAGGTTTTAACTAGATAGTAGGAATTTGATATTAATCTTTGAACAAGCGAGAGCCACGTTAGGATTAATTAGAACTAATTGATTTTCAAAATATACTTTCGAAGCTAAGGTGGTAGAAAAGTGACAGTAAAACTCCTAGCTTAGAAAGTATGGTTTTTATCAACAAAACGAGAGTGTGAGGTTTAGACCTTTAAATCGAGAAAGTTCTTCTGAAAAATAAACCCTTTTTCGCGCGCTATTAATTTATTAAATTCCCGATGGTTAATTAAGTTACATACCGATATCCCGCTTTTATCAATTAATTTAATTCTTAATTCAATTCTAAACAAATCTAAAAATTGCTACCCTTAGATTTACACCGTGACAACGGATTACGGTAGTTCAACTATTGGTCCCTGTGGTTCGATATCTTTTAAAACTCAACGACGAAACTATGCACTTGCAGTTAGAAAATATTTATTGATACACAAATCGTCAATCAAGTTTTTGGCGCCGTTGCGGGGGACCAATTTAGTCGATATTGTAACTCCGTCCTTACAACGTAGAGACTAAGGCAACTTTAATTTCTTGTTAAAAAATAAAAAAATCTAAAAAAAAAATTACCCTTTTTGGTTTGTCGATTGTATGCCAAGTACCCGCTCTCATAGCGAAGAATTAGAAACTCCAGTCGACAACCCAGAGCGTCTACTAAGTGTAAGATGCCGAATTGAACAGTTTAGGGAAAGATACATAGTGCCCCAAAGTCAAATCATCTTTCCCGAAACAGACGAAGACTCGGAACAATCCGAAGAGGAATTAGAAATGGAAATAGGTCCTCAAAACCGCCCTCTAAAGTACTATGCTACCCCTACAGATGCTGAACCGCATAACAGCATTGTTGCCCCTGCGATAGAGGCTAACAATTTTGAGCTTAAACCTTCCCTGCTCTCTGCTGTTCAGCAAAGTCAGTTCTCGGGTGGTCCTTTAGAAGACCCTAATCTCCACCTCTCTGTCTTCTTACAATACGCCGATACAGTGAAAGCTAATGGCGTAAGTCCCGAAGCGATTAGGCTTCGTCTTTTCCCCTTCTCTCTAAGAGATCGAGCCCGTGTTTGGCTTCAGTCCCTACCTTCCAACTCTGTCACTACATGGGAAGGGTTGAAGAAAGTCTTTCTGGCTAGGTATTTCCCACTTAGCAAGACTGCTATGTTAAGAGCCCAAATCAATGGATTTAAGCAGAAAGACAACGAATCTCTTTATGAAGCGTAGGAGAGATTTAAGGACATGTTGAGGCTCTGTCCACATCATGGTTTAGAAGAGTGGCTAATTATCCATACCTTCTACAACGGTCTCCTGTACAATACAAGGATGACCATAGACGCTGCAGCGGGCGGTGCCCTCATGGACAAGCCCTACAATGATGCCTATCAGCTCATCGAGAGCATGGCTCAGAATCACTACCAGTGGGGAGGTGAAAGAACTTCCGCAGAAAAACCTCTATCGAGAGAAGGAATGCATGAGATAAGCGGCCTTGACCACATCAGTGCCAAGGTTGATGCACTCACTCAGAAATTAGACAACTTACTCAATGCTCCTGCTGCTACCGTAGCAGCAACCGTCTCTAGTTGTGAAATATGTGGCGCTCCAGGGCATGCTACAGCTGAATGCCAACTCTTGGCCGGAACTCCTTCCGATAAAGTGAACTACGCCAAAGGAGGCCCATATTCCAACAACTACAACTCAGCTTGGAAGAACAGTCCCTATCTTTCATACAAGAACAACAATGCATTGTATCCATCTAGACAAGGACCACCCTCTGGTCCACCAGGTTTTCAAAAGGCTCCTGTGCTAAATCAAGAAAACTCTGGGAAGTCTAGCCTTGACGTCATGTTTGAAACCATCATGGCGTCCCAAATGCAAACTAACAAGGGGATTGAAAACCAAAACCTGCAATTCGCTAAGATGTTCGAGCAATTGAACAGTAAAGTTGATGTTTTGACCACCCATCATAAGATACTAGAAACTCAAGTTGCACAGGTGGCTCAACAACAATCATCCATGTCTGCTCCTGCAGGAACATTTCCTGGCCAACCTCAGCCCAATCCTAAAGCTCATGTAAACGCTGTGACATTGCGAAGTGGAACACAGTATGATGAACCAGTTGATCCTAGGATTGAGAGGCCTGCCATGCAGCAAAAGCCAGATGGACCAGCTGAGAAAGAGAGTGAACCCAAAGAGAAAGAAGGAAATGGCGTCGAGGCAAAAGAAAAAGAAACACCCTATGTGCCTCCGCCACCTTACAAACCACCCATTCCTTATCCTCAAAGGTTGGAAAAGACCAAAAGCATGGGGCAATTCAAGAAATTTGTGGAGCTTCTCAAGCAGTTAAATATCACCATCCCATTCACTGAAGCTATCACACAAATGCCCGCATATGCTAAGTTTCTCAAGGAAATCCTAACCAACAAAAAGAGGATTGAGGATAACGAAACTGTTACACTCACTGTCGAGTGTAGTGCTATCCTTTTGTAGTACCCGGCGCAAAAAATATATACAGATATGCAATAACAAAATGCAATGCACAAATATAAACAATGAAGCCGCCACCACATTTTATTTATCCCGTGAGGGGAAAGGAAAATAATGATAAAACCTTGAAAAGATCGGGTTCGGGAGTTGGTTGTTGGAACAAAGGATGTTCAGATCTAACTCTTGATGTTTTGATGATAACAAAGTATTAATGAACAATAGGGTATTTTAATATTTATCTCAGGACTGGTATCTCTAGCAGCTCCACCCAGAAATGGACACAATCCTCAGTGAGGTCCATACAGTTATTCTACCTTCAACATAGTTTTGATTCATATTTTTGACTGATATGGGGTTTCCAGCTCAAGAAGAGGGTACATCCCCGATGACAGTTGATTAAGGTTGTTTAGAATACAATCAAGTTTGAATACAGATCGTTCGGTTAAAATAGTCATTTCCTAGAGAAGTTGTTCCTTCCCCAAGAAGAGGTTCTCTTGCTTCATCTACAAAAAACATATACACCTTGCTAAGATATTTTGAGTTGTGATGCGACGTTGGCTTGTGTTCCCACTCTCAGCCGTTCTGTCTGTTTTGTCAGCAAAATATTCACAATATACATATACACATACATACATACATACATTCATACATAACATTCATATACAACATTTGCATGTCATATACATCCATATCATTCATACATTGTTACATCATCAGTAAGATTTCTGTCCCTTTTGTCTTATCCGTGTTTACAAAATAGAGTCGGGATGGGTACGTTGTTCTCTCCAGTTAGAGAGTCCGTTTAGGCAGATAAGTATACATCTCTCCCGTTTCAAAAATTCCCCACTAGACTCCTCTCTTGTGGAAGATTGTTGTTTCAGTTTTTCCTGCAACAAAAGGAAAATTCCAGTTGAATTTCTTCTTCAATTAGACACAGAGTCTTGTTTTATAGTTTCCTTCCGGTTTGTTCCCGGATTGGACATCATTTCAAAACAACAAATAACAAGTTTTCACACAAGAAACTCCTATTTTATCAATACATTCTACAGATCCTCAAGTGATTTTATCCTCAATGAATCTTATCAATATACATTAAACCAAAAGATCACACAAATATTTTCTCTCTACAAATACATACACCTATACAGTTGTTTACGCTGATTTTTGGTAAACAATCGCTAGTTTGCAATGCTTGAGAGACCAACTAGAGAATCTCGGGACATGTTTGTGCATTTATTGTTCAAGTTTGAAAATAGCAATGTTCATTAATGTAAATGAACAAGCTTGATTTGAAAAAGTAAAAGAAAGTAAATAAAATGTGACTTGCTTGACAAGAAATGTAAAAATACTCAGAATGAGTATGTATTGACAAGAAAAGTAAATAATTCAATGAATTAAAAGGCAAAGAATGTAAATGAAAGCATGTAAATTGCATGAAATGTAAATTGCATTGAATTTAAAGGAGTTTGATCACAAGATCATACATTGTTGCCTTGTCTATTCCTTTCACTCGAACGCTTGGATACTCAGAATGTGTAAGGTTTGTAGTATGAGAGATTGTGATGTGATTTACAACAAATAAACTAGTATTTATAGATAAAATCTAAGGCTATCTAATAACGACTAAATAGCAACCATTTGACAAGTGTCTTGCCACGCAATATTCACTCCTGAATGCCAAAAGTTGCTAGTCTTGAATGAAACGTTGCAATGGTTTCAAATTTAAATCTTCAGAATTGCTGAAAATATACTAAGTCCTAAAGCAGTCTTCGAGTTCGAGCAATTCTTGAATGCCATTCGAACCATTTAACTAATCGAACCAAATCTTGATTAGCTCTTTAGACCTACAAGCATCTCTTATCTTTTGAGATTCTAAAATGTCCTCAAACTAGGATATTATTTAAATATATTACTTTTAACCTTAATTGCACCATTAATTGGGAACATTCATTTCCATAATTAAAAGGTTCAGTAATTATATTCAAAGAATAATTAGGGCATATTTTGACTTAACCAAAATATGGGCTAACAACAGTTAACCAAATTGAATCACTTTTTGAAGTGTTTATCAGAGTTACTTTCCTTTCAGAGAATCATGGTTACCAGTGGGTGACATGTAGATATTGTCTCCTTTCTACAATCCGTCTCGTTGAAAGGCGGTGGACAATATTCTGAAGACGTTGTCTCTTTTCTACAATCCGTCTCTTTGAAAGGCGATGGACAATGCTCTTGTTCTCTACAGATATTGTCTCCTTTCTACAGTCCGTCTCGTTGAAAGGCGGTGGACAATATTCTGAAGACGTTGTCTCTTTTCTACAATCCGTCTCTTTGAAAGGCGGTAGACAATGGTCTGGCGTTTTTATGAAATGATATTGTTTCTCTACGTTGTTGTCGATCAAACGACAATCGTTGACTTTTTCCCCAGCATTTGGTTACGTTCCCTAGTGGAGTTCGTTTTTCCAACGGACTTGGGGCACATCTTGTTGTTTTCCCAGTCGGGCCATGTTATGTTCTTCCCCTATGGAGTCTTAGCTATATTTTTACTTCTTTGTCTGTCTTTTACAGCATTCATACAAAATTCAAAAAAAAAAAAATCATCATCTGCATTTTTGCATCATAAGCATTGTTAGAGGATTTTAGGTCCAAAAATGGTGCACTTTTATATTTAAGTCTCTTCAATCTCTTCTAAACAAAGATTTCAATCTTCATTTCTCCGATTGAAGAAACTTAAATGGGCAGTAGTAATACCATAATTTTGGACCTAGAAATCCAATTTTACATTTCCATGCATAAAAATATAAAAAAATATTTTATTCCTTTTTTTTATGCATTTTTCATACTTTTTATCATATTTTATAGTTTTTCTTAAATTTCTTTTAATTTCAACATATGTCATTTTATTTTAAATAGTTCGCATTTTAGAGTAAAAATCCAAAAATATCAAAAAAATAGTCTTTTTCTTATTTTACGCGAATATTATATTTTATTACCATATATTTTAAAATATCAAAAAGATTTACATTTTATTACATTTTATCACATTTATTTCAACCTATTTCATATTCACCTTTTTTATCTCAAAGTTTACCTAAAATAGCAAATGATTTTATCTTATCTCTTTAATCTCTTAATCAAAAATGTTTTTTTTTCAATTTATCACAAAATACTTTCTCTTGAACCAATCTCAACCCTCCACCTCATCTCATCTCATCATAATCTTTTTCCATTTTCAAAAATAAATCAAAATTACCCTTTTTATCTCATTTTACTATTAACCCTAGGGGTGAAATTGGACCGGTTTGGATCGGTTTCAAGTGAATCCGATGTCCGAACCAATGAACTTTCAATTGGTTCGGTTTAGGTCGGTTTGGTTCGGTTTTTAAAAATGAATCCGATCCGAACTAGTCGGTTTGGATCGGATACTATACTCAGTTCGCAACAATTTGTTTTCCCGGTATAATATTTGCTATTATTTTTTCAAATACGATATGTTTTAAGTTCTATTTTTCAAACAACTTACTCCCTCCGTCCCAAAATGTAAGAAAAAAAATAAAAATCACGCTTATTAAGAAAAAGAAAAATATAATGATTGGATGTAAGCTTTTTAGTAAAAAGGTTATTTGAAAAGATGTATAAACAATTTTGATTGGTTATTGATTATGAAAAAGGTAAGAGAGATAGTGAACTTTTCTTGAAAATGTAAAAGTTTGTGTTTTTCTCTTACATTTTGGGACAAAAAAATTTGAATTTTTTTTCTTACATTTTGGGACGGAGGGAGTACAATAATAACATAAACCAAATAAACAATAACATAGTTTATATGTTTGCTTGTGTTGTGCGTGTTCTGCTTCTATCTGCGTTTTTTGTTTTGAAGGTGAATGTAGTTTCGGCCTATCAAAATATGAGTCAAATAGACTATTATATGATGGTCGGTTCGTTTCACCGGTTCATCGGTTTTCAAAAATGAAATCCGAGATCCGAACCAAACTAGTTCGGTTTAGCTCGGTTCGGTTTTTGGTCCGAACCAAAGAAGGTTGGTTTTTTTCCGGTTTGGATCAGTTTGAATCATCGGTTTCATTGGTTTTATCTGATCCGCTTTCACCCCTAATTAACCCTATCATTTTATCAAAAATCCATAAATATCCTTTACCCTAATCTATCCTCTATAAATAGATCATTAAATGAAGAATATCAAAAATCCATAAATATCCTTTACCCTAATCTATCCTCTATAAATAGATCATTAAATGAAGAATGAAGAGAGAGGGATCATTCTCAATTCTCACCAAGAAACCCTGAATAGCCTTCAATTCTCCAAAATTTTAGATCAAAAAAATGGCCAAAATAAAAAAATACAGAAAAGGCAAAAATAGAAAAAAGAAGAACGTGTTCTTCATTGTTGGTGAAAACCCAGTACCCCCTTTTCATTTGCTCCTCTCACCGATCCACTCACCCCTTTCTCATTTCGTCCGATCGCAAACAATTTGTACCCAATTTCATCAAACCGAATCCGTTCAAGGTAATATTACGATTTCAGAAACCGATTTTCACAAATCATTTGGATCCAATACATTTCAGAACACCCTTTAAAACGTTTTTTGCGGACAAGTTTCATAGATCTCGATTCGAACGACTCTGACCCTTGTTTTCGTCGATTCGAGTTAATCTGTACTCGTAATCGAACACATAATTCATTTCAGCGTTTAATTTCTGTAAATTTTCATTGTTTTTTTTTTCGTTTTTACTTTTTCGGGTTCGTTGGATTTAGCTTCAATTCGAGTTCCTTGGACCGTTTCTGAGGAATCCATTTATGGATTCATGATCAGGAGGATGGAACGATGAGAATCGACTATCCATTTGTTAGATTTGGTTAAGAATCGATGAATATTCATTTTGGATTTGAAGTTCCATGGATGTCTGTTTAAGCTTTCTGCGTATGATTCTGTTTCTGAAGAAAGGAAATTAAGATCTATATTATACGCCCTCGTATTCCCAGACTTAATCTAAACCACTTGATCCGATGATGCGATCTGGAACGTTGAACATTCCAGTGAACCATAGCCGCCTGATCATACAGCAAAAAACCGGGTTTATTTCATTTAAACCCAACAAACCCCCTTTTCATTTTCTCACCCCCCTCCTTTTTCTGATTTATTTTTTTATATACTATGTTTTTGATATATGCACCCCCTTTTCTTTTTCTTTGTAATTTTTCCTTTCTATAATTTGTTTTTTATTATTGTTACTCTTTTTTTTTTAAGTCACGTTTTTTTAGTTAGTTAATTTGTTTAGTTCAGTTTTATTTATGTGTTTTTTTAGCTTTTTATTCATTTTCTTTCATTTTTATTTTTCATGTCATCATATTATTGCATATTTTTTGTGCTTGATTGACACTATGAGACTTAATTTCTACCTATGCAATTGGAGACGGACCTAGAATTTTAGTACTTTAACTTAGTTCTTTTTAGTTTTAGTTCTAGCTAGTTTTTTTAGGTAGTTTGGCTTATATTTTCTTGCTCCGTCTATAATTCCCTTTAACTTGTAATATTGCATTGCATTAAAATGTTGCATTCATTCATGTTTATTTTATCGCAAAGCTCTTAGAATGTATTTAGGTGAAATGTAACCCCAAAGTGGAAGTAGAAAATTGCATCGCATGTATTTTATTTTTATCGCTTTCCGCAATCGCTAAACAACCAAGTAAACGCGACATTTCATTTCCAAAGAGGTGCGCTTAGTAATACTCTTTAGAAAAAAATAGAAAACAACATAAAAACATCTTCTCCTTCTAAATAAAATTTCTTTAGTCCAAATACCCATTAGTCGCACGTTTAGACTTAGTTTTACTTTCAAACACTTTTTACATTTATATCATAATCTTCTCTTCTCATCTAAATCTCCACTTACACACACAATTCTCTCTAAATTATTTCTCCCTTCAATTCTTACTATTTTCTCCCTCATTTTCTTAAGCACATAAAAGTAATAAAAAGTAATAAATTAGAGGTTAATGTAGTGGTGGAAATATCCCCGCAACACTAAGTATTTACTAATATGACTTATTCATATGACTTAAATACTTTTGTCGAGTTCTATTTACTTCATTGTTTCAACTCTTTGACAAACTCAAAGATTTTCTAATTTGTGTCGCACACATATTCACATCTAATGATTTCAATCATCAATGTTAATTAAGTAAAATAAACTCAATATATCAAATTTGTTTAGTGGTCGACATACATCTCATGTATATTGTTCAAATAGTTCATGTCATTTTATTGACTCATCGAATATTTGTACTAAACAACAATGCTCTTGATATATATGTTTCAAGGTCCAAATCTTATTTGTCTCTTACCACAACTGTTATATATAATCCTATCAAGATCATGGAACCCTAATCCATTACTTGACTTGGAGCGTATAAAAGACTTTGCTTGAATGATAGAACAATTGCTTGTCTTATTATTTAAAACTATAATTCATATCTTGTCAACACAAGATTAATACTTCTATTACTAGATGGAATTCAATAACAATTATTGTGTTCCATTTTAAATTTGATTTTAAGTCATAGCATAAGCTCTTATTGTCAATGAAACAATTTCCATTCTAGACATAAGCTTCATTGTCAATGAAACAATTTTCATTCTAGACATAAGTTGACTTAAAATTATAGTCAATGTTCTAATCTTTAAGCATCTCTATTTTCGAAAAATTGAGATTCAACATCTTTGTATCATATACCTTTGATGTAGAAATAGAAATTTTGACTTTCTATATCAATATGTACAAATTGAAGTCTTACTTCATCCTTTTAGTTTGACTCTTCCAATAACTATTTACGGCATTTTTATTTTAATCAATGGTCTAACCATTAAAATAGTCGTTCTCCTTTGGCAACCATTATTGCTCTATTCAATTATGAGAGGAATATAAATCTTATTTATATTATATCTCAACTCTTTGATAGTGCAAATTTATGCCCATTCAATTCAACAATTTCCGGTAGATATAGAAATTCAAAATTTGTCTATATCTATCCATTATAATTTGTTAGATTGAACCTTTGACCAACTCTTTGATCTATTGAGAATTCTATCATACTTTGAAGTTCTTTCAAAAAGATATTGCTTGAGTTTAAATGATCACATCATATATTCTTTTTAAAAGTATGATGTATACTATATCTAGATATCAACTTGATACTTCTGCCAAGTACCTTTTTCAAACTAGTTATAGTAGGTTATTTTAGAGTATAGTTCAAGATCTTTTAGTTCTTCTTGCATTTGAGAACAATTCTCATTTGTGTACCAATTTAGAAATAATTTTCTGAAAACCTTGTCCTTCATAAAGACAACTTAATTTGTATTGTAATTTAATTTCAAAGATATTAAAGATATTAGTATTTATATTAAATCTTTTAATAAGGACTTTTATTAAAAGGTTTCCACTATTTTACTCAAAACAAATGACCCTCATCATTTGATTCAGAAAAACCCGTTGGAATATTTTCTAGTGGATCGATATCCATATTTCACTTTGTTCTAAGTCCGCGGTGGGCGGATTACACAAAACTTAGTTATTTAGGTAGGAATTCCTTCCAATTGCATCTCATACAATTCTCGAATACTTCAGTTGGGTGAATAACTCCTTATTCTAATTCATCATATGAGTCATTCCCAACTCTTGCTTCTAAACTCATATAATCATTATTATATTCGTTAGTTAAGTTTGAACCAATTTTAGAAGTTGGATATTACAATTATCCCATCGCATCATACCTATATAGACAATGTACTTCGCGGTAGGCGAACCCACATTATTCGATACCAGTCTTGATGAGTTCTAAAATTTGGAAAGCATAAACTTAATATTCACATATTTTACTAGTATAGAAAAATGCACCTCGCAATAGGCGAAAACTACATCTTCTTTATTAGTCTCTTATGTGTACTTGAGGGGTTTTTAATTTAGTTTGATCTCACCGGCTTGTTTAACATATAAACGCTTTCACATGCATCAATAACAATAAACAAAAATATAAGTGAATTAGTTATGGCCTCCTAGCGCTAAACTAAGGCCATAACCAATCACTATAAAACAATAATAACAAACATGCTTTATTATTATCAATGGTTTGAATCTTGTTAATTAAAATTAAATTTATGTAATTGAGCCGATCACATCGGCCTAAATCGTATCACGATTTCATAAAACGTGTCACAATTCAGCAAAAACCAGAATCTGCCTAATACAGAACCATCGTGCCACGATGACCCTCATAGTGCCACGATGGTGCAGTTTTTGCTACTTGTTGTCCAGGCCATCGTGCCACGATGGCTCTCATCGTGCCACGATGGGCCATCGTGTCACGATGCCTTTCATCGTGACACGATGGTGCTGTTTTTGGGACATTCTGTCCAGTCTCATCGTGCCACGATGACTCTCATCGTGTCACGATTTTCGCGAATTCTAGAGCAGTTTTTCGTCACAAAACAACCCTTGTATTGTGTTGAACCCTAATGCAACAATTTCATACCATCAAGAATCACCATTAACGATTATTGGTTCATGAATTCAATGGATGAGAGTTAGTATATCAAATATACTCTATTTGCATCATGTTCCCTTATATCACATATAAGCCTTGACCAATTAAAATTTAATTACTAAATCTTTATCTTGTTAAAGTTTTAATCCAATTAAAACATTAAAGTCATGATATAAACAATTATCATAATCATGGTTTCGTAAGTGGCTCTGATACCACTGAAGGAAAATAGTAACAGTAATAGCAGCGGAATTCAAAAAATTTCCTTAATAGATCCTTCCGAATGAGCATGATCATGTGTTTAAGGTTTACCTCTTGTAGAGAAGAAACCTTTGATTCACGAACAAGATACGATCACGAGCATTGATGACGAAGAGCAACGCCTCTACTCAGTCCACACGAACAGCTACCTTCAAGAGAGTGCTAACTCCTTCATATGAAGAACTTTTGTGAGAGTGAGAGAATTAGAGAAATAATTTTAGGGTTCAAGTACCCTAAAATTCATATGAATTCTCTCTTGTATATAGAGTTTTTGCACAAGACTCTATTTATAGAGTTTCTTGTCTTGCTCTCCAAGACAAAAACTTATCTTGAGCAAAAGCCCAATAAGCCTACTAGGGCACGTGCTCCATGAGTTCCCATGCTCATGTGTGCGCGCGCCCACCATACCTTATGGTGTATCGCTTATCATTTAATTTGTGATACCTTATCACATTGCATATTTCTCTCAAGTGCAACGTACCTTACGGTATTCTCAATCTCACACTATACTGTCCTTATGTGTGTGACCTTGTAGGTTTCCGTAACGTTGGCAGTAATATTAAATCATCTATTTAATATTATAAACAATGAGAGGTTTCTAGCAATACATCACTGCTACCCAAGTTACGAAATGTTTATGTGATCTTAACAAAACATTCTGTGATAATATTAGTCGTGTATAATTACCCCTTTGCCCTTATGTCTATATTGAACACAAGGCATAGACCGTGTCATCCTTGTCCAGTTCAATATTGGGCCCATAGACATTTATCCTGTTATGTAGGATTGGAAAATTCCATCTAGGTCACTATTATCCCTCAGCATGCTTTGCACAAGTACCCATCTACTGTCTTTATGATTATCCAGTTACGGAGAATGTTAGATCAGTGATAAAGCACTTGACTCTACATCTAGGGTACATAGTGGTTTCAGGTCGAAGGGTGGTTTACACCATTATCACCATGAGAGTAACTTATGACACATTACATAACATTCCATGTAGTACTCTCATAGCGGGTCAATCCAATATAAATATTACTCCTAATATTTATATCTATGTCAAGACTTGATAACTCCTTATCCTATGATCCATGAGATGCGATCATCAGTCTGTCTTCATAATAGTCTTTATGCTTTAAAGTTATCTCTTTTCACCTTAAAGCTCGACTACGGATATTTTAAGAATAGTGTCCTTATGTTTAATTTAGTCTCATGATTAAGTCACACTTAATATTAAACGGACTATCTATTCTAGGGACTTCATTATTTTGAACTCTTACAAACATAATAAAGAAATTTCATATTTATATTAAACTCCTAAAACAAATCCTATGAAAATAGATTGGCTCTTAGGGCTTACTCCAACAGAAATCACAACAACAAAAATTAAAAATTCAATCTATGTAAAAATTTCTCATTTAGATTTAAAAGAGAGAGAAAATACGAAAGGAGAGTGATGTTAGGCTAAAAATGACTTAAAACCACTAGTAAGAACAAAGGATGCAGAAGAGAAACAAAAAAATAAGCTAGGGCCGGCACTTTTTGAGTGTGTTTAGAACCTATATTTTTTCTATTATAATTATAATAATTTGTATTTTTCTTCGACTTTTAGTCCCTATAAAAATTTTCAACTTCACTTTTGATCATTCATTCTAAGTAAACTCATACGTAGAATTCATATTTTTAAATAAAATTTTGCAAAAAAGTTTATAAAATTATAACAATCTCTCCCAAAAAAAGTTAGAATTTTTTAACAAAACATGAATTAATAAATCTTTTTAAAGTTAATGAAATGATAGAAATTAATAAATCTTTTTACATGAAAAATTTAACAAAGCAAGGAGAGTCAATATCAACAACGTGAAATAGGAGAATAGCCTTTAGCTTCAATTAATTAGTATACTATTAAAGTTATTGTGATCAACCAATTACACATATTACCTAAAGTATTTGACTAACCAATTATTTAAAATTGTACCTATATGAAGAAAAACTACAAAATCAATTGAAAAAAATCTCTAAATTCATACAATTAAAAACTCAAAAGGCTGATCTTCATAAAATAACTCCTATCATTAAAAAAATCCCTCATCAAGAAATCCAACCACATATTACTCTCTCCTAATTGCTTTAACCAAACAAAATAACATATAAAAATAGATTAAAAAGAGCACAAACCTGTTGCAATTGCTCACATTTTATTTCAAAGATCACTTTGGCAACTATCCTAGAATTTACATAGAATGTCTTAAATAAAAAAACAAATCAAAAATTATTTTAAACACAGAAGAAACAAACGGTACTAACATTCTTCCACTTCTACTAAATTAATCTTACATTTAGAACCTTTCAAAAATTGAAACATGAAGACAACATTCAATAGAAAGAAAGAAGAAAAAACCAATACACACTTACCTTCAATAGAAGGCAAACCAATGCAGGAAAATATCAATCTTGTTTTCAACATGTGCAAAATCCCTAGTATGCATTAAACAAAGTGTCAAAAGTAGCAAACTTCTTCTTCTATTGTCAAAATTAGAAAACCATTAATCTTCAGCAATGTGGCCGCCATAGAAGATGGTGGCGAGGTTAATCCGTGAGGATGGAGAGAGATGAAAATTGAAGATGAAGAGAGACAAATAGAGTGTTTTTTAGGTGAGGGTAGGAGAGTGATACTGACAATGGGGAGAGCGGGTGGCCGATGATTACAGAGGAGAAAGAAGAAGAAATGGAACGGGAATGGGAATGAGAAGAGAGAGATATAAGAGATATTATTTGTTCACTAAGAAAATATTCTCATTTGTAATTTATTTTACAAAGTATAAAAATGAAATAAAGACATTCAAAGATTAAATAATTTAATATATAAAAGATAAATTTAATTGTGTAAGGTATTAATTTTTAATCGAAATCAAAATTTTACTACACGATAGTGTACCAAAAAAAATAAATCAATATTAAATGGTCAGTCACATAACTTTAGTTGTTAGTGTTAAAAAAAAACACATTAAAATAGTAAAAAAATATATAAGATATTGATAAAAAAATCAACAAGTTAGTTATGATTTTTCGTTGGAATAGGAAATTAAATAGGAAATAATGTATTGATATAATAAGGTATTCCTTTTTTTTTTTATAAGCAATAAGGTATTCCTTTTTTTTTTTTTTTTTGATAAACAATAAGGTATTCCTTTTGATTTCCAGGTAATTACTCTATATAACTAACTAAAGCGGGGGGTTATTGGATTGTGATTTCGATGGATTTCGATGGATTATTTTGACAAAAAAGTCTTGAAGATTTTAAAAGACTTCGTGGGATTATATTGATTTTGTGAGATTTTGAGAGACTTTTTTTAAAAGATATTTTACAATCAAGATTCTTTTTTGTTGTGGCGTGGAAAAAAAAAAGTCTTGATTAAAAATCTTGATTGGATAACAACATATTTTGTGGCATTAAAAAAAAAAAAAGAAGTTTTGATTAAAAATCTTAATTGAATAACAACGGATTCTATACCAAAAAAAAAAAATAACAACGAATTTTGTGTTGAATAACAACGGATTTTGTGGGATTGAAAAAAAACAAGAAAAGTCTTGATTGAATAACACAAGACTTTTACAATCCATTAAAATCCCTCAAAATCCATTAAAATCCCTCAAAATCCTAATTGAATAACCCCCTAAGTTTTTTTTTCTTCATATTTTCCTTTTTTTTTTTTTGACCAAACATATTTTGCTTCTCTAGAAATATATGGAGTATTAATTAATATTCTTTGTTAGTTATTTTGGTCAAGTTTTTATTTTAGGGTACACTCCTTTGATCACGTTTTATTAAAACTAGCCGCAAACTGTGTGATTATCATATTTTAGGGTTTTATTTCCTTTATATACTTATATCATTTTATTCAATTTGTTCTACATTCTATTTTCTCTATTTTTTTGAGCTTTCTTTTGTCTTAGCAGTGATGATCTATGCAATCTGGCTAATTTGTGTGTCGTATTAAGCCTTAATTCAAAGAATATAATAGGATATATATCTATATTTTATGTGATTTGTTGTATAATTTTCTGATCATGAAATAGTTAACCATTCTTTTGTGTTTTGGTTTTTTTTTTTTTTTGATAAGCAAAGAATATTATTATAAGGGAGTACAAGGGTACTCAAACCCTTACAATAGAAAACATCGAACTAAATGCTTTGAAAGCAAGTCAAAGGATCATTACACCAAAAGGAGAAAGGAGTATAAGAGTGGCGACCAGCTCGCCCAGTAAACCAAAACCAAGAGATTCTCCGAATATTTTCGAACACAGTCGTGGCATTAGAGGTACTACCATTGAAAATCACATCGTTTCTGTGCTTCCAAAGACACCAAGTAGTTGCCAACCAAATCAAATGTTGAACACGGTTACCTTTCTTAAGGTGTAACAATTCACCAAAGCTTGCAAAATGGGACCACATATCATAATATGTTGCCATGCTAATACCAATCCATCTCAAGACCGCCCCCCACACTCCCTGGGAAAATGAGCACTGGAAAAAAAGATGAAAAGAGTCTTCTTCAGGTTGTGAACATAAGACACAAGCTAACTCCAAAGAATTTGGCAAAATACCCCGTCGGTATAGTGCTACCTTTGTAGGGAGTTTCTGTAGCAAAAGTCGCCACCCAAACATCGCTATCTTAGAAGGTACATCGGTTTTCCACAAGGTCTGTAATGTGCCCAAAACATTCTGCTGTATAGTCACCTCCTCCCGGACTTGTAATAACGCCTCATAGCATGATTTATCCGAGAAAGTGCCTATGGAACCCGACAGCCACTTCCACCGATCAGCTCTATCCTCATGAAGGTACAACCCAACCAACAAATTATGGAGCTCACATACCTGAATCTGATCGCTTGCAGTTAAGCTTGCATCCCACCGCCATTGCCACGTCCCACTAGAACTCAATCTGTCCCACTAGAACTCAATCTGTCTGATATCATGGCATTTGGATTTGCTTCTTTTGCAAAGAGATTAGGGAACAAAACATTAAAAGATTGGTTACCAAACCATTGAGACTTCCAAAAACAAATATCAGAACCGTTTCCAACACTACACCGCACATTGGATAAGAAACAATCGGTGTCACCTTGCTTACCGACTCCTACCATGTCCTTCCACCAAATCGAGGCATGGCGAGCAGCCACCGGCATGTTCCCACTCAGCAAGACCGACGGTAAATGACCATACCGGAAACGCAACAGGTCAGCCCAAACCGCCGTGCCGTCATCTAAACATCTCCATTTCCATTTAAGTAATAATGCTGAGTTAAATAGCTCCAAATTTTTTACCCCTAAACCTCTCTGCTCCTTGGGTAAACAAATTTGGTCCCATTTGACCCAACGCAATTTCTTGTCTGCCACACCTCCACCCCATAAAAAATTCCTTTGGATCTTTACTAACTGATTTAATATACACCGCGGAGCTTTAAAAAAAGAGAAGAAATAAAGAGGGATACTAGCCAACACCGAGTTAATCAAAGTAAGCCGACCTCCATACGATAAATGGCGACTATGCCAAGAACTTAATCGATGAGACATGGCTGCCACGACGGATTTCCAAGTCTCACGACGTCTAGGATTGGCCCCAACTGGAATTCCTAGGGATTTAAATAGAATCAGACCTACATGACAAGAAAGAAGAGCCAGCTGCCAGAAATCTATCCTCTAAATTTAAGCCATACAATTTGCTTTTCTCAAAATTAATTTTCAAGCCAGATACCATTTCGAAGCTTCGCAGAATAATTTTAACTGTCCATAAATTGTCCCAAATACCTTCCCCCATCAGAATAGTGTCATCCGGAAACTGAAGAATTTGAAATTGTATAGCATCATTTACCTTGAAACCTTTGAATTTGCCAATCGATACAGCCTGTCGCATCAACCCCGTGAGGCCTTCAGCCACTATTAAAAATAAGAAAGGTGAGAGAGGATCACCTTGACAAATTCCTCTACCAACATCAAAATCTTCTGTAGGACTCCCATTAACCAGAATGGACATTGAGCTATGAAAAATACAAGCCCTCATCCATTTCAACCAACCTTCGGTAAAACCCATTTTGATCATCATCTTTTCCAAAAAACTCCAATTGATAGTATCATAAGCCTTTTCAAAGTCTACCTTAAAAAGAAAGCAACTATCTTTCCGTTTCTTAGCCAGATCAATAATCTCGTTCAATACCACCACACCATCGAGAATCTGACGATTGGGAAGAAACACAGATTGACAACTAGAAATAAGTTTACCAAGAACAGATTTCAATCTATTTGCCAACAGTTTTGACACAATTTTATATAGACAGCCGATCAAACAAATAGGGTGATAATCAAAGAGATCTTGAGGGTGATCCTTTTTCGGTATAAGAGTTAAAAAAGACGCGGTCACCGCCTTCGGTAACAGAGCTGTAGCATGGAACTCATGTATGAAAGCCATTACATCATCCCGCACAATATCCCAACACGCCTTGAAAAAGTTAAGATTAAAACCATCCGGTCCCGGGCTCTTATTACCATCGCAACTCCCAATCGTTTCCTTGACCTCTGCCTCGTCGAAAGGTGCTAATAATAATGAATTGTCATCAGCTGAGAGTGTATTAAAGACAATGCCTTGTAAGAAAGGTCTATCGTTCCAATTCTCCGAAAAGTGCTTTGAATATTGGTCTTTCACCTCCTGTTTAATATTATCAACCCCATTAATCCAACTGTCACCTTTCTTTAAAGAAACCAAAAGATTTCTACGGCGTCTACCTTTGATACTAGCATGAAAAAAACGAGTGTTAGAATCACCTTCTTGAATCCACCGCGTTCTAGATTTTTGATGAAGTAAACTTTCTTTGACATGAATTTGATCCCAAAATTTCTTAACTAATTCCTTAGAATTGAAAATACTAGGATCCACATTCCCATTTGCAAGCAAATCTTCTACATCATTCAAAGATTTTACCGTAGTATCAATGTTTGTATCCACAATACCAAAGACCTCTCTATTCCACACTCTCAAACTCTCCTTCAACTTTTTCAATTTCTCTTTTAAAACAAAAGCTTTTCTTCCTTTAATCTTATAAGAATGCCACGAGATTGATACAAAAGAAAGGAAACCGGGATGATCGAGCCAACAATTATTGAATCTAAACGGCTTAGGTCCCCAATTGAGATTAGAACAAATTAGCCAAATAGGACAGTGATCGGAGATATCACGGTCGCCAATCCATTGGTTAGAAACACCGCCTTTTTCAATAAAACCTTCAGATAACAGAAAACGGTCCAACCGACTCATAGCTACCCCATCGGAATGGAACCAGGAAAAGGACTTGCCGGTAACGGGTACGTCGATCAACTCCATGACATCAATAAACGAGCCAAAATCAGCCCTCTCGGATTGGCTCCCTCCGCCATTACACCCTCTTCTTTCCCCTGGCTTAGTAACTGCGTTAAAATCACCTCCCACACACTAGTCACCCTGCTCATTATTCTGTTTGAACTCTATCAAGTCCTGCCACAACTTCCGTTTACCCGCCAAAGAGCATGGCGAATAGATATTAACAAGATACACCAGACCAGATTTCCATTCAGCACAAACACCTAAGAAACCATCACCGGAAAAAGTATACCGAAAAGAAAACAACCCCTTATTCCACATAGAAACCATACCTCCCGGTAAGCCAACTGCCGATTTAGCTATCCATTCTACATCCTTATTTCCCCACATATTATGAATAAGAAAATCATCCATAAATTCACGCTTGGTTTCTTGTAACATACACATATCGAACGCACCTGATCTGAGCAACGAGCTTAACCGACGACGTTTAGTCATGTTGCCCCACCCACGCATATTCAAAGACATAATCTTCATGATTGACGAAGATGGTTGTGCTCCTTGACCGTGCTCGCATTTGTGCGATTTTCATGAAGTAAAATCCTAGCCACATATCTTTCCTCCTCCTCTTCACCAACTACCCCCAATTCCACAGCTCCCTGCCACACTTTCGAAGCCACTTCACTGTCGTGGTTGTGCAAAAATTTTCTGTTACAGTTGCGAATGTCAGACGAATTAATAGAGCTACAACAGAGAATGGAGCCTGCTGATGAAATAGATGAGTTCGTCTTCTTTGTTGCTTTGAAACGGGAATGATGATTTCGTACTACCCCCTCTGCACACGCGAGCGCGGCTTGAGAGGTGTTTGCCGGAACCTCGCCTGACGGAACGAGACAATTGGTGAGGGACGGTGAGGTCGGTTTGCGTGTAGAGATGAGCAGCTTGGACGGCTGAACAGAACCCGTTCCATGGCTGTGATTTTGTTGCCGAACTGAGTTTAGATCGGAAGAAGAGACCCGCGTTGTACCATAAGCTGTTGGGCTTTCATTGAAACTGTGTTCAGCACCTCCTACCAACCCACCCTTACCTCCTATGACCAACTCATGTGTATCTTTGGACTTACTCACACAGCCCAACTCCATAGAGTTTGTCACTCTACTATTTGCACCCTCTAGATCAGTGGGATGAGAATTGACAGGAATTGTTGGCCCAACTACATCCACTTCCAGTCCCAACGAATTGCCTCTCAAGTCCAACCTACTATCCCCTTCGTGCACTTCCTTCCTACCCAAGTCTTTCCTAACCTCCCTATCATTATTAAAAGAAGAAGCAGTGCTAGAAACATTAGCACCTATATTGTTTTCCTTCCCATGTGGAACCATTGCCAACAACTGCTCATCTTGTCGGATCGATTCTTGCACTTCATTATCCCCCTCCTCCTCCTCGTCTTCAAACTCCTCCTCACCCTCATCTTCCTCATCACCATGAGAAATAATATAATCCCTCCCATACGTCCCTCTTGGTGCGGGAACCATAAGTCTCATGGGGCCATATGAATCTTCGATCACTCGTAAATGAAACAACTCTCCGTTAACCTTCACATCGATAAACTTGTCCACAACTTGTTGGCATGAGGTACGAATCATGAGTCGAGCCACATCCATCGATAATTTTTTCATGGTTACGTCGTCGGCATTAATAAAAGTACCCCATGGCTTAGTCACTTGTTCAAAGAAAGAAGCATTCCACGCATGAGCCGGAATGCCATACACACGCAGCCAGACGTTTCTGTCACGATCAATATCCTTAGGCGTCCATGGCCGAATGTTCTTGAACCATTGTTCTAACCACCCCGGAGCTTCTTTCTTCAAAGCTTGTACCTCACCTTCCTCCATTCCTTCTAACAGTGTCAAATTTGATCCTAACGTTGTCACCTTGACATCAAAATATCCTTCGCTGTGGAACACTTCTTGAATATTATAAGCCATTCCCGGGCTTAATACCTCCCCAATGAAGGCTTTCTGGAGTCTAAACAGATCTTCCTTATCAGGAAGGTATTCCATCACTTCAGGTACTGTAGGAATGTTATGATCGTGTGTAGATGTGCCCCTCACTGCCTGAGCATACGTATCTTCCCCTGCAACCTTTTCCTGAGCAGCCACTTGTCCCTGTATATTCCTTGAGTTTGGTCGACCTTTGCCCCCACCACGTACGCTTATGTTAAACCTTGTATCGACTCTTCTCTCATTCCTCCTCTCCTCCGTCCGAACCCCTCCACCCACTGGTCTGTACGCCTCTGTTGTTCGATGGAATCGTGAAAGATTAACAGCTATCTTGTCACGTCCTATGATGATGTTGTCGAGTTCGTGTTCGAACCGTCTAACGTTTGTGATCTGGTCAAATCGGGCGAAACCGAATCTCTTACCAAATTTGTCCCTCTTTGCTGGAATGATCACTTCCCTGATTGCACCATAATGCGCGAAAACATTATACATACCTTTAGCCCCGTAGTTATCCGGAATATTAGTGAAGAAAAACGTTGTGTACAGTCTGCTATTATGATCCCTGCTCTTGCCTCGGTGATGATTACGATTTGCAGTTGCAATATCAATACTCTCGCGATTATTACCACTCCTTCCTCGTTGTCTCCTTTTGACCGATTGCCAAGGTTGATCCTCCTCGTACCCCATGACAGCAAACACGAACAAAAACCCTATCAAGACTGGTCCCTAACCGATAGGAACCCCGTTGCCGGAGAACCGTGCTAGGACTTTAAACTCTCGCTTGATAAGATGAATGTCAGTTTGCAAAGGTAGGGGAATGACGGCAGAGAACGTTGAAACCCTAGCAGAGCATTTTTGGCAAATTAACTTTAAATTTTTTAATTCAAAAATATTGAATGTTTGTGTTTTGGTTGATAGGCTATGACATGAGCATTGTTCAAGTACTCATTATTTGACATATATACCTGTAGTACCCGGCGCAAAAAAAATATACAGATATGCAATGATGAAATGCAATGCACAAATGTAAACAATGAAGCCGCCACCATATTTTATTTATCCCATGAGGGGAAAGGAAAATAATGATAAAACCTTAAAGATCGGGTTCGGGAGTTGGTTACATGAGGGGAAGACGTTAACACCCCCTCATATCCGTTGTACTCAACGGGAACCATTTGAGGAATTTTGGTTTGCTTAAAAAGAACTAGCCGCATGAAAAGAATTAAACTACCGCATATTGAACAGAAAAGGAAAAAAAGAGTTTTTTATTATTTGGCTTGACGAGAGAGGCTCTCGCTCCTACGTATCCCCCAAGTACAATGAGGAATTCAAAGCTCACGTAGTTCTTCCTGAAAAGAAAGATTGTGTGTTGGTTGTTTTTAGTGAACGATGCTTAGGTCGCATTCCACTGATACAACAGTATGCTTGTATGCTCGCTTCGGAGGCTTAAGCGTTTGCCTGTAGCAGGGGAATGGATAAAGCGCCATCCATTTAGAAAAAAGAAGTTGAAAAAAGATTTGACTGCACAAGAGCAGTTGAAAAAAGAGCTGACTGCGCAAGGGCAGGAAAACAGTTGAATGGGTTGAGTGTCTTTTATGATTTTAGGAAAATGTTTTGAGAATGAGAATGATCCTAAATCACGAGTCGTAAGTCAGGGACCGGATCATCCGAGCAGAAACGAGTCGTACGACAGGCTCCCTCTTTTCATTCAGTTTATTAAATGAACATTCTTAATTAAAGTGAAACGAGCCGAAGGCGAGTCGTAAGTCAGGCTCCTTCCCATTTCATTTAATTAAAGAGTGTTCCGTTTTAAATGGCATGCGAATAATTCGAAGCCAGAGTCGTACGACAGAGACTGATTTATTCACATTCCATATTCAAAGATAAGTTCACAACAGATTTCAGATCAGAAAAGAAAAGAAAAAAAGGGTAGAAGAAGCGAAGAATGCAAATGCATGATATATGACAATGACAGTATAATAATGCGACAATTAAATAATACTCGAAATAAATATGCGGATACATAAATAAATGAGTAATCAGATAATCAGGCATAAAATGAAATTGACAGACAGAGAGGCAAATTGACGAACATTTTAGCACGCAAACGTAAGATAAGCTCAAGACGAGTCGTACGTCAGGCTCTTGCTTATCTTACATTTCAGAACATCAAATCACATTTTGAATGAAATAAGAAATAAATTCAAAGCGCGAGTCGTCAGACAGGGCCCAATTTATCTTTATTTCACTCAAAATCAAATATAAGGAACGATTGGGATATTATTTAATTATGACGTTAGTCGATTATTAAAGATCGTTTAAACCAAATTAATTAAAATAGGATAAACAGAGACAAGTCGTAAGTCAAACCCTTTTATCGCTACGTTAACTAAATAGTTTAAATCATTCGAAATAAAAATAATTCAAGAACACGAGACGTACGTCAGAGTCCGATTTATTTTTATTTCGAATATAAATTTTCAAACATAATATGAGATATCATTTTTTTTTTTTTACATATTCGTTAACGTTATAATTAATTAATATCAGCGAGGGGTGCAAAAGCAAAACTGTAGTATAAACAGAAATAAAAAAAAAACACAATACAAACAAAAATCTGGCTGAAGGGCTTAAGGCCCAATTAAGAATTCCAGAGAGGGGTTCAGAAAGCAACAAGATGGGTGTATTAAGTAAATTAAAAAAAACAGAATCACAAGGAACAAAACTGGGCCAGAAAAGAACCAGCCCAAAATCCAATTCACAAATGAACCGGATCGGGTCAAATGGTTTCGACCCGACCCGGATCCGGTCACCAAACCCAGAAAACAAAAAAAAAAACAAACAAAAGGTGTCAGCCAATCAGGGGCTGACACGCATCCATCTTCTTCCTCTCACCACTCGGCCGAGTCACAACTCAGTGACTCAGGCGCTGCCATTAAAACTCACCGAGTTTAACTCGGTCCGTACACAACAAATCACAAAACGGACGAAACAAAGCAAATCTATAGTCATTTTAACGCGTTTTTCACACTGATCATAGATCGACAATCCAAAATTGCAAACAAAGTTGAAAATCTACGCGTACGAAGGAATAAACAGAAACGGCGGAAAATCACGAAAACGCGTTTCAGGTTACATTGTTTAAAATTGATTATCCAAATAGTTTATTCACACAAATACAACCACAGATCAGTGAAAAACGAACGAGAAATCGTTCCAAGAACGCGAGAATCACTACCTTCTTCTTCTTCGCGAGGGGTTTCGGATTTACTCGATTAGGAGCGGTTCTCACTCGTTTCAGTGCGATTCAAGTATCAACGTGTAGAGGAGAGTGAGATGAACGTTTTCTCTTTTAATGATTTTGTGTTTTGATTAAGAATTAGTGGTGAAATTGATGATTGAAATCTTAGGGTTTGAAAGGGGGAAAGAGATGAGGCGCGGCAGGTGAAGAGAGAAAAGAAGAAATGAAATTTTCTGATTTTGTGAACAGTGAATGATATCCTAGGGTTAGTCATAACCCTCTTTCTATTTATACTACTAGCTAAAAAAAAAGGGTATTTTTTGTAATAAAGGGTTTTTGAGGGTAAAAAAAATGTGAAAGGGAAAATGGGGTAAATTTCTAATTATTTAAAAAGGGAAAAATGGTTCATGAATGAAAAATGGTGAGGTGGCAAGGTTTGATTGGTTAAAAGAAACAAAAATTGTCATAAAAGAAGAAAATGCAAATAAAATAGAAAAAGTGTAATAAAAATACAAATAAAAAATAGAAAAGTATAGAAATAAAAAATAAACTCAAATGCGAAAATAAAAATTATTTTTGAATATTTTTACTATTTTTCGCCTAAAAAGATAAACTGCGACAAATTAAAAGAAATAAAGGAAAATGAATAAATTGTAAAACAAAATTATCGAAAAAACTATTTTTTTGGTATTTCTCATAAAAATAAGAAATAATTTTTAAATAAAATATTTATTTTAAAAAGCTCAAAATTAGGGTATTACAGCTGCCCCTATTTAATTGTCTTATACTCGAATGCGTAAATGACTTGCGCCTTTATGCGTTCGAAGTAAAAGATAATTAAATACAAATGCCCTAATTTTGTGGTGTGAAAGTGATGTAATGATAATGAATGCATATGGAAGATGAAGGTGGAAACATACCTGAAATGATTAGTAACTGAATACCTGAGAAAGAAATGATCATTACTCGCCCTATGAGTGTATAGACCATAAAAAGCTGAGTCGTAGCCCTCCCTATGAGCGTATTACTCAAAAACTGATCATTACTCGCCCTATGAGTGTATAGACCATAAAAAAAACTGAGTTGTCACCCCTCCTATAGGTGCATTACTCAAGAACTGATCATTACTCGCCCTATGAGTGTATAGATCATAAAAAGCTGAGTCGCATCCCCTCAGGGTGCGTTATCTCAAAAACTGATCATTACTCGCCCTATGAGTGTATAGACCATAAAAAGCTGAGTTGTCACCCCTCCTATAGGCGTATTACTCAAAAAACTGATCATTACTCGCCCTATGAGTGTATAGATCATGAAAAACTGAATCTGAAAGTACTCCACTAGTGCTTTGACATACCCTTGGGTAAAGAAACTTGCGAGGAGTGTGAGCTGAATATTCTGCCAGTATCTTTGACAAAATTCACAAGACGACTGCTTGACAACTGTTTTGCTGAAGAACTTATTGGAAACACAATGTGTTAACTTCAGTAAGGATGCGGTTCAGAAACCAACTTGCTGGAGAAACTGTTTAACAAACAATTTACTAGGATACAGCATTTCAACTCTCTTATTGGAGATAACCATCTCAACTGAATCACTGGAGAGAGGATCTGTTTAACTCTTCTGACCGAGAAAGTTGTATGTGGACCGATCTGCTGTATATAACCATTACGGAATTATTCACTGGGGGAAGGATCATCAACCCTTTCTGGTAGGTGTAGAGTGAGAATCCGTCTGACAAGGATGAAACTCTGTTGACCAACTTGCTGAATACCAGTGATTAGAACCAGATAAATTCACTGGGACGATTCAAG
Organism: Trifolium dubium; assembly: GCA_951804385.1. Taxonomy (NCBI): domain Eukaryota; kingdom Viridiplantae; phylum Streptophyta; class Magnoliopsida; order Fabales; family Fabaceae; genus Trifolium; species Trifolium dubium. The sequence continues at coordinate 20,884,499 of OX638071.1, read as the reverse complement.
ATTCACCAATCTTTCTTGTCAAGAAATTACGATTCATCAACCATTTTTTCTGAAAATGCGGCGTTCCAACCGACTTACTGGGGTTGAACAAATGTCCTCTGCCTCACTGGGGAAAGAAACGACCCCTCAACCTTTCTTATTGAGAATATGATGCATTGACTGATCCGCTTGAGGATGACACTTTGTTGACCAATTCGTTGGGGAAGAGATTCATCAACCCTTATTGTTGAGAAGTTACGATTCAATAACCGTCTTATTGGAGAATTAGGTCCGCAGACCTTTGTTACTGAACAAGAGATCCAAGTCTGCAACCTGTTAAGACAACATCTTAAACATGTACTTCATGAATGCATGATTGCGCACTTTTAATGCCTAAATGCAGAACTAATGCAGATGAAATATCTGATTATGTGCAGGATTTGGTGTGATTCTTTTTATGCATGAACCTATATGCGTGAATGCATGAATATGCATGAATGCATGAATTTCCGAGTTTGTTTTGAGGAGAGTTTGAAATTCCCGGCACCGAGAATTTGAGTAACTCCATTGAGGTGAAATCTTGAGATGTTGACTGTCGTTGCGGGACGAACATTCAGTCAAGCTTCCAAAAAGGATAGCAACTTTCTTCATGAGGAATCGAGAGATTACCATGATTTTCTGTAATGAATTGGGACAGTTTACCGTATGCCACTGGTTTCCCTTCAGATGTTTTAAAAATCAAAACAGTTTGTAATCTTTTCAAATGCTTTTATTTTTCGCAATGCTTAAATGCTTTATTTATTAACAAAATGAATAGCACAAACATATGCAATCAGAACATAAAAGCAAGCAGACACAATATGATTGAAAGTGAGAATTTTATACATTGCGCGAAAAACGCGGAAAGTTTTTACAACTGGATGCTAATCCCTCAATGAGGTGATCGCAAATTGAAACTAAGATAATGGCAATGAAAATAAATGAATTCCACTGAATCATAACGATACCATTCTTCTTCACGATCTCGAGTTTACAAGGCCTTGCTTTGGGTGAAAGGAGACTGAGTCAATCTTTTTCTGTCTGAAAGTTTCATCTTCATGTAGAGTCAGGTATCGCAGCAACGTGCATTGAGAGTGGAAACTCTTCACCCAAAGTTCTACCACATCTCACCACATGTGACTTTTAAGGAAGATACAATCTGACACAGTATGCCCCAAGCACTTGAATCTATGACGGATATGCCCTTGACCAATTGGTATTTGTAGTGTAACCAATTCTTGAACCAATTCACTCTTGATAAGCAAGGTATTCAACTTGTTTGCCCCTGTTTGGCATAATCTATAGATGGCTTGCCCCTAGCTAGGAGCGTTTCAAATCAGCTTTGCCCCATGATCAAACCACAACTCAGATCTCTTTGATGTCAAGTATTGATTTGCAGGTAAAATCATTTCTTTTGAAAAAGTATTTTGCACATGCAATTTTTTTGAAACACATATGATGTGTAGAAAAGAGAGATGATTATTAGTTACTCAACAAACTGGATGAGTCAGCTTAACAATACATTTGCTGAATGCTTTCAAAGTGAACCTAGCTTCATTTAGGTCTTTTGAGTATTATAGCATACAATAAGGATTCATGGAAATCAAGCCAAAGGAAGATACAAATTGTGTTATCAAATTCCCCATACTTGAACATTTGCTTGTCATTAAGCACATAAATAGTAACTCTTTTTTAGCACTTGTTTGAAAACACGACATGACAACTCTAATCATACGTGGTTGCCAGCTAGTAAAGAAAATCAAGTAATAAACATCAATACCAAGGGTACTGTAATAACACAAAACCACACATTGCAGTCAAAGACTCTCATCATATGAAGACAAATCTGAAGCATTTTATTATGACTCTAACTTTTGCTTAAATTTTATTCACCCTTTTCATTCAGGTGCAATCACATTAAGCCCGTTATCTTGTACACAGTAGAAAGATCTGTTAGTGATTATGATCATAAATCGAGGGGAGCTGGTAAAATCAGTTTGGGAAACCCCTCTTTCTCTTCCAAATGCAGTTGTGGGGGATCGGATAGCAACCCGCCCTACCAAGTTCAGAACCAGTCTCCTCTGAACCAACTACTAAATGGGTACATTTACTATAGTTCTTCAACAACTGCTGGGTTAAACAACCGAGTGAGGGTCATCTAACTCAATAAGTGCATTGAACAAAGTATGCAAAATTTTCATTTCTGGATCATTCACTTATGTTCATCGATTTCCTACTTAGTTTGTGTACAAGATGGTGCCGACTGCTAAGATAAACTACTAAGAGTTACTTAAAAACTTATGTTCAGGTCTTCGTCAAAATCAGTACTCAAATTGATCTTACATACTTCAAAGAGTCTAAGATGTTAAGACAGTACCGATTTTATTGAATCATTTCTGAACTTTCATAATAGCCTAAAGTGCAAAACAACCTATATACTCTTAAAGTGTCAGGTCAAGTATCAAACCAAAATTGCTTATTTTCTTAAAAAAAGATATATCTCAAGAAACTGGGAGAATTAGATAACAACAAAACATATGCATGAATGACTCGATTCAATCATAATTTTTTTTTGAAACAATGCCTTTCATCATCAGCTAGATTTTTTCACAATTGAAAGCATATATTAGCAAAAATCAGTTATTCATTTTCATCATCCTCGCTCCAAGTTTGCGAGTAATAAGAAAAAGAGGTGAATACAGATGAATTGATTCCGAAACATGCATGTGCAATACATAATCTTAAATGCAAACAAATACTTGACAAGAGATAAAATGTCTGATCAACTTTCTCTTTCATATCCTGTTATGGGGAGACGCCCATTATGACCTTTTTCTTCGTCAGTTCCTGGATCGATCACCGATGAAGTTCAATCATTTTATGCTTTTGATCCAACAATCATATTAACTCTTCAACGAAGCTTGCAACACGAAACCATGAAGAATTACGACACAATTATGATTCAATAGATTCACTTCTGAATGATGATTCTTTTTTTTTTTTGAATTTTTTTTTGAATTTGATCGAATGCAAAAGTGTTTTATGAATGCAAGAAGTTATTGCCATTTTTCATTATCTTTTTGAAACTATAAAAGAAGAATAAATAAGACAGAAATTGCACAAGAAGTACTTTTTCATTAATTGCAAATTAAACATTAAAACAAAGTGGCCCTACAAGCACAACCATTTATTCAGGGCTGAACAAAGGTGTTTTGAAAAGAAAACAAACTGCTTTGAAATAAAAACAACTTCTGAGATTCCAACAGCCTTCCAATTTGTGAACACAGTCTCTAGAGAACACTGGCGCACCTAATCCTGATTCTTTCCATCAGCATCTTTGTCATCAATCATAGCAATGTAACCATCAACACGGTAACCAGCACTGCTAAAAACATCCTCAATCTTTGGAATCTTGTCTTGTATCTTCTTTGGAATTGCTATCCCCTTGGATGACTGATAACCCAAACCGAAGCGATCCTTTTTCTCAGGCACAACTAACATCTGTCCCAAACCGGTAGACAGTCCTTCCTCTATGGCTACTTTCAAGCTTTTCAAAGATGTAACGGATCCCTTTTCTTTCCGACCGTCACTTTCGAGCTTTGCATGTTCATTCTGATCAACAGTGGCAACCAAAGTTTCCCTTTTGGCGTATCCCACTTGCACTAAACCTTGATCCATCAGTTGTTGCAAACATTCCTTCAGCTTTGAACAGTGGTTTGGATCTTTTTGACAATCATCACAATCAGAGTGTAATTTCTCAAACTCTTCATAACTCAGCAACATCTCTCGGACAGATGACAGAGATGTTTTGATCAGAGAAACATCCCTTATCAAATTTCCGCCAGTTTCAACACAACTTACATTACCCGTTGGATGCTTAGGCAATGGATCATTGGTCACATTGGGTCCGCTCTCTTTGAAAGTCAAATCGTTCTCATCAATGAGGTCTTGTACTTTGTGCTTAAAAGCTTTGCAGTTATCAGTAGAGTGACCCACAATACCAGCATGGTAATTGCATTTAGCGTTAGCGTCATACCAATCAGGGAATGGTGGAAGCAAAGGTCTTATTTGCTTAGGTGTCACCTTACCACTATGAATCAAGTAAGGGAGCAACTGACTGTACGGCATGGGGATAGGATCAAAAACCCTATGAGCTTGTGGAGGATTCCGTTTTGGTGGTACCTGTCGCTGGTGTTGAGGCACTGGATTTTGAAACTGATAATTTGGAAACTGTTGGTGCTGAGCAGCAGCCAAGTATGAAAAAGGAAAGTAGGGAAACTGAACAGGTGCTATTGGCTGCGCCTGATTGCCCCTTGAGGATATAGCATTAGTCTCACCTTCCTTCTTTCTGTTAAAGCCACCACCAGGCTTCCTTGTGTTATTGCTTTGTGAACTAGAAGCAGCTGAAATCTTCCCATTCTTGATCCCCATTTCGACTCTTTCACCAACTCGGACCAACTCGGCGAAATCAGAGGAAGTAGTACTAACCAACCTTTTAAAGTAAGTCCCTTGCAGAGTATTGGTAAACATGTCCACAAGTTCCGTCTCCAAGAGCGGAGGACGTACTTGAGAAGCTAAGGATCTCCATCTTTGAGCATAGACCTTGAAAGATTCACCCTCTTTCATAGTGGTATTCTGGAGCTGAGTGCGACTTGGAGCCATATCCATATTATACTGGTATTGCTTGAGGAAAGCATTGGCCAAATCCCTCTACGACAGGATGTTACCTTTTTCAAGTTGCATGTACCAATTGAGAGGCACACCAGCTAGACTGTCTTGGAAACAGTGTATCATCAGTTTGTCATCATGAGAATAAGAGGCCATTTTTCTGACATACATAACCAGATGATTCTTCGGGCAACTCAAACCCTTATACTTCTCGAAATCAGGCATTTTGAACTTTGGTGGAAGCACAAAATCAGAAACCAAGTACATCTTCGAGAAATCCAACGGATCATTACCCGTTTCTACCAGATTTAACCTCTCCTCTAGAGCCTGATATTTCTGCTTTGTTTCTTCCAGCTGAGGAGCAAAATCAAACTTCGGTTCACTAACCGGAAGCACGGGTCCTTGGTAAGCAAACCTAGGCCCACGCAATTCGGGACCCTGGTACACATCTCTAGGATCCTCAAATGCGTCTTGATCCAAATCCATTACTTGTTGCACAGATGTAACCCTAGCAGGGGCTTCCACAATTGTAGTAGAAGTTGCTGGCACATATCCTGGTGGAACATAACCCTTAGGCAGACCAAAAGTAGGCCAATCATAGCCAGCAGAGGCATTTTCTTGAGCAACCATAACTGCAGGTGCAGGAGCCTCAACCACCTTTGGTTGCACATTCTTATTAGCCAACATCTCAAGAATCTGATCTAGCTTCCCACCCAACAAGGTCATTCTTCCATCCAACTGGGTTACCTGTCCACCCAACTGAGTTACTTGTCCACCCATCTGGGTTACCTCAGCCTGGAGCGCATCGTGCTTCTCTTGCCAATTGTCCATAATGTGATGAGCAACTCTTCTTGTCCAATAACGGTGCCGGGAAGGTAGCTGTTGGAATGAATGAATGGAAATGAGATTTTTAATCGATAAAAATGCATGATTTTTTTTTATGAATGAAAATGCATGATTTTTTTTCAAAGACTTTTCCACATTTTTTTTGTAAATGTATGAAAGATAAATATGCATGATTATTTATATGGATGCATGAATGTATGAATGCAATGCATGTATATGATCACAGTAACATTGTATCATCTGGCGAACTTGATCTCAAAGTCACAAATCTTCCATTTTCATAACAACTGGGTTCTTTTCAAAATGGAATCTCTGAGGCCAAAAGTTTAACGTTACCTGTAACCCATCCCTCTCACATGTTGTTCTAGGTTGACAAGGTTACCCAAAATCCTGATTACTTTTCCCAAAAGCAACCTCATCTGGGCGAGATCATAACACCAACTTGATGAGTCGACATTATAACCTCGACACATGTTCTAAACGGTGGTCCCTAGACAAAAGTTTCGGACATCTAATAAAGGCCACCAGAGTTTCGGACCCAACAAGGAAACATGAAGCCCGCAAGGCGTAAGCCAAGGAGTCCAATTATTCCAAGTGAATCTATTCTGGTCGAGACCATCACATCCAAGCCCAGAGACGTTCGTCAGGGAGCCCAACATGACAATCCCTCAACTAATCCTGAGTATCACTCTAGCTCGGGTACGGAGCATAATCACACTGTAACCAAGAACCAAGCCATAAAGGCAAAAAGAAAAAAAAAGTAGAAGAGAAGACAAAGCCAGCAAATCCAGACAGTTCAATATTTGCGGAAAAGTAAAAGATAGGACAGATACGGCTAACCTGGAATAAGCAAACCAAAAGCCCCAAATTAGGCTTAACTCTCTAAATCATTGTCCCCAGTGAAGTCGCCAGCTGTAGTACCCGGCGCAAAAAAAATATACAGATATGCAATGATGAAATGCAATGCACAAATGTAAACAATGAAGCCGCCACCATATTTTATTTATCCCATGAAGGGAAAGGAAAATAATGATAAAACCTTAAAGATCGGGTTCGGGAGTTGGTTACATGAGGGGAAGACGTTAACACCCCCTCATATCCGTTGTACTCAACGGGAACCATTTGAGGAATTTTGGTTTGCTTAAAAAGAACTAGCCGCATGAAAAGAATTAAACTACCGCATATTGAACAGAAAAGGAAAAAAAAGAGTTTTTTATTATTTGGCTTGACGAGAGAGGCTCTCGCTCCTACGTATCCCCCAAGTACAATGAGGAATTCAAAGCTCACGTAGTTCTTCCTGAAAAGAAAGATTGTGTGTTGGTTGTTTTTAGTGAACGATGCTTAGGTCGCATTCCACTGATACAACAGTATGCTTGTATGCTCGCTTCGGAGGCTTAAGCGTTTGCCTGTAGCAGGGGAATGGATAAAGCGCCATCCATTTAGAAAAAAGAAGTTGAAAAAAGATTTGACTGCACAAGAGCAGTTGAAAAAAGAGCTGACTGCGCAAGGGCAGGAAAACAGTTGAATGGGTTGAGTGTCTTTTATGATTTTAGGAAAATGTTTTGAGAATGAGAATGATCCTAAATCACGAGTCGTAAGTCAGGGACCGGATCATCCGAGCAGAAACGAGTCGTACGACAGGCTCCCTCTTTTCATTCAGTTTATTAAATGAACATTCTTAATTAAAGTGAAACGAGCCGAAGGCGAGTCGTAAGTCAGGCTCCTTCCCATTTCATTTAATTAAAGAGTGTTCCGTTTTAAATGGCATGCGAATAATTCGAAGCCAGAGTCGTACGACAGAGACTGATTTATTCACATTCCATATTCAAAGATAAGTTCACAACAGATTTCAGATCAGAAAAGAAAAGAAAAAAAGGGTAGAAGAAGCGAAGAATGCAAATGCATGATATATGGCAATGACAGTATAATAATGCGACAATTAAATAATACTCGAAATAAATATGCGGATACATAAATAAATGAGTAATCAGATAATCAGGCATAAAATGAAATTGACAGACAGAGAGGCAAATTGACGAACATTTTAGCACGCAAACGTAAGATAAGCTCAAGACGAGTCGTACGTCAGGCTCTTGCTTATCTTACATTTCAGAACATCAAATCACATTTTGAATGAAATAAGAAATAAATTCAAAGCGCGAGTCGTCAGACAGGGCCCAATTTATCTTTATTTCACTCAAAATCAAATATAAGGAACGATTGGGATATTATTTAATTATGACGTTAGTCGATTATTAAAGATCGTTTAAACCAAATTAATTAAAATAGGATAAACAGAGACAAGTCGTAAGTCAAGCCCTTTTATCGCTACGTTAACTAAATAGTTTAAATCATTCGAAATAAAAATAATTCAAGAACACGAGACGTACGTCAGAGTCCGATTTATTTTTATTTCGAATATAAATTTTCAAACATAATATGAGATATCATTTTTTTTTTTTTACATATTCGTTAACGTTATAATTAATTAATATCAGCGAGGGGTGCAAAAGCAAAACTGTAGTATAAACAGAAATAAAAAAAAACACAATACAAACAAAAATCTGGCTGAAGGGCTTAAGGCCCAATTAAGAATTCCAGAGAGGGGTTCAGAAAGCAACAAGATGGGTGTATTAAGTAAATTAAAAAAAACAGAATCACAAGGAACAAAACTGGGCCAGAAAAGAACCAGCCCAAAATCCAATTCAGAAATGAACCGGATCGGGTCAAATGGTTTCGACCCGACCCGGATCCGGTCACCAAACCCAGAAAACAAAAAAAAAAACAAACAAAAGGTGTCAGCCAATCAGGGGCTGACACGCATCCATCTTCTTCCTCTCACCACTCGGCCGAGTCACAACTCAGTGACTCAGGCGCTGCCATTAAAACTCACCGAGTTTAACTCGGTCCGTACACAACAAATCACAAAACAGACGAAACAAAGCAAATCTATAGTCATTTTAACGCGTTTTTCACACTGATCATAGATCGACAATCCAAAATTGCAAACAAAGTTGAAAATCTACGCGTACGAAGGAATAAACAGAAACGGCGGAAAATCACGAAAACGCGTTTCAGGTTACATTGTTTAAAATTGATTATCCAAATAGTTTATTCACACAAATACAACCACAGATCAGTGAAAAACGAACGAGAAATCGTTCCAAGAACGCGAGAATCACTACCTTCTTCTTCTTCGCGAGGGGTTTCGGATTTACTCGATTAGGAGCGGTTCTCACTCGTTTCAGTGCGATTCAAGTATCAACGTGTAGAGGAGAGTGAGATGAACGTTTTCTCTTTTAATGATTTTGTGTTTTGATTAAGAATTAGTGGTGAAATTGATGATTGAAATCTTAGGGTTTGAAAGGGGGAAAGAGATGAGGCGCGGCAGGTGAAGAGAGAAAAGAAGAAATGAAATTTTCTGATTTTGTGAACAGTGAATGATATCCTAGGGTTAGTCATAACCCTCTTTCTAATTATACTACTAGCTAAAAAAAAGGGTATTTTTTGTAATAAAGGGTTTTTGAGGGTAAAAAAAATGTGAAAGGGAAAATGGGGTAAATTTCTAATTATTTAAAAAGGGAAAAATGGTTCATGAATGAAAAATGGTGAGGTGGCAAGGTTTGATTGGTTAAAAGAAACAAAAATTGTCATAAAAGAAGAAAATGCAAATAAAATAGAAAAAGTGTAATAAAAATACAAATAAAAAATAGAAAAGTATAGAAATAAAAAATAAACTCAAATGCGAAAATAAAAATTATTTTTGAATATTTTTACTATTTTTCGCCTAAAAAGATAAACTGCGACAAATTAAAAGAAATAAAGGAAAATGAATAAATTGTAAAACAAAATTATCGAAAAAACTATTTTTTTGGTATTTCTCATAAAAATAAGAAATAATTTTTAAATAAAATATTTATTTTAAAAAGCTCAAAATTAGGGTATTACAATACCCAAGGTTGGATTTCTATATTATTTGTTACATGATCAACCATATATTTTAGCTAATGTTGGATCGATGAATAATTTCTTTTCACAAGTTGAATGGTGAATTTAGAGTTAGTTTATAATATATTTTTTTATTTTAATCTTAACAGTTAATTTTTTTAATATAATATTACTATTTATTATGGTGGTTTTGCAGACTCGAAAAATTAAAATGAAGTTTATTTTTTTGTGATATTCATTCTATGTTATCTTTCTTTTGTTTTGGTAAAGGACGTACAAATGTTCAGACTTAAATTCACGGGGAATAAAAATAGTGTAATTGTTTTTAAAGTTGATATAAATTTAGATTTCTTTTGAAATTATTTACAACGTACGAGGAATAAAAATGTGGAATTATATATAGCCATTATGTTATTTGACTCAAAATAAATCTAAAATTAAATCTAACCAAAATAAAATCTATAATTAATAAGATAAATCATGGAATAGAAATGTTTACATTAGAATAAATTTGATGGCTAAAAATCTAAAGACTAATTTGTAATAATCGAGGCTAACGAGGCGGGGAGTGAACGCCGGTGGATAAGGCATGACAATGTGCGGCTCCTGATAGCTTTTGAGCAATTGCCCGAATTCACATCGGAATGATAGGGATCCTGAGGTTGTGTAGGTATGGGACTGCCATGGTTGAAAGATGGTTTATAAGGATTGATAGGTACTACATATATCAACAAGGTGCATCTTCTTTTCAGGAGCCCAACAAATAAGAAGTTCATAGTTAAGCGTGCTTGACTTGGAGTAGTGTTTGGATGGGTGACCTTCTGGGAACTTTCCTAGAATGTTTGTGAGTGAGGACAAAACATGCTGAAAATACTCGTGTTGGTTTGTGGGGTTAGTCGGTCGTTTCGAAAGCAGTCTCGGATGTTACAAATGATATCAGAGCAGACCTCTTCTAGTACGATGTGGTTCGGCGACGAACCAAGCGGAAGCTGGTGGGCATGTAATACCCGTGGCTAACGAGGGCGGGGAGTGAACGCCAGTGCAAAAGGCATGACAATGTGCGACTCCTGACAACTTCTGAGCAATAGTCTGAATTCACATCGGAATGAGATGGATCCTGAGGCTGTGCAGGTATGAGACTGCAAGGTTGAAGGATGGTTTATAAGGATTGATAGGTACTACCTATATCAACAAAGTGCATCTTCTTTTCGAGAGCCCAACAAATAAGAACTACATAGTTAAGCGTGCTTGACTTGGAGTAGTGTTTGGAATGCATGTGAGTGAGGACAAAACATGCTGAAAAGACTCGTGTTGGTTCGTGGGATGTTACATAATTAGTAATATATATATATATATATAACTCACGTGGAATAAAATGTGGAATTATCTATAGCCACTAGGTTATCTGATCTAAAAAAAATATAAAATTAAAACTAACCAAAATAAAATCTAAAATTAATAAGATAAACCATGGAATAGAAATGTTTGCATGAGAATATATGAAAATATATTATCTTATATAAACTATACACCTAAAATATATTGACATTTATTACAATAAATTATCGTACTCTAGCTCGGTTGGGATGAACATTGTATGAAATATACAAAGATTGATGTTTGAACTCTTATATTCTAACTTATTAATCTTTAAAAGATGAAATTCTAGCAACGCGACTACATTATATTATTGCAACACAATATAATTATTTTATTTGAAAAAAAACTTATATGACTGCTCATGGGATACATACGCATTCAAGATATCATTTAAAAACACACGTGATACACACACATTCAAAAAAATTATAAGAAAACACACGGGATACATTTTGTTTAAAACACCACATAATTAAATTTTATTTAAAAAAAGTCAATGGGGCTAGAGAATGCCAAATGGGGTAAACTTGAGGGCAAAAATTGAATAATTGAAACTTAGGCAGTTAAAGTCGAGCAATTGTGAAACTTAGAGAGTTAAAATTAAGTAATTGAATTATTGATGCAAAATATATGTGGAAAATCACACAAGATACAAACACATTAAAGATACTATTCAATATAATTATTTTTTTAAAAAAAAGTTTATAATAAAACACACACACGCACATTCAAGATACTATTTAGAAACATGACGGGTAGACACACATTAAAAAAAATTTAAAAAAACACACGGGGTACAAACATATTTAAAAGAATATTTTATTTAAAATACTACATAGTTAATTTTTAAAAGTCAATGGGGCTAGATAATGCAAAATAGGGTAAACTTGATGGCCAAATTCGAACAATTGAAATTTAAGTGACTTATATCAAGTAATTGTGAAATTGTGAAATTTAGGGAGTTAAAATCAAGTAATTGAATTATCGATACAAAACCACATGTGATACAAACAAATTCAAAATATCATTCAATATAATTATTTTTTCTTGAATAATTTGTAAGAAAACACACGGGATAAACACACACTCAATATATCATTTAGAAACACAATAGATACACACCTATTCAAAAAAATATAAGAAAACACACGGGGTACAAACAAATATATCAATTATTCAAAATATCTCCGGGGAAATTTTTTATTAGTTGAATTATCGATGCAAAAATATATTTAGATTTCAATTAACATAATATTCATTTTATATGGTTAAAATATTAAAATAAACACACATGATAAAAAATTTAAGTCCAGAAATTAAATATTGTGCACGAATTTTTTTTTTCTTTTTTGCCAAGTAGTTTAGTAGTAAAATATTTACCTCTTAAAATAAATATGCAGGGTATAGTAATTTCAAACTTTAAATCCTTCAAATTACGACGTCTTTTAACAAATAAATTATATTCATAAAGATTATTGCACAAAAAATTACAAGTAATTAAAATATGATTATTTTTATAATATTGTTAAAATCAATAAAAAGAAATAATATTCAATTATATGTGAGATAAGTGGTGGATATTCAGGTCACTAAATTTTTTCTATGTTGTACGGTATTCAAAAATGTAAATTGAGTACCAACTTTTTGTTAGACTACTTTGCTAACAAAGGGGGGTTGAATAAGTGACCCTTTTAAACAATGTCGATTTTTAAATTTAGTTAAAAAGGTATGCGCGGAAGCCCACCGGATCGGTAGTCTCTTTGCACCTTTGATCACTGAAAAAGTAGTATAGCCTTGAACGTGCAATGATAAGTAATGGAAACAATCGTGTACAAAATATTCAAGTTAAGCGATCCAATAACGCAAACCAAACAAGTTACTTAGAATTCAAAGCTAATCCAATCACAATCAAGATATATGTCAATTGAATTTCGGTGTACACTTACGAACACGAAAAATTCAATTGAATCGGAAAATTAAAGTTATTGCGTAAAGTAAAAGATTAAGGAAGAAAGACACAAACGATTGATTAGGGAGTTCCCAACGGCTTTCACGTCGTCCTCGCTTCGAGCACAATTTATTAGTTAAAAACGATTGAACTATAGTGCACAATTTACAAAGACTCCAATAACCCTATATCGAATCTATTGTAAACCATGTGTAACCTACACAAGTAATGAAGCTTCTCCCTCTTATTCCAACGATCCTATCCGTACGCAAAACCTCGCACCGATCGTCCAGCTGAGTACCTCGCTTCTTCGTTGTTGATCCTTCAAGATATCGCACAATCTTGAATCACCGAGAAAACCCAAAACCTTCGTCACAAATCAACCCGATCACGAACTTTGATTCACCGCAAGCCGTACCGAACATTATCGATCAAATGTACAATCTTTATCCGAATGATCCCATACTCACTCTTCAATAAATTGCAATTTGATGGAAGATGATGATCTTGTGAAGAATGACCCTTTGATCCAAATTATTCACCAAATTTGATATCCAAAGAGTTTATCAAAGCTATTTCACACTCTCACAGGTTTTCTCTCTTTTACATCAACAAAGCACATTGCTATTTATAGAGAAAATAGAATTAAGCAAATTTAGGCAAAACATAACAGACATGTATCGATACAAATGATGGTTTGTATCGATACAAACCCTTTGACCAGCGTTCAAATTTGAAATATTTGACCTATGTATCGATACAAACACGAATGTGTATCGATACATATATCAATTTCTTGAAAAACTGACTGATATGTATCGAAGCATGCAAGCATGATTCGATACACCATGCGTTCTCTGGTTTTCAGAGAGAGTTAGGTGTGTATCGATACATGCAAGCATGATTCGATACACAAGTGACTCTCTGCCCTTGATACACTGGTTTTGTATCAATACAAGTGATATATGTATCGATACAAATTGCACAAAATCAGTCTGAAGTAATTTCAGGACATTTGTATCGATACAAGTGATTATGTATCGATACAAAACACCTTAAAATCAATTTTTCAAAGTTTAAAATAGTTTTTTTTTTGCTGTCAAGTCATTTGTAATGTTGCCAAAATATGTTCTACTCTATTTTCATGTGTTTTGACAATTATTAAAACATAAGGGTGAACTGGTGGTGCACTTACATTCTCCCCCTTTTTGATAATTGTCAAAATTTTGCATAAGCTAACTAAGCCTATACCTAATATGCAATAAAATAGCAATATGTATACAGACGCAATTACACCAAGGCAAACCATAAGCACGCTCCACCTGAGTTGATGCCATAATGCGTTTGATGTGTTGATAAAATTCAATACTTCTTTAGCTATTCATCCTTAGCTTGTGCAATCCAAATCTCTTCCCCTTTGACAATATCAAAAAGAAGAAGAGAACTCATTAGAAGTTTCAAGTTCAAAAAGTTTTAACCATAGTCATATCGTGCACTTACATTTGTCGAAATGCACTATATGATGAAATTTCCTAATCAAAATAATTACACATAAAGATATGCCAAAATATATCAATGACAAATACCAAATATCATGACAAATATGGAATGTAGAACAACAAACCAAGACCAACGCATGAATATTATAAAACATCGACATTTTGATAAAATTACATATCAAAATATGGGATGAAATAAACAAAGGCATGCATCCTATTATTCTACATGCACAATTTCAAGTTGCCATATCATATTATAACGGTGTTCATGAAGAAATGAAATACACGGATAGCATATATGCAACATGTTAAGCTATAGACACATCAAGTATTCAATATTTCAAACATTGCCATTTGATGCATATGGACTTCAAGAATTATTACTATCTTAAAGCAAAGTTTTTGCAAATGAACAAACATATGAATGTATTGAAATGCAATAATATGTCATGTTGAGAATGAAAGAGAATCCGCATACGCATTAATTTGTAAAGATTAAGACGAGAGGATAGAGATGAAACTTTTTAACCTTGTACTGTAACGGGTTGATGCACTTTCCTTTGTATAAAACTCCAAGTTGTCAAGAAGTAAATCATGTGTATAAAGTGCATGCTTAATGTACGTTATTCTAAGTTAGAGATATCTAGGACCCCTAATTCCCCACGAATATAGATAAAGGGATTGATCAGTGCATTTTAGTGCACTTTTTAATCACTCTATGCTATGGCAATTATATGACTTCTCCCACTATTTTAGTGTTTTTATCATGTTTTGTGTCTAGAGTCAAGTTTTGCTAATAAATTAGTTTTGCCTTTTATTTTCGTAATAAACATTAATTTGACACCTTCTCATTGCGCAGACCATAACTGGAGCTAGGAGCATCCAAATGAGGCTTGCGAATATGCGTTGGAAAGCTAAGAAACAGAGCTACAACTTTCATGTTGAAGTCGAAAGCCAATTCAGAGCGCAAAGGAGTCATATTTACTCGTCAATGTTCCTGACTTACATAGACTTAATTATTTTACATAACTTATATTTTTCGGCCCAATTGTTTTACGGCCTATTTTCTTGCTGTTTAAGAACTAAATTCTGACCTAGGTCAGAGGTTACTCTTGATTCACGAATTTGAAACCCTAGAGAGCAGCCGCTTACCATGTGTAACTAATCTCTCTTTCGGTTCGTTGGTATAAGGAACTCGTGCTTAATTCTTGAGGTGTGATTTAATGGCAATTCTTTTATCAGTTCATGCTTTCTCTTATCAATTTCTATTTCAGTTTTCTGTATGAATACGTATATGATGATGCTTAGTTATTATGTCCCGAATTTATACAGTCCACTTTATTCGTTTTGAATCATCGCTTGTTTAATTTAATTCGAATATAGAAATTGATATGGTTTTGCGCTTAGCAAAAAGGGTTGAACGAACTTGTTAGGATACTAACCGTGACCAGTGGCGCTTGTTCACTTTTCATGGTTAGTTGAATGCATTAGATGCTTAATCTTTTGAATTCATATTATAAACTAGTTGTCGCTTGTATAATTGGTTTATGAATCAACTAGGGCATGAACGGTTAAATGAATAATCTTTTGAACCTATGATGGAAGATAGAACGAGTTACCTATACCAACGAATTGATTGTTTTTCTCAATTAGATTTCAAACACTCTTTTACAATCTGTTTCATAATCGAAACCCCCCGTAATTTCAGTTTTAAATTGGTTCTAATATTGTTAAATAATTGTGAGTCTTTGGGAGACGACCAAGGTTAACTGCCTTGTACTACTCTTAAATTAAAATATTATTTTGACCACGAAACGACCGTGATCAAATTGTCAAGTGTATTCAATTAACTATACCTAGGATCAAGCGTCACACAAGCATAATTAATATCATAACAAATTTCAATCAACCCTATTGCTAAGCGCGATAGTTTGTACCAGTTTCTAGCCAAATCAATTCTAACAAGCGTAAAATCAATTCAATTAATTATAATAGTATGAACTCGAAATAGAGTAATGAAGCATCAATCTAAACCGAATTCATACAGAGAAAACAAGATATTAAACTGATACAAAACAGCATAAACTCATAAATAAAATAGTTATTGATAATCAAACCTCAAGAATTCATAAACGAAGTTCCTTACAACCAATGGATCGATAGAAGGAATTAGTTCTCCATAGCAAGCGGCTGCCTAGGGTTTATTATTTCGTGTATTGCAGCATAACCTCTGACCTAGGGCAAATTTTGGTTTAAAGAAGCAAAGGAAACGGGATTTAAGAGCCTCGGGTCGAAAAATACAAGTTTGACCCGGTTTTAGATTATTAGCAAAACGTCTTTAAAGATGCTTATGAGACTTACCGCACTTGTAAGGAGTGCCAAATAGCAGGTACAGCTATCACTCGTAAGAGTGAAATGCCTCAGCAGCCTATGCTCTTTTGTGAGGTATTTGATGTATGGGGAATTGACTTCATGGGTCCTTTTCCTATTGATCGACGATTTGTGTATCAATAAATTTAATTGACCGCAAGTGCACAGTCTCGTCTTGTAGTTTTAAAAGATTATCGAACCACAGGGACCAACAGCCGAACTACCGTGTTTCTACCGTTACGGTGTAAATCTAAGGCTATTAGATGTTTAGAGTTGATTGGAATTTTTAAAAGAAATTAAAATTAAGAATTTAAATTAATTAAAGCGGGATATCGGTCTGTAATTTAATTAACCTTCGGGAATTTAATAAATTAATAGCGCGCGAAAAAGTGTTTATTTTTCAGAAGAACTTTCTCAATTTAAAGGTCTAAACCTCACACTCTCGTTTTGTTGATAAAAACCATACTTTCTAAGCTAGGAGTTTTACTGTCACTTTTCTACCACCTTAGCTTCGAAAGTATATTTTGAAAATCAATTAGTTCTAATTAATCCTAACGTGGCTCTCGCTCGTTCAAAGATTAATATCAAATTCCTACTATCTAGTTAAAACCTCAAACTCTCGCTCTATTGATTTTAACCTTAGTTGCTTTCTTTTACTCTCGTTCAAAAGCTTTGAATTAAATTAGGAATTTGAATCAGAAAAATAGTTTAATAAGTGCGCGCGCTAAATCATTATTAAATCCCCTTAGGAGAATTAGTTTACATACCGATATCTAGGAAATTTAGCTAGACATAGTAAAGAAATTAAACAAACAAAAACAGAAAATTAAATTAAACATAAATAAATAATTAAATAAAAACATTAAATAAAAACCTGGAATAAAATGCTGAATAAACTTGATATAAATAACCGGTACAGAATTCTTGACAGGAAACTGAAAACAGAACTAAAAACGGATTCCCGGTGTGGAAATACCGTTACAGTTACTGTAACTAGAAATAAAAACTGACTGAAAACTAAAGAAATTAAAGCGTGGAAAATTATGAATTTGAGTCTTCTATTTATAGGGGAGAATTTGCTAGTACGATCCACAAAAGTAAGAAAGATAAGCTTCACTTTGATCTCATCCAATTGCCATCCGATTAGGAACAGAAAACGGATCAGACGGTGTACCTCTTCCCCACGTCACGCAAAATTGGTTTCACTGGGCTTTGTAATTGGTGGCGCTCGCCACCACTGCTGTGGCGCTCGCCACTGGGCAGATTTGGGCAAATGCCCATTTTTGCTGGGCTCCTTTGTGGGCTGCGCGGATTTGGGCTTTGCACCCCCCTTTTTGCTCCGTTTTTGATACTTTTTGCTCAATTCTTTTCTCCGATCTATTTTATTCGACAAAACTAAAAACAAATCAAATACTAACATAAAAAGACATAAATGAAATAAATACATATGCAAATGCAACTAAAATTCACATAAGTTAAGCTAAAAATACGATATGATTTCGTGTCATCAAATTCCCCCACACTTGAACCATTGCTTGTCCTCAAGCATAAAAGAATAGTGAATCGCAAAGCATAAGTAAAAACACATGACACGATCATCCCACTCGTACGTGGTTGCCGGCTAAACTGTGAAAATCAAATAACAGTGCAAATAACAAAAACACCGTAATGACACAAGAGATTCCCGTTATGTGAAAACAGACCTGAAGCATTTCCTCTTGACTCTACCTCTCACCTAAAGTTCATTCACCCTTTTTCATTCTAGCGCAATCACATTAAGCCCGTTATCTTGTACACGCCCATGGTGGGAAACCTGTTAGTGATTATGATCATCATATAGCGAGGGGTGCTGATAACATAAGTTTGGTAACCCCTATTTGCATTACCCACTTCGCAGTTGCGGGGGATCGGATCGTAACCCGCCCTACCAAGTTCAGAATCAGACACCTCTGAACCAACTACTATTGAGTTTCTATACTATGGTATTTTTTTCCTTCTCATGTTTCAACTTTTGCTGAATTTTCATTAATTATTTCAAGGAATCAACCAATAGCATTCATAACATTTATACTCAAAATCATTTACTTATATTCTTCGGTTTCCCACTTAGTTTGTGCCTTGAGATGGTGCCGACTGCTAGATAAACTACTAAGGGTTCATTAAAACCCAAGTTAAAGACTTTGTCAAAACTAGTACTCAAATCAGTTTTACACACTTCTGGGAATCTAAGGTGTTAAAACGGTACTGATTTTATCTAACCGTTACCCAAATTCCACAAAATAGCCTAGATAGTGCAAACAACCTATATACTTTCAGACAATCAACATCAAGCATAAGAACTCAACACTTTTGCTTTTCACAAGAAAAATTTTGGTATGGCTCAAGAAATGGAAAAATCAGACAATATCAAAACCAACACGCAAAATAAACTCAATCTAAGTGAACTAACCTAAGGTTTTATTATGCATGCAAAACTAAATGACTGAAAAATAAAAGAAAGCGATAAAGCTTCCTCCCCCACACTTAAATCGAGCATTGTCCCCAATGCAACGACTAAAGGTGAGATTGGAAGGGTACCACCTGAGAGAAAAGCTACTGGCGGCCCGGGTCGCGCCTCCTCGTGCGCCTCTCATGTGGTGGAGGTTGAAGGTACGAAAAACACAAGAAGGGGGGGTTGAATTGTGTTTTAGATAGTTTAAAAACTTCTTCAAAGTTCTTTCGAACTTATCAGATTTGGCAGCGGATAACACAGTAAAGGAGAGTAGAGAGAGAGACACAAGCGATTTTATACTGGTTCCTCTCACAAGTTGAGAGTAGTCCAGTCCCCTTGCACTTCCAAGGGAGTTCACTAAAAACACTTAAGATACAATTGCTCAAACATAATAGTAAGAGACTTCCAAATGCTCAAGTATACTAACAAGAGACTTCCTAAACTAGATGAGAAAGTATATGGTTTTTCAGGACCTTTGAGTACTTGATAAAATCAAATACTCAAGGCAAATTACAACACTAAACACAAGAACTACACTTAGGATTCTAAAGAACAATAAGTGAATAAAGCAAGGTTGTTTCGTTATCAGAAGCGCTATTTGCTTTCTTGTGAGTATGATCACTTTTGCTAGTTGTAATCCACACTTGACTTCAAGTACGAGGTCTCTATATATATGACAAGATAGAGACGTTGCAGATTTGACCGTTGTCAAGCTATTTTGTCCGCTGGAGCAGTTTCTAGGTGGTCACATGTGATTAAGCTCAACAAGAAAACTTGTTGACTTCTCTTTGCAGGTTAAGGCTTTGTGTGTGTCCAAATGCGGTAATGGGAAAATGACTAATGCTTATATTATCTTCCCAAGATAATATTATAACGTGCTTTGATTTTCCTTCACACGAATTTGAACTTGACCGTTGTTAATCCCTAAGCCAAACATGTGATTTCCTTTCATGAATCTTCCAGCGCAAGACTGATCTCAGAAGCCTGTACTTCTAGTACAGCTTCTGGTGTTGTATACTTCTGATGACTTATGCTTCTGATGATCATCCTTCTGATAGATCATCAGAACTCACGTTAATGCTTCTGATCATCATCAGAACTTCTAAGCTTAAGTGCATTGTTGACTTTTCACTAATGTTCCTGCACACTTAGATTAAATATTAAAATACCCTATTGTTCATTAATACTTTGTTATCATCAAAACTTAAGCAGATAGTCGTCAGAACCACTTTTGTTCCAACAATCTCCCCCTTTTTGATGATGACAAACTAAGTATTAATTTACAATGGTTGTTGAATTAATTTATCAAGTTTCAAAACAAGTTTATGAGTTTTGCACACTCCCCCTGAGTTAAACATTGATTAATTAAATTCAGTCTAAGATTATATTTTAAATTTGAACTAATTTTCACATATTTGACTCTTGGGAAAAGAGTTTTGCAAGCTCTCCCCCTAAGTCTGATACTTCCAGAAAAATTGCACTTTTTCTTGAATTATCATATGTTTAATTCTTTCAAGTTTAACATATATTCCCCATAATAATAAGAAACGTTTGCGTAAGACATAAACTTTGATGTAATGACAGTTTCAGCAAAGTGCATTTAAGTTTTTCATCCAAATTAATTTCTCTTTCTCCCCCTTTTGTCATCAACAAAAAACATTTACGTGAAAAGAAGAGAAGAGTAAAAACAGTCAACGTAAACTATTGGTCATTGAAAACGGTTTGTATGGAAAAACAACACACAAGGTTCTATAAAGGCAAATGACCATAAAGTAAACATATTCATTGCAAGAAAACATTTTCAGAAGAGCAATGAATAAAGAAACTAGAATCTTTTTGGATACTGCTTCTGAAAGTGCAAGAAAGAAGAATCCAACTGATAGAAAATCGACAGAAGCCAATCGTGAAGATGGCAGAACTACATCAGTGGAATCAACTGCACGCTCAAAATCTAAGGAAAAGAAGCCAATAGATGATAATGGGCTTAGTCTCGTGTTAGAGGGAGATATGCTTATAATTAAGGAGGAAAGTATAGGATCAAACTTTTATTCTGAGTAGAAATCAGAATTGTACTTTTGTAATAAACCTGTTTGGACTAAAAATGATCCATTCCCAGCCTTTAATATTAACCTATGTATCCGCTTTTCTTTTCGTTAAAAACTTGGTATAAAGTGTAATAAATGCAGTCAAGAAATGAGTTTCAAAAGGATAAAGTCAAGAGTGGTTACAACTATGTCATAAATAACATTGGTGACCACGACTGACTCAGTAAATACCAAAAATCTATAAAACGCTTGCCCATCTCATGTATCTCAACACTTCCATATTTTCATTAAGATAGGAAAATGGATAAGGATAGAAGAGATATCAATGGGAAGAAGTTGGCAGAGAAGAAGAAAGCTAAGAAACCACCAAGTCCAAGACCAATAAATGGTAAAGGAAAGGGTGAAGCATCTTCATCTAGGCCACTCAGAAGAAGCTGTAGAGTTCGTTCAAAGATAACACAATCAGAACCAATCACTATCTGTTCCTCAACAGATTCAGATGAGATTGATTCTGATTATGCAGAATTTTTGAGGACATATGATCCCATAGCTGCTGAAGGCTCATCATCCTCTTGAGACTCAACAGGCACAGATCCTGATTATGCAAGGTTTTTAGAGACTTATGTGCCTCCAGAAGAACCCTCTTCATCTGAAGGATCGGCCGTGTCTGAATTAGATTCTAAGTAGTAGCTTTAGAATTCTTATGTACTCTAAATTCTACTGTTTTCAATAAAAAGTTATCTTTGACTCATACTATAGATACTTCTGACTCTATCATGCATGTTTTAAAATTTTTTTAACTAAACACAACCAAGAAATCAAACAAGATGCATTTAAATAAAATAGCATTCAGTTTTAACACAAATAACAAGTTTTAACAAAACACACAAAATATCCAAAGACATAATTAAGTGCATAGATATCCTAAGGTTTGGTAGGAGATGAGAGAATGGTTAGGTAGGTTTGTTCTGCAAGATGTCCAAAATAACCTTCAAGGATTGATTCATATTTGAGATTTCAGCAGCTTGGGCATCCTGTTTTGCTTCCAATGCAGCAAACCTTTGTTCCTGTCTTGCCTCCATTTCAGCAATTCTGGTATCCACAGAAGCACCTTGACCATCTGGTATGACCACTTCTGGTTGAGCTACTTTTGGAGTGACCTCTTCTGGTGGAACCACTTCCGCTAACTTAGCTGCTTCTGCTAACCTGTCCTCTTCTGCTAACCTGGCCTCTTCTGCTAGTCTAGCCTCTTCTGCTAGCTTAGCTTCCAGTTCAGCAGCACGTCTCATAGCTTCCTCAAGCTTTTCCTTTTCAATTTCTTCATGAGACTTATCAGTCAGCATCAGAACCTAACTTGTAGAAATGACATCAGCACTTTCTAATTCCTCACGTTTTCTTTTCTTTTCCAGTACTAGCTTTCGGATAGTTCTCCTTGATATGGCTTGCACAACCTTAGTCACACTGTCTAACAGTTCCTCCGTTTTCCAGGCCACTTGATCAGCAACAAGTAAAGATTTTGAAGCAAGCAATTCTACCTTATAACCATCATTTTTGATAAGTTCTGTTAATTGATCATAAAAAGGTATAGATGGTTCAGTGGAGTAGTCATTGATTCTAGCAATCAATGCCTCATAAGGTAGGGCTTGGCTGAAGAGTAGGTCACTGATTTGGGATTCAGGACGGTTATGTTGAGGTTGTAGAGCAAGGTTTTCATCATGAGCTAGTTCAGATGGTGGGGGAATTTCAGCTTCAATTTGAATTTTCTTAGGAAAAGGTGGAGGTATTCCAGGAGAAAGTGATGATGATGATGTGTCAGACATAGATGATGATGAGTCAGAGGACATATTATGAATGACAGGAGACTTAGATGGAGGTTGGATGGTCTCATTAGCAACTGGTTCTTCAACATGTTTCAAGGCAAGTTCACTCATAGGTTCTTCAGCAGGTATTTCTGGTTGATTGGTCTGTTCTGGTTCATTTGTAAGCAAATGAATTATTATTGGATCAGGATCAGGACAGGTTTCGTATTGATGATCAAGTGAGTCATCAAAGGGATTAAAGGGTTTTGCCAGATGAGTATCAAAATCAACAGGGGGTGAATGAGGTGGTTGATTTTCTGGTATTATGCTGTCAGTAATGATATGAGGTTGTTCATCAACTGGTTCAGGAGTGATAGATGCATCTGCTACATTCAAAGGTTGGGCAATTATGGGTGAATTGCTTAACAGAGTGTTAATGGGTAAGTTGTCATCTGGTGATGTATCAGGAGTGATTCTATCAGATTGTTGGTTTGACTTAACATAGTCAGAACCAATAGGTACATCAAGTAAGGTTTCTACCCTAAGATTTAATTGTTCAGACATGTTATGATCAACACCAGTCTTATCAGAAATGAGATTAGAAGGTATACCTGAGGTGTTTCCTTCAAACCTTCTCCTTTGATGAAGAGGTTCTTCATCATCAGATGATTCATCACTGCTTGATTGTAGGATTAGCCTAGACCTGGGAGGCTTCTTTCCATCCTTCTTTGTCAGCATCTCATCAGCTTTTCTTTTGTTGAGTGTAACTTCTCTAGCTTTTGCAGCATTTTCTTCCTCAGTAGCAAGACGAATCGTTCTTCCAGATCTCAATGTTCTATCTTATACAATAGGTTCAACAACAACAGGCTTCTTAGGTTTCCTTCCTTCTTGGGGCTTAGTAGCAGGTTTTTCCTTCTTGACAACTCTCTTCCTACCCTGTAACTTCTTACCAAGTCCAACTTTTTCACAAGCTTCTTCAAAGACTTCCTTTGAAGGAATTTCGTCTCTGGCAATGTAAACTCCATTTGAAGCAGCATCTAGGATCATAGCTTGGATCACATGCTCAGCATCAGCCTCGGAGATCAGAGGAAAGTCATCATCGTAGATAAAAGATTTCTTGCTTTGAATCAAAGGCTGTGCTGGATGAATTAATGCAGTGCTCTCTACCAGTTTCTTGTGACTTAAAGTTAACTCATTGATTACTTTCTTTTCAACTATGTAGGGTGCACTCAGAATTTGTGCATACTCCGAATCAACTCGTTTAATCATCTCCAAGAACTTGCTTTGATGAAAAAGCTCAGACAAAAGTCTTGGATGATGTACTGCTTTTCTGTTCTTTGTTTTGCTCTTCTTGATAGCATCACACAAGTGCTCAAAAAGACATCCAGCAAGGTCTACCTTTTGACCAGTTACAATAGCATACAAGAACGAGACACTGTCAAGGGACATGTACTCTACACCACCTTCTCTAGTCCAGATTGAGCAAATAAGAACATGGTAAATAATGTTGTACAAAGGAAGAAGTTGAGCAGAAGTAGGCTTTGTGCCTTTTCCTTTCTTCTCGTACCATTCATTCAATTTAACAGGATCAAAAAGCAGTTCCATCATTTCTTTTGGAAACTGAGTTCCTTTCTCAGCAACTTTTGGAGTGAAAATCTTTCCTTTCATACCAATGTTGAGTATCTTTGCTATATGTTCAGGTCTAATAGCCATATACTTCCCAAGTATCACTGACCTTATTTCTTTTTCAACATAGGGTCTTAAACCCATTTCTTCTCTGGTTTTTCCTTCTAGGTCAGGATTGTCTCTTACCATAGCATCAACCTCTTCTTGAGCTATTACATCATCGTACACCTGTGCCTTCATCCAAAAGAGAGTACATAGATCCTTGTAGATGATTCCGTTGAGAATCTCAAAGTATCTATCCCATCCTTGCGCAGAGAAGAACGATTTCACATCAAACCCATTTATCTCCAGGCTTTCGACATCAACCAACTTCTCAGTAGTTAGGGTTAGATCTTTTTCCGGAAAACTTAACACATTCCCAGTATCTTCCAAAAATCGATCACTTTCCTTGAAGATGTTGACAAGAGGAGGAATAGTTTGTGTTTCAGAATCCATTGTTGAAGGTTAGGGTTTTGGTAAAGCTAATCGTTTGGAGAGAGAAAGAATATTTCTGAAGTCTGAGAGAGAATGAAAGAGTGTGTAGGTTGTGAAGTGTTTGTGTGCGAGTGTAAAGTGATTTTAGAAAACAAAAGGTTTTGAAAACCGTAAAACGAGGCACACGCAAAGGGAGGGAAAAAGGTAATTAACTTTATGCCTTCCCCATCAAATCACATCGAGACACGTGCATTAGAGACTATTTTAGAAACTGACGCGTTAGTGGGTGTCAGTTAACAAGAAAGAAGTTACTAACTTTTCCACTTCCATGTCAGAACCATACATTAGCTTCTGAGCTATATCAGAAGCTCTTGTTATCAAAAGTCTTTACGAGAAGGCTTCTGACATCAATCTCTTCTGATCTATTTCAGAAGCTTCATCATTCCAGAACCAAACTTAATCAGAAGCAAAAACCATATTCAGATTTTTCTTTATGAAATCAAATCTTTCTATTGTTAAAGGTTTTGTAAATATGTCAGCCCATTGGTTTTCAGTCTCAACGAACTTAATACCTGTAATACCTTTCTGAACATAGTCTCTTATAAAATGATGTTTTATTTCAATATGTTTGACTCTTGAATGTAAAATAGGATTTTTTGAAAGATGTATGGCTGCAATGTTATCACAGTACAAAGGTATACTGTGACTGCTTATCTGATAGTCTTCTAATTGATATTTCGTCCATAGAAGTTGTGTGCAACATTTTGCAACTGATATGTATTCTGCTTCTGGTGTAGACAAAGCAATAGTTGATTGTCTTTTACTACCCCAGGAGACAAGGTTTTCACCAACAAATTGACAAATGCCACTTTGTGGATTTTCTTTCTAATTTGTCACCTGCGTAGTCAGCATCACAGAATCCATTAAGTTGATAATCATTAGATTTTTGATACAGTAATCCAAGATTAGTTGTTCCTTTTAAGTATTTAAAGATTCTCTTCACAGCAGTGAGATGGGATTCTCTAGGATCTGATTGAAATCTTGCACACAAACATACTGAGAACAAAATATCAGGTCTAGATGCAGTTAGATAGAGAAGTGAACCAATCATACCTCTATATTGCTTCTGGTCTACTTTGCCATCAGAGTCATCCAAGCTTAGACTTGATGTAGGATGCATTGGAGTGTTCATTGGTTTGCATTCTTCCAGGTTGAACTTCTTCAGAAGCTCCTTAGTGTACTTGGATTGATGAATGTAGGTACCATTCTCCTTTTGATTTATTTGAATTCCAAGAAAGAACTTTAGTTCTCCCATCATGCTCATTTCAAATTCATCCTGCATAAGCTTAGAGAAACTCTTGCACAGAGTGGCATTAGTTGAATCAAAGATTATATCATCAACATAAATTTGGATGATTAAAATGTCTTTCTTTAAGGTTTTTCTGAAAAGTGTGTTGTCAACCTTTCCTTTTTCAAATCCATTTTCAACTAAGAAAGTGCTTAGTCTATCATACCAAGCTCTAGGAGCTTGTTTGAGACCATATAAAGATTTCTTTAGTCTAAAAACATGATCAGGATGTTGTATATTTTCAAAACCAGGAGGTTGTTTGACAAAAACTTCCTCGGTTATAAAACCATTAAGAAAAGCACTTTTGACATCCATTTGATAAAGCTTGATGTTGTGATTCACAGCATAGGAAAGAAGTAACCTGATTGCTTCCAGTCTTGCAACTGGAGCAAAAGTTTTTGTGTAATCAATTCCTTCTTGCTGACTATAACCTTGTGCAACTAGTCTAGCTTTGTTCCTAGTTACTTCTCCTTGTTCATTTAATTTGTTTCTGAAGACCCACTTTGTTCCAATAATGTTTTTCCCTTTAGGTTTTGGAACTAGATTCCAGACATCATTCCTTTCAAACTGATTCAGTTCTTCTTGCATAGCTAGAATCCATGAATCATCCTTTAGGGCTTCATCA
Source organism: Trifolium dubium (assembly GCA_951804385.1). NCBI lineage: Eukaryota > Viridiplantae > Streptophyta > Magnoliopsida > Fabales > Fabaceae > Trifolium > Trifolium dubium. The sequence goes on along the minus strand of OX638071.1, from coordinate 20,857,414 downwards.
ATAGTTTTCGGTTCAATAAGGGATATTAGACCAAATAGGGATTCTTCATCTCTAAAGCTTGATCTTGTTTTCCTTGGACTATCCTTGTTGCCAAGGATTAGTTCTTCTGGATGAGATGATTTATATTTGAAGGATCTCTTGGGAATTTCTTCAGAATCAGACTCAGTTCCATCTATCTGCACTTCTGGATGAACATCAGAAGCAGTTGTTACATCAGAAGCAATTGTAGATTCTGACATAGTAACAGGTTCTTGTTCTGTTCTTTCTGTTCTTCTAACCACTTCTGGGAATTCATCATCTGATTCTTCATTACCTGCAAGTTCTTTAACAGGCTCTAACTTTTTGTTGTCAGGCTCTTTGTCATCAAATCTAACATGCATAGATTCTTCAACTGTTTTAGTTTCTGAATTATACACTCTGTATGACTTGGAGCGTTCAGAGTATCCAATAAAGATACCCTTAAATGCTTTAGAGTCAAATTTCTTTTGATGGAGTTTATTATTCAGAATGTAACAAGTACAACCAAATTGATGAAAATAAGAAAGATTTGGTTTTCTTCCTTTAAACAATTCATATGTTGTTTTATTCAACTTAGGTCTGATATAGATCCTATTTTGAATATAACATGTAGTATTAACAGCTTCTGCCCAAAAATATTTAGCTAAGTTAGTTTCATGCATCATGGTTCTGACCATTTCTTGTAGTGATCTGTTCTTTCTCTCTACAACTCCATTTTGCTGTGGAGTTCTAGGATATGAGAACTCATGGAGAATTCCTTGTTTTTCACAAAATATTTCAAAGGGTTCATTTTCAAATTCACCACCATGATCACTTCTAACTTTGATAATTTTTAAATCTTTTTCATTTTGTATTTGAAGGCAGAAGATACTAAACACTTCATATGTCTCATCCTTTGTGTAGTACCCGGCGCAAAAAATATACAGATATGCAATGATGAAATGCAATGCACAAATGTAAACAATGAAGCCGCCACCATATTTTATTTATCCCATGAGGGGAAAGGAAAATAATGATAAAACCTTAAAGATCGGGTTCGGGAGTTGGTTACATGAGGGGAAGACGTTAACACCCCCTCATATCCGTTGTACTCAACGGGAACCATTTGAGGAATTTTGGTTTGCATAAACAGAGATAACCGTATGAAAAGAAAAAGATTACCGCATATTGAACAGAAAGGAAAAAAAGAGTTTTTTTATTATTTGGCTTGACGAGAGAGGCTCTCGCTCCTACGTATCCCCCAAGTACAATGAGGAAGTCAAAGCTCACGTATTTCTTCCTGAAAAGAAAGATTTTTGTGTGTTGGTTGTTTTTAGTGAACGATGCTTAGGTCGCATTCCACTGATACAACAGTATGCTTGTATGCTCGCTTCGGAGGCTTAAGCGTTTGTCTGTAGCAGGGGAATGGATAAAGCACCATCCATTTAAGAAAACAGATAAAAAGAGTTTGAAAGTTGAAAAAGAGTTAACTGCGCAAGGGCAGGCAAAAAGAGTTGAGTGGGTTGAGTGTCTTTTATGATTTTAGGAAAGTTGTTTTGGGAATGAGAATGATCCTAAATCACGAGTCGTCAGTCAGGGACCGGATCATCCGAGCAGAAACAAGTCGTACGACAGGCTCCCTCTTTTCATTCAGTTTATTAAATGAACATTCTTAATTAAAGTGAAACGAGCCGAAGGCGAGTCGTAAGTCAGGCTCCTTCCCATTTCATTTAATTAAAGAGTGTTCCGTTTTAAATGGCATGCGAATAATTCGAAGCCAGAGTCGTACGACAGAGACTGATTTATTCACATTCCATATCCAAAAACAAGTTCACAACAGATTTTAGATTCAGAAAAGAAAAGGGTAGAAGACGCGAAAAATGCGAATGCATGATATATGATAATGACAGTGTAATAATACGACAATTAAATAATACTTGAAATAAATATGCGGACACATAAATAAGTGAGTAATCAGATAATCAGGCATAAATTGAAACTGACAAACAGAGAAGTAAATTAACGGACATTTTAGCAAGCAAAAGTAAGATAAGCTCAAGACGAGTCGTACGTCAGGCTCTCGCTTATCTTACATTTCAGAACATCAAATCACATTTTGAATGAAATAAGAAATAAATTCAAAGCGCGAGTCGTCAGACAGGACCCAATTTATCTTTATTTCACTCAAAATCAAATCCAGCATACAATTGATATTTTATTTAATTACGACGTTATAAATGATCAGGCAAAGTAACGAAAAAAAGTCGTTTAAACGAAATTAATTAAAATAGGATAAACAGATTACTCTACATTAATTAAATTGTTTAAAATATTCGAAATAAAAATAATTCGAGGACACGAGACGTACGTCAGAGTCCGATTTATTTTTATTTCGAACACGAGTTTTCGAAAATGAAATAACATTTTTTATTGGTTATCGTCATAATTAATTAATATCAGCAGGGGGTGCAGAAGCAGATTAAGGGTTCAAGTAGTAAGACAGAAAAATAAACATCAATAAAAAAAACAGCAAAGCCCAAGAAAAAAGCCCAAAACCACACCTGAACCGGACCGGTTCGGTTTAAGCCAAGTGTGAACCGGATCCGGTTCAGCAAACAAACAAACAAAAAAACTCACCTTCCTATCACGAAGGGACACGTGGCAAGGGAGGTGCTCCTTCAACCTTGAACCATTTCTCAGATCAACAACATGTCCGCCATTAAACTAGCTTCGGTTCAAATTTGAAATCTCAAACGGTCACCGAATCACACAAACGGATAGTCGATTTGATAGTACTTTTCGCGTAGATCACGAATATATCATTAGTTTTCACAATCGGTGTTCGTACAGGATGAAAAAGACCACGCAAGTTTGAATCTAAAATTTCAAAAATGAGTTTCACGCACATAAAAGCATAAACGACGGTTGATTTATGTTCAGATAAGTATCATAAGCACGAAATGATCCTTATATACCTTCGTTTGCTTTCGAAACAGCCGGATCGGAGAGTTTGGTTTTGGCCGGAACTTCAAGCTCGCGATTCACTGCTTTCCGGTCGTTTTTTGGCGAAACAGAAGCCGGATTTGGATTCAGAAGGGTCCGAACTATAAGAATCGACTATTTGATTGTTAATTTTGGATGGTTTTTGGTTGGCCGGAAGTTGGCCGGAAAAGGGGATTCCGGCGGTGGCGCCGGAAAAGTGTTGGTGGAGGAAGGAGGATGTGATTTTTCTGTTTTTTTGTATTGGGATGAGTGAAAAATGATTGGTAATGATTGAGTGATGTGAGGTGTGTATTTATAGTGATAGGATTAGGTGAGTGGTATTTGTGTAATAAAATGATTATGAGGTGGAGATGATGAGGTGTCGCAATGTGATTGGCCACAAGAGAAAGAAATTGTCATAAATAAAGAAAATGTAAATAAAATAGAAAAAGTGCAAGAAAAATAAAAATAAAATATAGAAAAGTATAGAAATAAAAATGTAAACTTAAATATAAAGGTAAAACTATTTTTGAACATTTTTGCTATTTTTTGCCTAAAAATATAAACTGCGACAAATTAAAAGAAATAAAGGAAAATGAATAATTGTAAAACAAAATTATCAAAAAACTATTTTGTTGGTATTTCTCATAAAAATAAGAAATAATTTTTAAATAAATCATTTATTTTAAAAAGCTCAAAATTAGGGTATTACAGCTGCCCCTATTTAATTGTCTTATACTCGAATGCGTAAATGACTTGCGCCTTTATGCGTTCGAAGTAAAAGATAATTAAATACAAATGCCCTAATTTTGTGGTGTGAAAGTGATGTAATGATAATGAATGCATATGGAAGATGAAGGTGGAAACATACCTGAAATGATTAGTAACTGGATACCTGAGAATAAAATGATCATTACTCGCCCTATGAGTGTATAGACCATAAAAACTGAGTCGCCTCCCCTCAGGGTGCGTTATCTCCAAAATTGATCATTACTCGCCCTATGAGTGTAGACCATAAAAAGCTGAGTCGCCTCCCCTCAGGGTGCGTTACTCAAAAACTGATCATTACTCGCCCTATGAGTGTATAGACCATAAAAAGCTGAGTCGCATCCCCTCAGGGTGCGTTATCTCCAAAACTGGTCATTACTCGCCCTATGAGTGTATAGACCATAAAAAACTGAGTCGTCGCCCTCCCTATGAGCGTATTACTCAAAAAACTGATCATTACTCGCCCTATGAGTGTATAGATCATAAAAAAAACTGAGTCGTTGCCCCCCCTATGGGCGTATTACTCAAAAATTGATCATTACTCGCCCTATGAGTGTATAGATCATAAAAAACTGAGTCGTCGCCCCCCCTATGGGCGTATTACTCAAAAAACTGAATCTGAAAGTACTCCACTAGTGCTTTGACATACCCTTGGGTAAAGAAACTTGCGAGAAGTGTGAGCTGAATATTCTGCAAGTATCTTTGACAAAATTCACAAGACAACTGCTTGACAATTGTTTTGCTGAAGAACTTAATCCATCAAACATCTGGAGATAACTATCTCAACCAAATCACTGAAGAAAGGATCTGTTTTAACTCTTCTGACCGAGAAAGTTGTATGTAGACCAATCTGCTGTATATAACCATTACGGAATTATTCACTGGGGAAAAGATCATCAACCCTTTCTGGTAGGTGTAGAGTGAAGATTCGTCTGATAAGAATGAAACTCTGTTGACCAACTTGCTGAATATCAGTGATTAAAACCAAACAAGTTCACTAGGAAGATTCAAGATTAACTAATCTTTCTTGTCAAGAAATTACAATTCATCAACCATCTTTCTGAAAATGCGATGTTCCAATCGACTTACTGGGATGAACAATTATCAACCGCCTCACTGGGGAAAGAAACAGACCCCTCAACCTTTCTCATTGAGAATATGATGCACTGATTGATCTGCTTGGGGATGACATTTTGTTGACCAATTCATTGGGGAACATATTCATCAACCCTTATTGCTGAGAAGTTACGATTCAATAACCGTCTTATTGGAGAATTAGGTCCGCAGACCTTTGTTACTGAACAAGAGATCCAAGTATGCAACCTGTTAAGACAACATTTTAAACATGTACTTCATGAATGCATGATTGTGCACCTCTGATGCCTAAATGCAGAACTAATGCAGATGAAATATCTGATTATGTGCAGGATTTGGTGTGATTCTTTTTTATGCACGAACCTATATGCGGGAATGCATGAATATGCATGAGTGCATGAATTTCTGAGTTTGTTTTGGGGAGAGTTTGAATTTCCCGACACCGAGGATTTGAGTAACTCCATTGAGGTGAAATCCTGAGATGTTGACTGTCGTTGCGGGACGAACGTTCAATCAAGCTTCCAAAAAGGATAGCAACTTTCTTCATGAGATGGAATCAAGAGATTGCCATGATTTTCTGTAATGGATTGGGAGAGTTTACTGTATGCCACTGGTTTCCCTTCAGATGTTTTAAAAATCAAAACAGTTTGTAATCTTTTCAAATGCTTTTATTTTTCACAATGCTTAAATGCTTTATTTATTAACAAAATGAATAGCACAAACATATGCAATCAGAACATAAAAGCAAGCAGACACAATATGATTGAAAATGAGAATTTTATTCACTGTGCAAAAATGCGGAAAGTTTTTACAATTGGGTGCTAATCCCTCAATGAGGTGATCGCAAATTGAAACTAAGATAATGGCAAATGCAAATAAATGAATTCTACTGAATCATAGCGATGCCATCCTTCTTCACGATCTCGAGTTTACAAGGCCTTGCTTTGGTGAGAGGAGACTGAGTCAATCCTCTCTGTCTGAAAGTTTCATCTTCATGTAGAGTCAAGTATCGCAGCAGCGTGCATTGAGAGTGGAAACTCTTCACCATACATGATGTTAACAACCAGAGTTCTGCCATATATCACCACATATGACTTTTCAGGAGAATATAATCTTGACACAGTATGCCCCAAGCACTAGAATCTATGACGGATATGCCCCTGACCTACTGATATTTGCAGTGTATCTAATTCTTGAACCAATTCACTCTTGATAAGCAGGGTATTCAACTTGTTTGCCCCTGTTTGGCATAATCTATAGATGGCTTGCCCCTAGCTAGGAGCGTTTCAAATCAGCTTTACCCCATGATCAGACCACAACTCAGATCCCTTTGATGTCAAGTATTATTTTGCAGGTAAAATCATTTCTTTTGAAAAGGACTTGCACATGCAAGTTTTTTTTTTTTTAAAACACATATGATGTGTAGAAAAGAGAGATGATTATTAGTTACTTAACAAACTGGAGGAGTCAGCTTAACAATACATTTGCCGAATGCTTTCAAGTGAACCTAGCTTCAATTAGGTCTTTTGAGGTCATAGCATGCAATTAGGATTCATGTAAATCAAGCCAAAAGAAGATATAAATTGTGTTACCAAATTCCCCATACTTGAACATTTGCTTGTCATTAAGCACATAAATAATAACTCTTTTTTAGCACTTGTTTGAAAACAAGAAATGACAACTCTAATCATACGTGGTTGCCGGCTAGAGAAGAAAATCAAGTAATAAATATCAATACCACAAGTACTGTAATAACATAGAACCACACATTGCAGTCAAAGACTCTCATCATATGAAGACAAATTTGAAACATTTTATTGTGACTCTAACTTTTGCTTAAATTTTATTCACCCTTTTCATTCTGGTGCAATCACATTAAGCCCGATATCTTGTACACACTCATGGTAGAAAAATCTGTTAGTGATTATGATCATAAATCGAGGGGAGCTGGTAAAATCAGTTTGGTAAACCCCTCTTTCTCTTCCAAATGCAGTTGTGGGGGATCGGATAGCAACCCGCCCTACCAAGTTCAGAACCAGTCTCCTCTGAACCAACTACTGAATGGGTACATTTACTATGGTTTTTCAACAACTGCTGAGTTAAACAACCGAGTGAGGGTCATCTAACTCAATAAGTGCATTAACCAAAAGTATGCAAATTTTCATTTCTGGATCATTCACTTATGTTCATCGATTTCCTACTTAGTTTGTGTACAAGATGGTGCCGACTGCCAAGATAAACTACTAAGAGTTACTTAAAAACTTATGTTCAGGTCTTCGTCAGAATCAGTACTCAGATTGCTCTTACATACTTCAAAGAGTCTAAGATGTTAAGACAGTACCGATTTTATTGAATCATTTCTGAACTTTCATAATAGCCTAAAGTGCAAAACAACCTATATACTCTTAAAGTGTCAAGTCAAGTATCAAACCAACATTGCTTATTTTCTTAAAAAAGATATATCTCAAGAAACTTGGAGAATTAGATAACAACAAAACATATGCAAGAATGACTCGATTCGATCATAATTTTTTTTGAAACAATGCCTTTCATCATCAGCTAGATTTTTTCACAATTGAAAGCATACATCAGCGAAAATCAGTTATTCATTTTCATCATCCTCGCTCCAAGTTTGCGAGTAAATAAAAAAAGAGGTGAATACAGATGGATTGATTCCGAAACATGCATGTGCAATACATAATCTTAAATGCAAACAAATACTTGACAAGAGATAAAATGTCTGATCAACTTGCTCTTTCATATCCTATTATGGGGAGACACCCAATTTAACCTTTTTCTTCGTCAGTTCCCGGATCAATCACCGATGAAGTTCAATCATTTTATGCTTTTGATCCAACAATCATATTAACTCTTCAACGAAGCTTGCAACCCGAAACCATGAAGAATTACGGCACAATTATGATTCAATAGATTCACTTCTGAATGATGATTCTTTTTTTTTGAATTTGATTGAATGCAAAAGTGTTTTATGAATGCAAGAAGTTATTGCCATTTTTCATTTATCTTTTTAAAATTGTAAAAGAAGAATAAATAAGACAGAAATTGCACAAGAAGTACTTTTTTCATTAATTGTAAATTAAACATTAAGACAAAGTGGCCCTACAAGCACAACCATTTATTCAGGGCTGAACAAAGGTGTTTTGAAAAGAAAACAAATTGCTTTGAAATAAAAACAACTTCTGAGATTCCAACAGCCTTCCAATTCGTGAGCACAGTCTCTAGAGAACACTGGCGCACTCAAACCTGATTCTTTCAAACAGCATCCTTGTCATCAATCATAGCAATGTAACCATCAACACGGTAACCAGCACTGCTAAAAACATCCTCAATCTTTGGAATCTTGTCTTGAACCTTCTTCAGAGTTGCTATCCCTTTGGATGACTGATATCCCAAACCGAAGCGATCCTTTTTCTCAGGCAAGACCAACATCTGTCCCAAACCAGTAGGACGTCCTTCCTCTAAGGCTACTTTCAAGCTTTTCAAAGATGTAACGGATCCCTTTTCTTTCCGACCGTCACTTTCAAGCTTTGCACGTTCATTCTGATCAACAGTGGCAACCAAAGTTTCCCTTTTGGCGTATCCCACTTGCACTAAACCTTGATCCATCAGTTGTTGCAAACATTCCTTCAGCTTTGAACAGTGGTTTGGATCCTTTTGACAATCATCACAATCAGAGTGTAATTTCTCAAACTCTTCATAACTCAGCAGCATCTCTCGGACAGATGACAAAGGTGTTTTGATTAGAGAAACATCCCTTATCAAATTTCCACCAATTTCAACACAACTCACATTGCCTGTTGGGTGTTTAGGCAATGGATCAGTGGTCACATTGGGTCCGCTTTCTTTGAAAGTCAAATCGTTCTCATCAATGAGGTCTTGTACTTTGTGCTTAAAAGCTTTGCAATTATCAGTAGAGTGACCCACAATACCAGCATGGTAATCGCATTTAACGTTAGCGTCATACCAATCAGGGAATGGTGGAAGCAAAGGTCTTATTTGCTTAGGCGTCACCTTACCACTATGAATCAGATAAGGGAGCAACTGACTGTACGGCATGGGGATAGGATCAAAAACCCTACGAGCTTGTGGAGGATTCCGTTTTGGTGGTGTCTGTTGATGATGTTGAGGCACTGGATTTTGATACTGATAATTTGGGAACTGTTGGTGCTGAGCAGCAGCCAAGTATGGAAAAGGAAAGTAGGGAAACTGAACAGGTGCCGCCGGCTGCCCCTGACTGCCCCTTGAGGATATAGCATTAGTCTCACCTTCCTTCTTTCTGTTAAAGCCACCACCAGGCTTCCTTGTGTTATTGCTTTGCGAACTAGAAGCAGCTGAAATCTTCCCATTCTTGATCCCCATTTCGACCCTTTCACCGACTCGGACCAGATCAGCAAAATCGGAGGAGGCAGTACTAACCAACCTTTTAAAGTAAGTCCCTTGCAGAGTATTGGTAAACATGTCCACAAGTTCCGTCTCCAAGAGCGGAGGACGTACTTGGGAAGCTAAGGCTCTCCACCTTTGAGCATAGACCTTGAAAGATTCACCCTCTTTCATAGTGGTATTATGGAGCTGAGTGCGACTTGGAGCCATATCCATATTATACTGGTATTGCTTGAGGAAAGCATTGGCCAAATCCCTCCACGATAGGATGTTACCTTTTTCAAGTTGCATGTACCAGTTGAGAGGCACATCAGTCAGACTGTCTTGGAAACAGTGTATCATCAGTTTGTCATCATGAGAATAAGAGGCCATTTTTCTGACATACATAACCAGATGATTCTTCGGGCAGCTCAAACCCTTATATTTCTCGAAATCAGGCATTTTGAACTTTGGTGGAAGCACAAAATCAGAAACCAAGTACATCTTCGAGAAATCCAACGGATCATTACCCGTTTCTACCAGATTTAACCTCTCCTCTAGAGCCTGATATTTCTGCTTTGTCTCTTCCAGCTGAGGAGCAAAATCAAACTTCGGTTCACTAACCGGAAGCACGGGTCTTTGGTAAGCAAACCTAGGCCCACGCAATTCGGGACCCTGGTACACATCTCTAGGATCCTCAAATGCGTCTTGATCCAAATCCATCACTTGTTGCACAGATGTAACCCTAGCAGGGGCTTCCACAATTGAAGCAGAAGTTGCTGGCACATATCCTGGTGGAACATAACCCTTAGGCAGACCAAAAGTAGGCCAATCATAGCCAGCAGAGGCATTTTCTTGAGCAACCATAACTGCAGGTGCAGGAGCCTCAACCACCTTTGGTTGCACATTCTTATTAGCCAACATCTCAAGAATCTGATCTAGCTTCCCACCCAACAAGTTAATTCTTCCATCCAACTGGGTTACCTGTCCACCCAACTGAGTTACTTGTCCACCCATCTGGGTTACCTCAGCCTGTAACGCATCGTGTTTCTCTTGCCAGTTATCCATAATATGATGAGCAACTCTTCTTGTCCAATAACGGTGCCGGGAAGGTAGCTGTTGGAATGAATGAATGAAAATGAGATTTTTAATCGATAAAATGCATGATTTCTTTTTGAATGAATGGAAATGCATGATTTTTTTTTTCAAAGACTTTTCCACATTTTTTTTTGTAAATGTATGAAAGATAAATATGCATGATTATTTTCATGGATGCATGAATGTCATGAATGCAAAATGCATGGATATGATCACAGTAACATTGTATCATCTGGCGAACTTGATCCCAAAGTCACAAATCTTCCATTTTCATAACAACTGGGTTCTTTTCAAAATGGAATCTCTGAGGCCAAAAGTTCAAGGTTACCTGTAAACCACCCCTCTCACATGTTGTTCTAGGTTGACAAGGTTACCCGAAATCTTGATTACTTTTCCCAAAAGCAACCTCATCTGGGCGAGATCATAACACCAACTGGATGAGTCGACATTATAACCTCGACACATGTTCTAAACGGTGGTCCCTAGACAAAAGTTTCGGACATCTAATAAATGCCACCAGAGTTTCGGACCCAACAAGGAAACATGAAGCCCGTAAGGCGTAAGCCAAGGAGTCCAATTATTCCAAGTGAATCTATTCTGGTCGAGACCATCACATCCAAGCCCAGAGACGTTCGTCAGGGAGCCCAACATGACAATCCCTCAACTAATCCTGAGTATCACTCTAGCTCGGGTACGGAGCATAATCACACTGTAACCAAGAATCATGCCATAAAGGCAAAAAGAAAAAAAAGGAGTAGAAGAGAAGACAAAGCCAGCAAATCCAAACAGTTCAATATTTGGCGGTAAAAGTAAAGATAGGACAGATACGGCTAACCTGGAATAAGCAAACCAAAAGCCCCAAATTAGGCTTAACTCACTAATCATCGTCCCCAGTGAAGTCGCCAGCTGTAGTACCCGGCGCAAAAAATATACAGATATGCAATGATGAAATGCAATGCACAAATGTAAACAATGAAGCTGCCACCATATTTTATTTATCCCATGAGGGGAAAGGAAAATAATGATAAAACCTTAAAGATCGGGTTCGGGAGTTGGTTACATGAGGGGAAGACGTTAACACCCCCTCATATCCGTTGTACTCAACGGGAACCATTTGAGGAATTTTGGTTTGCATAAACAGAGATAACCGTATGAAAAGAAAAAGATTACCGCATATTGAACAGAAAGGAAAAAAAGAGTTTTTTTATTATTTGGCTTGACGAGAGAGGCTCTCGCTCCTACGTATCCCCCAAGTACAATGAGGAAGTCAAAGCTCACGTAGTTCTTCCTGAAAAGAAAGATTTTTGTGTGTTGGTTGTTTTTAGTGAACGATGCTTAGGTCGCATTCCACTGATACAACAGTATGCTTGTATGCTCGCTTCGGAGGCTTAAGCGTTTGTCTGTAGCAGGGGAATGGATAAAGCACCATCCATTTAAGAAAACAGATAAAAAGAGTTTGAAAGTTGAAAAAGAGTTAACTGCGCAAGGGCAGGCAAAAAGAGTTGAGTGGGTTGAGTGTCTTTTATGATTTTAGGAAAGTTGTTTTGGGAATGAGAATGATCCTAAATCACGAGTCGTCAGTCAGGGACCGGATCATCCGAGCAGAAACGAGTCGTACGACAGGCTCCCTCTTTTCATTCAGTTTATTAAATGAACATTCTTAATTAAAGTGAAACGAGCCGAAGGCGAGTCGTAAGTCAGGCTCCTTCCCATTTCATTTAATTAAAGAGTGTTCCGTTTTAAATGGCATGCGAATAATTCGAAGCCAGAGTCGTACGACAGAGACTGATTTATTCACATTCCATATCCAAAAACAAGTTCACAACAGATTTTAGATTCAGAAAAGAAAAGGGTAGAAGACGCGAAAAATGCGAATGCATGATATATGATAATGACAGTGTAATAATACGACAATTAAATAATACTTGAAATAAATATGCGGACACATAAATAAGTGAGTAATCAGATAATCAGGCATAAATTGAAACTGACAAACAGAGAAGTAAATTAACGGACATTTTAGCAAGCAAAAGTAAGATAAGCTCAAGACGAGTCGTACGTCAGGCTCTCGCTTATCTTACATTTCAGAACATCAAATCACATTTTGAATGAAATAAGAAATAAATTCAAAGCGCGAGTCGTCAGACAGGACCCAATTTATCTTTATTTCACTCAAAATCAAATCCAGCATACAATTGATATTTTATTTAATTACGACGTTATAAATGATCAGGCAAAGTAACGAAAAAAAGTCGTTTAAACGAAATTAATTAAAATAGGATAAACAGATTACTCTACATTAATTAAATTGTTTAAAATATTCGAAATAAAAATAATTCGAGGACACAAGACGTACGTCAGAGTCCGATTTATTTTTATTTCGAACACGAGTTTTCGAAAATGAAATAACATTTTTTATTGGTTATCGTCATAATTAATTAATATCAGCAGGGGGTGCAGAAGCAGATTAAGGGTTCAAGTAGTAAGACAGAAAAATAAACATCAATAAAAAAAACAGCAAAGCCCAAAGAAAAAAGCCCAAAACCACACCTGAACAGGACCGGTTCGGTTTAAGCCAAGTGTGAACCGGATCCGGTTCAGCAAACAAACAAACAAAAAAACTCACCTTCCTATCACGAAGGGACACGTGGCAAGGGAGGTGCTCCTTCAACCTTGAACCATTTCTCAGATCAACAACATGTCCGCCATTAAACTAGCTTCGGTTCAAATGTGAAATCTCAAACGGTCACCGAATCACACAAACGGATAGTCGATTTGATAGTACTTTTCGCGTAGATCACGAATATATCATTAGTTTTCACAATCGGTGTTCGTACAGGATGAAAAAGACCACGCAACTTTGAATCTAAAATTTCAAAAATGAGTTTCACGCACATACAAGCATAAACGACGGTTGATTTATGTTCAGATAAGTATCATAAGCACGAAATGATCCTTATATACCTTCGTTTGCTTTCGAAACAGCCGGATCGGAGAGTTTGGTTTTGGCCGGAACTTCAAGCTCGCGATTCACTGCTTTCCGGTCGTTTTTTGGCGAAACAGAAGCCGGATTTGGATTCAGAAGGGTCCGAACTATAAGAATCGACTATTTGATTGTTAATTTTGGATGGTTTTTGGTTGGCCGGAAGTTGGCCGGAAAAGGGGATTCCGGCGGTGGCGCCGAAAAAGTGTTCGTGGAGGAAGGAGGATGTGATTTTTCTGATTTTTTGTATTGGGATGAGTGAAAAATGATTGGTAATGATTGAGTGATGTGAGGTGTGTATTTATAGTGATAGGATTAGGTGAGTGGTATTTGTGTAATAAAATGATTAAGAGGTGGAGATGATGAGGTGTTGCAATGTGATTGGCCACAAGAGAAAGAAATTGTCATAAATAAAGAAAATGTAAATAAAATAGAAAAAGTGCAAGAAAAATAAAAATAAAATATAGAAAATTATAGAAATAAAAATGTAAACTTAAATATAAAGGTAAAACTATTTTTGAACATTTTTGCTATTTTTTGCCTAAAAATATAAACTGCGACAAATTAAAAGAAATAAAGGAAAATGAATAATTGTAAAACAAAATTATCAAAAAACTATTTTTTTGGTATTTCTCATAAAAATAAGAAATAATTTTTAAATAAATCATTTATTTTAAAAAGCTCAAAATTAGGGTATTACACTTTGTTCTAAGGAACTTTACCCAAGTTCATCTACTGTAATCATCAACAATAACTAATCCATACTTCTTGCCATTTATTGAGGTTGTGCTGACAGGCCCAAATAAATCTATATGAAGCAATTCTAGTGGTTTTGAAGTAGAGACAAAGTTTTTGGTTTTGAAAGAGCTTTTGAAAATCTTTCCCTTCTGACATGCCCCACAAAGAGACTCTGAGTGATATTTGATTTCAGGCAAGCCTCTCACAAGATTGTCCTTGCTAAGTTTAGAGATTAATCTCCAATTAGCATGGCCAAGTTTCTTGTGCCAGACCCACTTTTCATCACTCACTGTCAAAAGACATAAAACGTTTTGCTTCATCAGTTCAAATATATTTATTTTATACATATTACCTTGTCTCTTTCCTCTAAACAAAATGGATTTGTTAGATGCTTTGCTTACAGTACATGCATTCTTATTAAACATTACTTCATATCCACTATCACATAATTGGCTTATGCTCAGAAGATTATGAAATAGTCCATCTACAAAAAGTACATCAGAGATAGAGGCAAAGGAGTTACCGACTGTACCAATACCAACTATCTTTCCCTTTTGGTTCCCACCAAATCCTACAATCCCTCCCTCTTTAAGAGTTAGGGTGAGGAACATATCCCTCTCGCCCGTCATGTGATGCAAACATCCACTGTTCAAGTACCAAGTACTTGGCTTCTTGTCTCTTAGTGTGCAAACCTGAAAGACACACAAACTCATATTTTGGTACCCACAGCTTGTTGGGTCCATTTTGGTAAGTATAGGCCTTCTTGAAGTATGACTTTTTGAAAGTCTTTTTGGGTTCATACTTCTTCTTCCCTGAGTTTGTAGTATGCTGAGCAAACCTAGCTTTAGAAGTGCTAGCTTCTGATGATCTCAGAACCTTGGTTGCCCTAGGTTCTGGTCTCTTCAGAATTCTGACCTCAGCATGCTTCTGCTTTGAATAAGTGCTAGTCTTAGCTTCTGAAGTTCTCACTTCTGAGACTTTAGACTTGCCTTTATTCAAGGCTTTGGTTTGTGCAACCTTCTCAACTTTACCGGTAGCAGGTGTAAAAGTAGAATACAAATGAGGTGGAGTTTTGCTAATACAGACTGATGAACTTGATTGTCCTTTACCATCAGATGCAGAATAACCAAGCCCTTCACCTCTGTTCTTGGTAGTACTATAGATCATGGAAGCCACCTTACTCTTATTGACATTTTGATTGACAAACTCATGAAGTGCAACTTCATGCACATCATGAGATTTGCTACAAGAGATGCAGCCACTTTCAAGCTCTTGTATTTTTAAAAAAGATTTATCATATTGAGCTTGAAGTTGATCAAATCTTTTGACAAGCAAGCTAACATCATTTTTAAAAAATTTGACACTCTTAGCTTTGCTTATGTATTGTCTCATTGTGTCTCTAAGAGTAGGTAATAGCTTTTCATGAGGAATATTAGAAGTTACCTCATCAATGTCATCTGTTTCTGATTCATCTCCAGAATCATTATCATTATCAGAAGCAGTTGTAGCCATCAGTGCCAGATTTGCCTCTTCATCATCTGCTTCATCATCTGATAGTTTATCCAGATCCTCAAAAGTAGCCATTAAACTCTTCTTCAAATTGTTTTTAACACTGCTCTTTCTTCCCTTATTTTTGGAGCTCAGATCTGGACAATCAGCAATGAAATGTCCAGGTTTCTTGCAGTTAAAGCACGTGTTCTTAGAATCATCCTTCTTATCCTTGTAGTTTGAGTTTCTACTTCCAGAACCTTTTGGAATAAATCTCCTACCACCAGCCTTACCAACAGATTTGTCCCACTTTCTGAATCTTGTCATTAGAGCAAAGAATTCTTCATCAGAGTTGTCTTCAGGACCTTCTCCCATAGATTCTTCAACATCAGACTCTACTACATTGGCTTTTAGAGCCTTAGAAGTAGACACAATTGTTGAAGCTTTTGGTTTCTTCTTTATGTCATCAGAAGCTAACTCCATCTCATGACTAATGAGATTGCTGGTTAGCTCTTCTTTGCTTCCTGTATATTAGTGACCTTAGGTCTCCACTTAGGAGGCAAACTTCTTAAAATTTTCTTCACATGACCAGCAGGTGTATAACTCTTCTTTAGCACAGAAAGACCAGCAACTAAGATTTGAAATCTTGAGTACATTTCTTCAATACTCTCATTGTCCTTCATTTTGAACAATTCATACTTCTGAACCAACAGGTTAGCTCTTGCTTCTTTAACTTGTTGGTTTCCTTCATATAGAGAACAAAGAGAGTCATAAATGCCTTTAGCACTCTGCCTGTTTCCAAGTTTTAGAAATTCATCATGAGTGATACAGCTGGCCATAATGGTTTTTGCTCTGCTGTGCTTCTTCCATTCTTTCTTCTGATCAGCTGTAAATGTTTTGATTACAACTGTTGACACTTTGCCATCTTCATCAAGCAAATGATGGAAGCTAACACCTTCCTCAACCATTTCCCATAGACCAGGATCTTCAGCTATGATGTAAGGATAGATTTGCCATTTCCACCAGCTGAAGTTGTCATGATCACCATTGAACTTAGGTACCTTGCCATTGTTTCCAGACTTCTCATTGTCATAGTCATATGGAATCTGAGTTCTTTGACCAGTACCACCAGTAGATGTGGGTTCAGTTTCACCACCTGACATAGTGACTTAGAGTTTTGTGTTTTTCAAGATCTTTATGTCTCACTGTTAAGTGACTTAAAGACAACCGGGCTCTTAATACCAATTGAAGGTACGAAAAACACAAGAAGAGGGGGTTGAATTGTGTTTTATATAGTTTAAAAACTTCTTCAAAGTTCTTTCGAACTTATCAGATTTGGCAGCGGATAACACAATAAAGGAGAGTAAAGAGAGAGAGAGAGAGAGAGAGAGAGAGAGAGAGACAAGCGATTTTATACTGGTTCCTCTCATAAGTTGAGAGTAGTCCAGTCCCCTTGCACTTCCAAGGGAGTTCACTAAAAACACTTAAGATACAATTGCTCAAACACAATAGTAAGAGACTTCCAAATGCTCAAGTATACTAACAAGAGACTTCCTAAACTAGATGAGAAAGTATATGTTTTTTCAGGACCTTTGAGTACTTGATAAAATCAAATACTCAAGGCAAATTACAACACTAAACACAAGAACTACACTTAGGATTCTAAAGAACAATAAGTGAATAAAGCAAGGTTGTTTCGTTATCAGAAGCGCTGTTTGCTTTCTTGTGAGTATGATCACTTTTGCTAGTTGTAATCCACACTTGACTTCAAGTACGAGGTCTCTATATATATGACAAGATAGAGACGTTGCAGATTTGACCGTTGTCAAGCTATTTTGTCCGCTGGAGCAGTTTCTAGGTGGTCACATGTGATTAAGCTCAACAAGGAAACTTGTTGACTTCTCTTTGCAGGTTAAGGCTTTGTGTGTGTCCAAATGCGGTAATGGGAAAATGACTAATGCTTATATTATCTTCCCAAGATAATATTATAACGTGCTTTGATTTTCCTTCACACGAATTTGAACTTGACCGTTGTTAATCCCTAAGCCAAACATGTGATTTCCTTTCATGAATCTTCCAGCGCAAGACTGATCTCAGAAGCCTGTACTTCCAGTACAGCTTCTGGTGTTGTATACTTCTGATGACTTATGCTTCTGATGATCATCTTTCTGATAGATCATCAGAACTCGCGTTGGTGCTTCTGATCAGAACTTGTGTTAATGCTTCTGATCATCATCAGAACTTCTAAGCTTAAGTGCATTGTTGACTTTTCACTAATGTTCCTGCACACTTAGATTAAATATTAAAATACCCTATTGTTCATTAATACTTTGTTATCATCAAAACTTAAGCAGATAGTCGTCAGAACCACTTTTGTTCCAACAGAGGTCCTGCACCTAGCTGCTGGAAATAGCCATTAAAATCATCCATGCGTAAGGACATATCCGTTATGCCATCAATCAAGCCACACTGGTCACTCTGAAACTGCTGCATCATGCTCATCATCTCTGTCTGACGAGTCTGGATGTCCTGGATATGCTGGTCCCTCTGGGCATCTAAGGTGTAGTGCTGCCTCATCTCTGCTAAAACAGTATCAAGTGTGGCAGTGCCACTATCATGGGCAGCTCTAGAAGTAGTACCTGCAAAATAACCAGAAGTGTGTGTGCTGTGTGCATTAGTTTCCGGAGCCTCGTGCTCCTCCTCCTCAGATCCGTCACTCTCTCCCTCATCAGAAGGTGCATTTGGTACATTCGATTCTCGGGGAATGGCAGAGTCGGGGAGAAAACGGTAATTGGCTATCGAGCGCACATTGAAGCGCGCGGGGTCAGGGAGGATGATATCGGGGCAGGCTTTGTTATCTATCATGAGCATGTATTTTCCTTCAGCCCGCTGCTTTACGAGCCTCATGTTTCGTACCATGTCTAAATCAATGGTAAGAGAGTCAAGTGGGGTGAGGGTAGAAAGTTACGCCCCGTGGTTTAGCAAGCGTACTAAAGTTGTGATCAGACCACTAAAAACAATTGCCCCTTTGGACTTAACCATTAAAAACATGTGATACATCATAAAGCGGGCAGTATGGACTTTTTCTTTTGAGACGCTGTAAGTGAATAGCAAAAATAGCTCTTTTTCGTTGACCTTGTTAGAACCGAGACGGCCAAAAACAGTGCAAGCCAAAAGATGGCGAAAGTAGCGTATGGCGGGGTTTTGGATCAATCACGCTCTGTTACCCTCAAAACTGCTTGTCTCCTTTCCGGTTAATCCCCACCAAAGTTTCTTCGCGGCATCTAACCACCCCACTTGAGTTGGTAGCTCATCTTTCACTCACTCACCGTATGGTAAGTGCAACAACTCGGCTAACTCATCGTAGCTAAAGTTGTAATCAACATTAAATATACGGAACCTCACACGGTCGGGGGTGGGGTTTAGTTCTAGAGAGCTAAGAAATTCCACGGTAAGTTGGACATGTACGGGGTCTTTAAAAGAAAACAAGAAATCAAGCTTAAATGATCGAACCAAATGGCGCACACTATCCGATAATCCTTAAGTCTCGAGACAAAAGTCACCGGCATACCTCGTTGGTTCGTATTCCTTTCGGCGGATGAGTCGGTATAGCTTAGCTTGGTCCCCATCTCGGAAGTTGATTGCATACTCCCCTTGTTGTGCCATGGTCTTGACTTACCTTAGCTTGAAAGACTAGAAAAAATGAAGGAAAGAAAAGCCTCTGTGAAGTGAGAAATGTGTTGTGAAGTGAATGTGTTATGGTGTGTGTATTTATAATGGAAAATGGAGTTGAATGTAGTGATGTGTAGTTGAAAATTTAATGGAACATAATGATGGTGTCAACATTTCACAGAGAATCAATTCCTTTCCAAGCCTTTAAAGACAAAACCATTCAATGTAGGCTTGCTGTAACACGCTTTCTGTACAAAATTTTGCCAAAATTCATGAAGCTTCATTCTGTGGCGAGCGCCACTATGCTCATGGCGATCACCACAAGGCCAAATTTTGCATTTTGGCCTTTTTTCCCGTCCTGTAGCGTGTTGTTGTTCATTTGTACCTATACATGTCTAAAGGAAATTGTACAGCCTGCACACAGTTGAATTAAGTTCTAACAGGACAAAAATTTTCACCAAATTAAATTTCTAACACAGAGCAATTATTCACAAGAAATTCCACATGAGCACACAAGAGCATAAAACAAACGGTCTCTCATCAGGAGTTTTTATTAATCAAACGAACTAAATGAAAGTAAATATAGTTATTGCTAATTTCTGAAATTCAAATCAAAGTACTACTAAAGAAAATATCCTAGGATTTATTATTCTAAAGCAAGGAAAAGTAAATGAAAATCCTAGGAATGCGGTAAAATACGCCGGGACGGTCCTAGCCACTACGTTGGCGTTCGACTTCATTCACAACAAATCCTAGCTCATCCCAAATATACTCTACTTGCGCGGCGGCGGTATCCAAGTAAGCATAAAATTTCGCGCGCAACTTAGTCAGCTCGGCTTCCATTGCATTAGTTTTAGCTTGCAACGCTTCAAACATAACAACAGTCACGGTCGGTGGCCCCACTAGGGCATCAGCAGCAGGAGTAGAAAGAGCAGGAGCAGATTCAGGAGACTCACTTGGATCAGCATCAGAGAGATCAGTGTCAAGGTTTTCATAGGCTTGGGGTGAGGGAGGAGGTGTCGAGGGTGTATACTGGGGTTCCAAATCATAGAGCCAATTCCTTCGATCATGAACACTGGTTTTCTTGTTAGGCAAGGTAAAATAGGGCACGACTTGGCGATTAATGAGGAGGTCAAATCTGTCAGGTCCTAAATTCCCTATAATGCCACGGTTAAAGCAGAAGTTTATGTCCATGCATCGGATTCCTCCCAAGGGTTGAAGTTGGTTAAGGTGTACTCTATGTCCTATGGCATCTGCAATCATGGTCACTAATCCTCCTATTAAGATGGGTCCTAGGCAATCAATGGCTATCTTGTACATATTGGTCATCATAAAGGCTGCCCCATTAACAGGGCTGGACCGTGAAGCACATAACATGATAAAAAGCTCCTCACGGGACACAGAGGTGTTGTTCTCTTCCTTTCCAAAAAGGGTGTGGGCCTGGATTTTGTGGAAATAGCGGAAGGCTGGGTTATGTATGTTTTCAGAATACATGTTTCCATAGTCAGCATGTCCCTCCCCTGAGATTTTACCCCAGAAATAGTCTAGCTCACGGAAAGGGAACATGCCCTCCTCAACAGATGTGAAAGTATGTGGATCACTCGGGAAACCTAGGAGGTTGGCCATTTCTTGGTTGTTGAAGATATAGTCAATGCCGAACATTCTAAAGTTTATCAGGCCTCTTTGGAATCCTTTTCCGATCTCAGGGTGATAGGAAAATGAGCTTAGGAACTCGAGGGTTAGGCTACGGTAAGAGCTAAATCTTCTCCCTACAGCAAAGTCGGACCATCCGACTTCATTACGCAAGAACATCACGCTTTCGCGGATCCCTAGCTTGTCCATAGTAGCGCTGTCAGGGTAGATGGATAGGTGCATATCTCTCCAAGCTAGAATCTCATAGTCTTTGATCTGTCCTACTCCTCTGAACTTGATATCATGATTCTCAACTCGATTCATCGTGAAAGAAAGAAAGGTATCTAAAAAAATTAAGTTGAAAATATATACCAAAAATAATTGAGTGAGAAATAAGATATATAATAGTACCGCTTCTGGTGTTGTATACTTCTGATGACTTATGCTTCTCCTTCTGATAGATCATCAGAACTTGCGTTGGTGCTTCTGATCAGAACTTGTGTTAATGCTTCTGATCATCATCAGAACTTCTAAGCTTAAGTGCATTGTTGACTTTTCACTAATGTTCCTGCACACTTAGATTAAATATTAAAATACCCTATTGTTCATTAATACTTTGTTATCATCAAAACTTAAGCAGATAGTCGTCAGAACCACTTTTGTTCCAACAGAGGTCCTGCACCTAGCTGCTGGAAATAGCCATTAAAATCATCCATGCGTAAGGACATATCCGTTATGCCATCAATCAAGCCACACTGGTCACTCTGAAACTGCTGCATCATGCTCATCATCTCTGTCTGACGAGTCTGGATGTCCTGGATATGCTGGTCCCTCTGGGCATCTAAGGTGTAGTGCTGCCTCATCTCTGCTAAAACAGTATCAAGTGTGGCAGTGCCACTATCATGGGCAGCTCTAGAAGTAGTACCTGCAAAATAACCAGAAGTGTGTGTGCTGTGTGCATTAGTTTCCGGAGCCTCGTGCTCCTCCTCCTCAGATCCGTCACTCTCTCCCTCATCAGAAGGTGCATTTGGTACATTCGATTCTCGGGGAATGGCAGAGTCGGGGAGAAAACGGTAATTGGCTATCGAGCGCACATTGAAGCGCGCGGGGTCAGGGAGGATGATATCGGGGCAGGCTTTGTTATCTATCATGAGCATGTATTTTCCTTCAGCCCGCTGCTTTACGAGCCTCATGTTTCGTACCATGTCTAAATCAATGGTAAGAGAGTCAAGTGGGGTGAGGGTAGAAAGTTACGCCCCGTGGTTTAGCAAGCGTACTAAAGTTGTGATCAGACCACTAAAAACAATTGCCCCTTTGGACTTAACCATTAAAAACATGTGATACATCATAAAGCGGGCAATATGGACTTTTTCTTTTGAGACGCTGTAAGTGAATAGCAAAAATAGCTCTTTTTCGTTGACCTTGTTAGAACCGAGACGGCCAAAAACAGTGCAAGCCAAAAGATGGCGAAAGTAGCGTATGGCGGGGTTTTGGATCAATCACGCTCTGTTACCCTCAAAACTGCTTGTCTCCTTTCCGGTTAATCCCCACCAAAGTTTCTTCGCGGCATCTAACCACCCCACTTGAGTTGGTAGCTCATCTTTCACTCACTCACCGTATGGTAAGTGCAACAACTCGGCTAACTCATCGTAGCTAAAGTTGTAATCAACATTAAATATACGGAACCTCACACGGTCGGGGGTGGGGTTTAGTTCTAGAGAGCTAAGAAATTCCACGGTAAGTTGGACATGTACGGGGTCTTTAAAAGAAAACAAGAAATCAAGCTTAAATGATCGAACCAAATGGCGCACACTATCCGATAATCCTTAAGTCTCGAGACAAAAGTCACCGGCATACCTCGTTGGTTCGTATTCCTTTCGGCGGATGAGTCGGTATAGCTTAGCTTGGTCCCCATCTCGGAAGTTGATTGCATACTCCCCTTGTTGTGCCATGGTCTTGACTTACCTTAGCTTGAAAGACTAGAAAAAATGAAGGAAAGAAAAGCCTCTGTGAAGTGAGAAATGTGTTGTGAAGTGAATGTGTTATGGTGTGTGTATTTATAATGGAAAATGGAGTTGAATGTAGTGATGTGTAGTTGAAAATTTAATGGAACATAATGATGGTGTCAACATTTCACAGAGAATCAATTCCTTTCCAAGCCTTTAAAGACAAAACCATTCAATGTAGGCTTGCTGTAACACGCTTTCTGTACAAAATTTTGCCAAAATTCATGAAGCTTCATTCTGTGGCGAGCGCCACTATGCTCATGGCGATCACCACAAGGCCAAATTTTGCATTTTGGCCTTTTTTCCCGTCCTGTAGCGTGTTGTTGTTCATTTGTACCTATACATGTCTAAAGGAAATTGTACAGCCTGCACACAGTTGAATTAAGTTCTAACAGGACAAAAATTTTCACCAAATTAAATTTCTAACACAGAGCAATTATTCACAAGAAATTCCACATGAGCACACAAGAGCATAAAACAAACGGTCTCTCATCAGGAGTTTTTATTAATCAAACGAACTAAATGAAAGTAAATATAGTTATTGCTAATTTCTGAAATTCAAATCAAAGTACTACTAAAGAAAATTTCCTAGGATTTATTATTCTAAAGCAAGGAAAAGTAAATGAAAATCCTAGGAATGCGGTAAAATACGCCGGGACGGTCCTAGCCACTACGTTGGCGTTCGACTTCATTCACAACAAATCCTAGCTCATCCCAAATATACTCTACTTGCGCGGCGGCGGTATCCAAGTAAGCATAAAATTTCGCGCGCAACTTAGTCAGCTCGGCTTCCATTGCATTAGTTTTAGCTTGCAACGCTTCAAACATAACAACAGTCACGGTCGGTGGCCACACTAGGGCATCAGCAGCAGGAGTAGAAAGAGCAGGAGCAGATTCAGGAGACTCACTTGGATCAGCATCAGAGAGATCAGTGTCAAGGTTTTCATAGGCTTGGGGTGAGGGAGGAGGTGTCGAGGGTGTATACTGGGGTTCCAAATCATAGAGCCAATTCCTTCGATCATGAACACTGGTTTTCTTGTTAGGCAAGGTAAAATAGGGCACGACTTGGCGATTAATGAGGAGGTCAAATCTGTCAGGTCCTAAATTCCCTATAATGCCACGGTTAAAGCAGAAGTTTATGTCCATGCATCGGATTCCTCCCAAGGGTTGAAGTTGGTTAAGGTGTACTCTATGTCCTATGGCATCTGCAATCATGGTCACTAATCCTCCTATTAAGATGGGTCCTAGGCAATCAATGGCTATCTTGTACATATTGGTCATCATAAAGGCTGCCCCATTAACAGGGCTGGACCGTGAAGCACATAACATGATAAAAAGCTCCTCACGGGACACAGAGGTGTTGTTCTCTTCCTTTCCAAAAAGGGTGTGGGCCTGGATTTTGTGGAAATAGCGGAAGGCTGGGTTATGTATGTTTTCAGAATACATGTTTCCATAGTCAGCATGTCCCTCCCCTGAGATTTTACCCCAGAAATAGTCTAGCTCACGGAAAGGGAACATGCCCTCCTCAACAGATGTGAAAGTATGTGGATCACTCGGGAAACCTAGGAGGTTGGCCATTTCTTGGTTGTTGAAGATATAGTCAATGCCGAACATTCTAAAGTTTATCAGGCCTCTTTGGAATCCTTTTCCGATCTCAGGGTGATAGGAAAATGAGCTTAGGAACTCGAGGGTTAGGCTACGGTAAGAGCTAAATCTTCTCCCTACAGCAAAGTCGGACCATCCGACTTCATTACGCAAGAACATCACGCTTTCGCGGATCCCTAGCTTGTCCATAGTAGCGCTGTCAGGGTAGATGGATAGGTGCATATCTCTCCAAGCTAGAATCTCATAGTCTTTGATCTGTCCTACTCCTCTGAACTTGATATCATGATTCTCAACTCGATTCATCGTGAAAGAAAGAAAGGTATCTAAAAAAATTAAGTTGAAAATATATACCAAAAATAATTGAGTGAGAAATAAGATATATAATAGTACCGCTTCTGGTGTTGTATACTTCTGATGACTTATGCTTCTCCTTCTGATAGATCATCAGAACTTGCGTTGGTGCTTCTGATCAGAACTTGTGTTAATGCTTCTGATCATCATCAGAACTTCTAAGCTTAAGTGCATTGTTGACTTTTCACTAATGTTCCTGCACACTTAGATTAAATATTAAAATACCCTATTGTTCATTAATACTTTGTTATCATCAAAACTTAAGCAGATAGTCGTCAGAACCACTTTTGTTCCAACAGAGGTCCTGCACCTAGCTGCTGGAAATAGCCATCAAAATCATCCATGCGTAGGGACATATCCGCCATGCCATCAATCAAGCCACGCTGGTCACTCTGAAACTGCTGCATCATGCTCATCATCTCTGTCTGACGAGTCTGGATGTCCTGGATATGCTGGTCCCTCTAGGCATCTAAGGTGTAGTGCTGCCTCATCTCTGCTAAAACAGTATCAAGTGTGGCAGTGCCACTATCATGGGCAGCTCCAGAAGTAGTACCTACAAAATAACCAAAAGAAGTGCGTGTGCTGTGTGCATTAGTTTCCGGAGCCTCGTGCTCCTCCTCCTCAGATTCATCACTCTCTCCCTCATCAGAAGGTGCATTTGGTACATTCCATTCTCAGGGAATGGCAGGGTCGGGGAGAAAACGGTAATTGGCTATCGAGCGCACATTGAAGCGCGCGGGGTCAGGGAGGATGATATCGGGGCAGGCTTTGTTATCTATCATGAGCATGTATTTTCCTTCAGCCCGCTGCTTTACGAGCCTCATGTTTCGTACCATGTCTAAATCAATGGTAGGAGAGTCAAGTGGGGTAAGGGTAGAAAGTTGCGCCCCGTGGTTTAGCAAGCGTGCTAAAGTTGTGATCAAACCACTAAAAACAATTGCCCCTTTGGACTTAACCATTGAAAACATGTGATACATCATAAAGCGGGCAGTATAGACTTTTTCTTTTGAGACGCTGTAAGTGAATAGAGAAAATAGCTCTTTTTCATTGACCTTGTTAGAACCGAGACGGCCAAAAACAGTGCAAGCCAAAAGATGGCGAAAGTAGCGTGTGGCGGGGTTTTGGATCAATCACGCTCTGTTACCCTCAAAATTGCTTGTCTCCTTTCCGGTTAATCCCCACCAAAGTTTCTTCGCGGCATCTAACCACCCCACTTGAGTTGGAAGCTCATCTTTCACTCCCTCACCGTATGGTAAGTGCAACAACTCGGCTAACTCATCGTAGCTAAAGTTGTAATCAACATTAAATATACGGAACCTCACACGGTCGGGGGTGGGGTTTAGTTCTAGAGAGCTAAGAAATTCCACGGTAAGTTGGACATGAACGGGGTCTTTAAAAGAAAACAAGAAATCAAGCTTAAATGATCGAACCAAATGGCGCACACTATCCGATAATCCTTAAGTCTCGAGACAAAATTCACCGGCATACCTCGTTGGTTCGTATTCCTTTCGGCGGATGAGTCGGTATAGCTTAGCTTGGTCCCCATCTCGGAAGTTGATTGCATACTCCCCTTGTTGTGCCATGGTCTTGACTTACCTTAGCTTGAAAGACTAGAAAAAATGAAGGAAAGAAAAGCCTCTGTGAAGTGAGAAATGTGTTATGAAGTGAATGTGTTATGGTGTGTGTATTTATAATGAAAAATGGAGTTGAATGTAGTGTTGTGTAGTTGAAAATTTAATGGAACATAATGATGGTGTCTACATTTCACAGAGAATCAATTCCTTTCCAAGCCTTTAAAGACAAAACCATTCAATGTAGGCTTGCTGTAACACGCTTTCTGTACAAAATTTTGCCAAAATTCATGAAGCTTCATTCTGTGGCGAGCGCCACTATGCTCATGGCGATCACCACAAGGCCAAATTTTGCATTTTGGCCTTTTTTCCCGTCTTGTAGCGTGTTGTTGTTCATTTGTACCTATACATGTCTAAAGGAAATTGTACAGCCTGCACACAGTTGAATTAAGTTCTAACATGACAAAAATTTTCACCAAATTAAATTTCTAACACAGAGCAATTATTCACAAGAAAATCCACATGAGCACACAAAAGCATAAAACAAACGGTCTCTCATCAGGAGTTTTTATTAATCAAACGAACTAAATGAAAGTAAATATAGTTATTGCTAATTTCTGAAATTCAAATCAAAGTACTAATAAAGAAAATTTCCTAGGATTTATTATTCTAAAGCAAGGAAAAGTAAATGAAAAACCTAGGAATGCGGTAAAATACGCCGGGACGGTCCTAGCCACTACGTTGGCGTTCGACTTCATTCACAACAAAGCCTAGCTCATCCCAAATATACTCTACTTGCGCGGCGGCGGTATCCAAGTAAGCATAAAATTCCGCGCGCAACTTAGTCAGCTCGGCTTCCATTGCATTAGTTTTAGCTTGCAACGCTTCAAACATAGCAACAGTCACAATCGGTGGCCCCACTAGGGCATCAGCAGCAGGAGTAGAAAGAGCAGGAGCAGATTCAGGAGACTCACTTGGATCAGCATCAGAGAGATCAGTGTCAAGGTTTTCATAGGCTTGGGGTGAGGGAGGAGGTGTCGAGGGTGTATACTGGGGTTCCAAATCATAGAGCCAATTCCTTCGATCATGAACACTGGTTTTCTTGTTAGGCAAGGTAAAATGGGGCACGACTTGGCGATTAATGAGGAGGTCAAATCTGTCAGGTCCTAAATTCCCTATAATGCCACGGTTAAAGCAGAAGTTTATGTCCATGCATCGGATTCCTCCCAAGGGTTGAAGTTGGTTAAGGTGTACTCTATGTCCTATGGCATCTGCAATCATGGTCACTAATCCTCCTATTAAGATGGGTCCTAGGCAATCAATGGCTATCTTGTAAATATTGGTCATCATAAAGGCTGCCCCATTAACAGGGCTGGACCGTGAAGCACATAACACGATAAAAAGCTCCTCACGGGACACAGAGGTGTTGTTCTCTTCCTTTCCAAAAAGGGTGTGGGCCAGGATTTTGTGGAAATAGCGGAAGGCTGGGTTATGTATGTTTTCAGAATACATGTTTCCATAGTCAGCATGTCCCTCCCCTGAGATTTTACCCCAGAAATAGTCTAGCTCACGGAAAGGGAACATGCCCTCCTCAACAGATGTGAAAGTATGTGGATCACTCGGGAAACCTAGGAGGTTGGCCATTTCTTGGTTGTTGAAGATATAGTCAATGCCGAACATTCTAAAGTTTATCAGGCCTCTTTGGAATCCTTTTCCGATCTCAGAGTGATAGGAAAATGAGCTTAGGAACTCGAGGGTTAGGCTACGGTAAGAGCTAAATCTTCTCCCTACAGCAAAGTCGGACCATCTGACTTCATTACGCAAGAACATCACGCTTTCGCGGATCCCTAGCTTGTCCATAGTAGCGCTGTCAGGGTAGATGGATAGGTGCATATCACTCCGAGCTAGAATCTCATATTCTTTGATCTGTCCTACTCCTCTGAACTTGATATCATGATTCTCAACTCGATTCATCGTGAAAGAAAGAAAGGTATCTAAAAAAATTAACTTGAAAATATATACCAAAAAAATATGAGTGAGAAATAAGATATATAATAGTACCGCTTCTGGTGTTGTATACTTCTGATGACTTATGCTTCTGATGATCATCCTTCTGATAGATCATCAGAACTCGCGTTGGTGCTTCTGATCAGAACTTGTGTTAATGCTTCTGATCATCATCAGAACTTCTAAGCTTAAGTGCATTGTTGACTTTTTACTAATGTTCCTGCACACTTAGATTAAATATTAAAATACCCTATTGTTCATTAATACTTTGTTATCATCAAAACTTAAGCAGATAGTCGTCAGAACCACTTTTGTTCCAACAGAGGTCCTGCACCTAGCTGCTGGAAATAGCCATCAAAATCATCCATGCGTAGGGACATATCCGCCATGCCATCAATCAAGCCACGCTGGTCACTCTGAAACTGCTGCATCATGCTCATCATCTCTGTGCGACGAGTCTGGATGTCCTGGATATGCTGGTCCCTCTAGGCATCTAAGGTGTAGTGCTGCCTCATCTCTGCTAAAACAGTATCAAGTGTGGCAGTGCCACTATCATGGGCAGCTCCAGAAGTAGTACCTGCAAAATAACCAAAAGAAGTGCGTGTGCTGTGTGCATTAGTTTCCGGAGCCTCGTGCTCCTCCTCCTCAGATTCATCACTCTCTCCCTCATCAGAAGGTGCATTTGGTACATTCCATTCTCAGGGAATGGCAGGGTCGGGGAGAAAACGGTAATTGGCTATGGAGCGCACATTGAAGCGCGCGGGGTCAGGGAGGATGATATCGGGGCAGGCTTTGTTATCTATCATGAGCATGTATTTTCCTTCAGCCCGCTGCTTTACGAGCCTCATGTTTCGTACCATGTCTAAATCAATGGTAGGAGAGTCAAGTGGGGTAAGGGTAGAAAGTTGCGCCCCTTGGTTTAGCAAGCGTGCTAAAGTTGTGATCAGACCACTAAAAACAATTGCCCCTTTGGACTTAACCATTGAGAACATGTGATACATCATAAAGCGGGCAGTATGGACTTTTTCTTTTGAGACGCTGTAAGTGAATAGCAAAAATAGCTCTTTTTCATTGACCTTGTTAAAACCGAGACGGCCAAAAACAGTGCAAGCCAAAAGATGGCGAAAGTAGCGTATGGCGGGGTTTTGGATCAATCACGCTCTGTTACCCTCAAAACTGCTTGTCTCCTTTCCGGTTAATCCCCACCAAAGTTTCTTCGCGGCATCTAACCACCCCACTTGAGTTGGCAGCTCATCTTTCACACCCTCACCGTATGGTAAGTGCAACAACTCGGCTAACTCATCGTAGCTAAAGTTGTAATCAACATTAAATAGACGGAACCTCACACGGTCGGGGGTGGGGTTTAGTTCTAGAGAGCTAAGAAATTCCGCGGTAAGTTGGACATGAACGGGGTCTTTAAAAGAAAACAAGAAATCAAGCTTAAATGATCGAACCAAATGGCGCACACTATCCGATAATCCTTAAGTCTCGAGACAAAAGTCACCGGCATACCTCGTTGGTTCGTATTCCTTTCGGCGGATGAGTCGGTATAGCTTAGCTTGGTCCCCATCTCGGAAGTTGATTGCATACTCCCTTTGTTGTGCCATGGTCTTGACTTACCTTAGATTGAAAGACTAGAAAAAATGAAGGAAAGAAAAGCCTCTGTTGAAATTCTGGCAACCAGACAAACAAACGATGTGCACAATGTAAGGACAATTGTCCGAGCACTTGTCAACTCAGAACTTATGACAGTAAAATAACACAGCCTAGCAAAGCACAAAATAAACAAATCACAGCAGAAAGATAAATAACACAGTGAGTTTGTTAACCCAGTTCGGCCCAACGTCCTAATCTGGGGGATACCAATCCAGGAAGGAAATCCACTAAGTAAAACAAATTCAAAGTCAAACTCCTCGTTTGCACTTCTCACTTTGTAACTACCCGTCTAGACCTCTACCTAGGAACTCCTAGATATGAGAACCTCTGCTCACTTCCTCTCAGTTTGAAGACTTTCACGCAAACAACCTCTGGTTCACTGATCTTCGCACTGGCATTAAGTTCAATACACAAATCTTTAGATGAGAACACTCTCAAACATAAAAGTAAACTCTGTACCTAAAGGCTTAGGAGAAACATCAGAGTACAAACACCCTACGTCCTTCATGTATCAACATGATACAAGAAAAGCTCACAAGTTCACTACTTAACATATAAGCAACGCACGCTTTAGTGAACACAAGAACAACCGACTCCGTACTTCACAGATTAGGAGTGGTACACAGACAACTCCATACTTAAAAGCTTAGGAGTGCACACATTAAAGCACAAGGCTTTAAACCCGAAACCCTAAAACCCTAAAGACTCCTCTTTGTAAATAATGGCTTCGCACAACTTTAGGTTTTACATCTTCCAATATATATATTATGTAAGAACGTGTTGAGGAAGATACATGGGCTTCAGAGTACAGTTGGTCCAAAAGAAACCTAGCAAATATATTTTAGAACCATATAATATGTTTCCATAAATAGAGAAAATAGAGAAACATATTTTACAAAGCAATCAGGGCAAAACGCCACCTCCTGAAGGTTCTAGATAAAAAGGCGAGACTTTCTGCACAAGTAATGAAGATAAAATCGAACCAAATCTTCAAAAAGATCTCGCTCAAAAATACGCGTACGTCCCGATGCTGTACGCACATGCTGGAGCATCTGATCCAGCATCTATCCAGTTAGCATCTGGTCCAGCATCTGGCTAGTTAGTGTTTTAGCAAAAATGAGGCCAATACACAAAAACCCAACAATCTCCCCTTTTGGCAAATTTTTGGCTAAAACAATCTTGGGCCATATATGAAAGCCAGAGAGATATACACAGCACACTCCTACTAATCAATCAAAACATAGCAACTTTGAAGGGGAACAAGAACCATCTTCATATAATAGATTTCCAATAAAAGTGCTTACAAATAAGCTTCAACACACAAACATCAGAGGCATATAGCAGCAGATGACAGAAAATAGCCTCACACATAAAACCATTAGAGAAAATACGCTTCATCATAAACAGTGCTTCACACAAAACTGAATGCTTCAACATCTGATATAGCATTCTCATGCAAGCATAAGCATAACATTCTCCTTCAACATCAGCAAACATCAGCACTCCCCCTGAGAACAATATCTCATGTATACCATAAAGAATAAAGGAACAACTCATGCATATTTACCATGGCAGAGCAACATAAACTACACATAAACTACTCCATATCACCATATAAACAGATGTGTCAACGTCTAGTAGAGCATCATGCATATCAGCCAATATCAGCTAACTTCTCCCCCTTTTTAGACATAAATATTGCCAAACATCATATGAGGATTTGAAAGAGGCATATACCAGAGTAGCATAAACATCCAAAGAACACAAGAAGAGGAAACATAAAGGAAACATGCTCATAAACCTGCTCTGCAATTTCACATTGCACCATAGAACACTTGCGACAATATCATAGCAACTCCATTGATCAACATACTCAGATAACCACAATTGCACAGTCCAGCACAATACATTCATACTCCATGTAACATGCTGCAGCATCAGCAAGCGCATCATACACTTAGCATCATAACAAGTAACAACTAACAAGATCATGAAGTAATTACTTCTACTTCCCCTTTTTTGGGTAAGAACCAGAACATCTCAGAAGTAAAAGGCTAGCAGATTCGCATAGCTAAGAACCAGAAGATATCATACCATTTAGAAGAGCATGGATAATGCATAAAGTGCAGGGTTATGATTCTACATATGTCAGTGATAATCACCTATACCATAGAGTGTGAACCTCATTTCCTTCTCAGACCCTTCATTTTCAACTAATCTTCTCATATAGCAACAACATCCAATGGGAAGATGAAATACCTTACAAAGAACATCATGTCATTTTAGATACTCCATAGTGTAACTGTCTCATGATTAGCCACAACATAAGCTTCTTCAAGTTCCAAAGCTTTGCAGGTTTCTTTCAACCCAGCTATTATATCCTTTCTTGACATAGGTCTAGTTGCAACTTTCTTAGATGTTCCAACAATGTTACTTCGCATGTATACTTGCACTTCATAGACCAAAACTTAAGGTAAAACATTATCAGGAGTAGTATCTTGAACTTCATTCAAATACAGGTGCCTTGATCAGTAAGCTAGATAAAAATACAAACGAATCTGTAGAAGATTGCGTACAGAAATATAACGCTAGTTGACGCGAAATCACTGATCACATTATGCTGTTCCATATGACACAACATGCATAATAAATTAATCTTCAAATCAACATCAATACTCAACTAAGAAGATAGGATATTACTTGAATGCTTTGGCCAACAATATATCAGAGGCATGCACAGCGGATATAAGAACAACTAGCCTCATAGAGTATGAACAGAGAGATTTAACCTCTCACAATGGATTCCCATATGAAAATATAAGCTTCAAGACAAATCAAACTTTAAGGACTAGGAAAAATAAATTCCTCCCCCTTAATTCATGCAATCAGAAGAATATAGTAGAAAATAATTCTACTTAGTCATCATCACACAAGATTCATATACTTCTTCTCATAACAAGCACTAGCACTCCATTCATAGATAGATAGGCAAGAGATACATACTACTCCTCCTCAGATAATCAACAGGTAGATAATAAGAGATAATCAAATATAATTTCTCCCCCTTAAAACTTGCATACATACACCATAAACTCCCTTACTACTATAAGTCAGATGTCAGAGCATCTGTCTGAGCTTCTTGCATTACACCAACAACATAGACAGTGTTGTCATCAATAATATAATATAAGCTTTATGCATCAAACTTATAACACTTCCCTTCACTTCATGCACTTATAAGCAGGAGACATGGTCAGAGGAACATAACCATAGGGTGTACATTACAACTAAGTGCACATGCAGGTGCATAGAAAATCTAGGGCTTAACCCATAAAAGCAACATAACATCTGATGCAAAAGATCAGAAGTAACACATAAGACCAAAAATTAGCACTACCCTCAAAGTCTTCCACCACCAAATCATCACCTCTATCATCCTGAGCAATCAATTCTTCAGCTTCCAGAGTTTGAATAACACGAACCACCAAGAATTTCTTGTCATCCAGAGCTTTACTCATAGTCTTGAGATCATAAATCATATGTTGTCTACTTATCATGGCAGATGTGCCTTAGACAGATGCCACAGCAATGTCTGCAGCATGTGACTTGTCAAGAAACCTTGGATCTAAAGTAATATCTGACTCTCATTGACTAACCTCATCAGATTGATTACATATCTCAGAATATTGATGCATAATGATATCACAGATCAAGGTAGGAAACACAATAGGAAGTTTTGTAGCATTAGACTTCTTATGAGCTATAGTCTGATAAAAGATATACTCACCAAAATTAACTATAGACTTTGTACGTTGTTAGCTTAGCTGCTGGCAACTTTTTCTTCATTGACCATTCTTTCACCAAATCACCTCAAAAAAAAACTGCATATACTCAGCACTCATAGGATTATCACAGTATTCCCCTATGATCACAATAAAATCCCTAACCATCTTGACATATCACTTCCCTAAACTGTGCAAAGTTTTCATTAAACATGCTTCTTCCACAAACAAATAAAATTTTCATCTGGAAGCTCTTTCCTCATGATGGAAAGACACATTATCTAAGAGAACAGATGGAACATTTCTAGCTCTTTTTCTCCATGCTTCTAATGGCTTGACAGATGTGCCAGCATCTGCAACATCATCTTCAACAGCATCTTCTATCAAAATTTCAACATCAGCTTCAATATGTTGTGTACCTGTTTGTGAGTCTGGGAGACCATGATCTTTGGTTTCTACCTCAGTAGTCTTCATACTCTCATCAGTTCGAGAGACCACAAATGAATCACCAAACATATTTCCCTCTATATTAGCTTGAGAATCTGAATCGTCAGATGCTCTAGCATCTTTCACAGCACAATACCCAGGAAGGTTAACACCTTCATAAGAATCACCACTTCAGGTATGGTATTAGTTTGAGTATTCTATGAAGTTGGTTTCAATACAGGGCTATCTGTGGCCTTTGTGTCAACACCACCATCAACAACAGCTTTTTCATTATCTTCTAAATGTAGGGTTGAAGACTCTTGGACAATCTTAATAGGAGTATCAATATCCTTTTTATCCAAATCTTCTACATATAAGGATTCTATCATAGCATTGATTATGGAATTAAAGACTTTGTAAGCTATGATATAGGAGGAGTAACCGAGAATAATTATTTTAGAGGAGCAGAAAATCAGAGAACTTTGACATCTTCAAATCTCTTCCCACGGTCACTTATGATCCTTACAAATACATTTTCATCCTTTCTCTTTCCAAGACTTCCAACTTTCAAAGGACCCATCACATAAGCATTTATCTCTTTTATGGTTATGATATTAGAAGTTGTCTGGTTAGATGTTACAGCATTATCTGAGACATGTGTCCCTTCATACATTCTATAGTGCAACTTGAGAGAAGATTCCCTCTTACTGGCAACATCAGAGCTGATCAAAATATCAAGATGCTTATCAAGAATAATACTTCCGAGCAGCGTGGGAATTGCTATTAGCATTTTCACATCCAAACACTTAGCATACTTTATGGATTGATCAAGAATATAAGTGTTAAAGTCATAGGAGGTCTTAGTACCAACAATATGAATAGACTTACCCAGACCTGTAGCTATGTCAAAAAGGTGAAAAGTGAACATCCAGTTGATAGCTCGATTCCTGTTAAAGATTGCATATTTCACTGTGAACTTATTAGATGACAACTTGCCCTTGTTTGACCAAACTTTGACTTGATTGCGAGTGATTGTCTTGCAGATGGGATTGTCATTAACCTCAATCTCAGCCTGAGCTGCAATAATCCTAACACTTTTCATATTTCTAGCACCAAGTGCCATACTAATCTTAGTAAGTTCAACAATCAATTGTTTTCTACTTAGAACAACAGTTGTCTGGACAGAAGTACCAGCTAAATCAGTAGCATTTGATCCAGACAGCAACCTATAATCTAAGGACAAAGGACTAGGCCTCTTACTGGGCTCATCAGTGCTAAGCAAAATATCTAGATATTGCTGGAGAATAATACCACACAAGAGAGTGGGAAAGGCTATAGTAAACTTGACAGCATAAGACTTAGCATGCTCGAGAGCCTCATAGTAGATGTAGGAGCCATAATCAAAAGACGTTTTCGTACCAACACCATATATGAACTTGGCCAAACCAGTGGCAACATAATTTGAATGAGTAGTTGTAGTCCAGTTTTGAGCAGAAATCTTGTTTAGAATGACATATACTGGAGAGAGTTGTGCAGAAGACAAATGTCTAGGCAAATGCTTAACCTTGTTACTTGTGATTGTCTTGCAAATGGTGTCATCAGTCACCTTCAGCTCAGAAGTCTCCTCAACAGACCTCTCAAGATAAGTGTTAATAACCATGTCAATCTTCAGCTTCTTAACACCCAGATCCAAACTAATCTCTATAAGCTCAGCAATCATATCCTGCCTACTCATAACACCAGATGACTGGACAGAAGTGTCAGCCAAATCATCAGCATGTGGCGGAGACAATAATTTGTAATCCAAAACCAAAGTAATAAGCCTCCTAACAGGCACATCAGAACTAACCAGAATATCAGAATGTTGTTGGAGTATAATGCCACACAGGAGAGTTTGAAAAGCAATGGGGAACTTAACAGCAAAAGACTTGGCATGCTCCAAAAATTGATAATATATGTAGGAACCATAATCAAATGCAGATTTAGTACCAACAACATAGATAAACTTAGCTAAATCAGTTGCAACAGAATTAAAATGAGTAGTCGGGGACCATTTATTCTCAGCAATTTTGTTCAGAACAACATAAAGTGGAGACAATTTTAGAGCGGACAAATATCCAAGCCAGTGTCTAAGCTTATTACCTCTAACATATACTTTTTTGTATTCAGGGTTCCTTGAATCATCACAGTCTTCAGAAATGTTTACCACAAATTCTCTTACCAGCTTGTCATAGCAATGACCCAGATTCTTCACAGTCTTTATCAACCCAGCATGTTCCAACACATCAACAAGCTCCTTGCACTTGAACACATCCTCCTTCAGATTCCTTTTCAAACAAAGTCTTCTATGGTAGATGAATTTCCACCTTGTAGATCCATTTTCCAAGTGAAAGGAGACATTATCCAAAGGAGCTGGAGGGATAACCAGAGGGACTTTCATACCCTTGACAGTCTTTCTAGATGCTCCACCAGATGGGGCAGCATCTGTCTCAGCAATCTCAAATTCAGAATCACTTGAAGGGTGATCCTTTCTTTTGAGGCTCTTCTTCTTCTTTTGATCAGGCTTGGGAGTTACTTTACTCCAAGACTTGGGGGGACCAATGGGCTTCTTCCCAGTGTCAGCAGCTTTCTTTTTGTCTTTCTTAGCATCTTCACCAGCAGTAGATGCAACAACAGCAGATTTGCTCCATGTCCTGCGAGCAATACTAACAGTTGGAGTCTCTTCCAGGTGTCTCTCGTCAGACTCCAATTCATCAACATTGTCTTGTACCAAATTTGCAGTCTCAACATGACTCACAATTTGCTGAGTCTCAATTTCTTGTCTCAGAGACTTGGATGTATCATCATCATGGATACTCACAGAGTTAGGGATATTTGGAACCATAACAGCCTCTTCATTGGCTTGTGTCAGAGATGCCTGAGCATCTGGCACAGCATCCTTCAGCTTATCAAGAGAATTAACAGGATTCTCAGCAACAATACTATCAACATCATTTTTCTTATTAGCAGCAACAGAAGCAACTTGTTCAGTAGAGAAATTTGGCCCATCACCAACTAATTTGTCAGATACCTTAGGATTATCAGTACCTAGGATTTCAGTAACATCAACAGTGCCCTCAACATTCGTCATGACAGAGTTCTAGACATTGGATCTTTGCTTCCTTTCAATTCTCATAAAAGCTTTCTTGAATTTTCTTCCAAGAATTAAATCTGCAACACTTTCCTCAGTGTCCATAAAAGATGTCATGTTAACCAATCCTCCTTCATTGTCCATATTGCCAGAAGGTTTCTTCCCTTGATCTCACCCTTTTAAAACTAGAAAAGGTAGAGTGACATGCTCTGATACCAATTGAAATTCTGGCAACCAGACAAACAAACGATGTGCACAATGTAAGGACAACTGTCCGAGCACTTGTCAACTCAGAACTTATGACAGTAAAATAACACAGCCTAGCAAAGCACAAAATAAACAAATCACAGCAGAAAGATAAATAACACAGTGAGTTTGTTAACCCAGTTCAGCCCAACGTCCTAATCTGGGGGATACCAATCCAGGAAGGAAATCCACTAAGTAAAACAAATTCAAAGTCAAACTCCTCGTTTGCACTTCTCACTTTGTAACTACCCGTCTAGACCTCTACCTAGGAACTCCTAGATATGAGAACCTCTGCTCACTTCCTCTCAGTTTGAAGACTTTCACGCAAACAACCTCTGGTTCACTGATCTTCGCACTGGCATTAAGTTCAATACACAAATCTTTAGATGAGAACACTCTCAAACATAAAAGTAAACTCTGTACCTAAAGGCTTAGGAGAAACTTCACAGTACAAACACCCTACGTCCTTCATGTATCAACATGATACAAGAAAAGCTCACAAGTTCACTACTTAACATATAAGCAACGCACGCTTTAGTGAACACAAGAACAACCGACTCCGTACTTCACAGATTAGGAGTGGTACACAGACAACTCCATACTTAAAAGCTTAGGAGTGCACACATTAAAGCACAAGGCTTTAAACACGAAACCCTAAAACCCTAAAGACTCCTCTTTGTAAATAATGGCTTCGCACAACTTTAGGTTTTACATCTTCCAATATATATATTCTGTAAGAACGTGTTGAGGAAGATACATGGGCTTCAGAGTACAGTTGGTCCAAAAGAAACCTAGCAAATATATTTTAGAACCATATAATATGTTTCCATAAATAGAGAAAATAGAGAAACATATTTTACAAAGCAATCAGGGCAAAACGCCACCTCCTGAAGGTTCTAGATAAAAAGGCGAGACTTTCTGCACAAGTAATGAAGATAAAATCGAACCAAATCTTCAAAAAGATCTCGCTCAAAAATACGCGTACGTCCTGATGCTGTACGCACATGCTGGAGCATCTGATCCAGCATCTGTACAGTTAGCATCTGGTCCAGCATTTGGCTAGTTAGTGTTTTAGCAAAAATGAGGCCAATACACAAAAACCCAACATCTGTGAAGTGAGAAATGTGTTGTGAAGTGAATGTGTTATGGTGTGTGTATTTATAATGGAAAATGGAGTTGAATGTAGTGTTGTGTAGTTGAAAATTTAATGGAACATAATGATGGTGTCTACATTTTACAGAGAATCAATTCCTTTCTAAGCCTTTAAAGACAAAACCATTCAATGTAGGCTTGCTGTAACACGCTTTCTGTACAAAATTTTGTCAAAAT
Source organism: Trifolium dubium (assembly GCA_951804385.1). Taxonomy (NCBI): domain Eukaryota; kingdom Viridiplantae; phylum Streptophyta; class Magnoliopsida; order Fabales; family Fabaceae; genus Trifolium; species Trifolium dubium. The sequence goes on along the minus strand of OX638071.1, from coordinate 20,818,472 downwards.
TCATGAAGCTTCATTCTGTGGCGAGCGCCACAATGCTCATGGCGAACACCACAAGGCCAAATTTTGCATTTTGGCCTTTTTTCCCGTCCTGTAGCGTGTTGTTGTTCATTTGTACCTATACATGTCTAAAGGAAATTTTACAGCCTGCACACAGTTGAATTAAGTTCTAATAGGACAAAAATTTTCACCAAATTAAATTTCTAACACAGAGCAGTTATTCACAAGAAAATCCACATGAGCACACAAGAGCATAAAGCAAACGGTCTCTCATCAGGAGTTTTTATTAATCAAACGAACTAAATGAAAGTAAATATAGTTATTGCTAATTTCTGAAATTCAAATCAAAGTACTAATAAAGAAAATTTTCTAGGATTTATTATTCTAAAGCAAGGAAAAGTAAATGAAAATCCTAGGAATGCGGTAAAATACGCCGGGACGGTCCTAGCCACTACGTTGGCGTTCGACTTCATTCACAACAAAGCCTAGCTCATCCCAAATATACTCTACTTGCGCGGCGGCGGTATCCAAGTAAGCATAAAATTTCGCGCGCAACTTAGTCAGCTCGGCTTCCATTGCATTAGTTTTAGCTTGCAACGCTTCAAACATAGCAACATTCACGGTCGGTGGCCCCACTAGGGCATCAGCAGCAGGAGTAGAAAGAGCAGGAGCAGATTCAGGAGACTCACTTGGATCAGCATCAGAGAGATCAGTGTCAAGGTTTTCATAGGCTTGGGGTGAGGGAGGAGGTGTCGAGGGTGTATACTGGGGTTCCAAATCATAGAGCCAATTCCTTCGATCATGAACACTGGTTTTCTTGTTAGGCAAGGTAAAATGGGGCACGACTTGGCGATTAATGAGGAGGTCAAATCTGTCAGGTCCTAAATTCCCTATAATGCCACGGTTAAAGCAGAAGTTTATGTCCATGCATCGGATTCCTCCCAAGGGTTGAAGTTGGTTAAGGTGTACTCTATGTCCTATGGCATCTGCAATCATGGTCACTAATCCTCCTATTAAGATGGGTCCTAGGCAATCAATGGCTATCTTGTACATATTGGTCATCATAAAGGCTGCCCCATTAACAGGGCTGGACCGTGAAGCACATAACATGATAAAAAGCTCCTCACGGGACACAGAGGTGTTGTTCTCTTCCTTTCCAAAAAGGGTGTGGGCCTGGATTTTGTGGAAATAGCGGAAGGCTGGGTTATGTATGTTTTCAGAATACATGTTTCCATAGTCAGCATGTCCCTCCCCTGAGATTTTACCCCAGAAATAGTCTAGCTCACGGAAAGGGAACATGCCCTCCTCAACAGATGTGAAAGTATGTGGATCACTCGGGAAACCTAGGAGGTTGGCCATTTCTTGGTTGTTGAAGATATAGTCAATGCCGAACATTCTAAAGTTTATCAGGCCTCTTTGGAATCCTTTTCCGATCTCAGGGTGATAGGAAAATGAGCTTAGGAACTCGAGGGTTAGGCTACGGTAAGAGATAAATCTTCTCCCTACAGCAAAGTCGGACCATCCGACTTCATTACGCAAGAACATCACGCTTTCGCGGATCCCTAGCTTGTCCATAGTAGCGCTGTCAGGGTAGATGGATAGGTGCATATCTCTCCGAGCTAGAATCTCATAGTCTTTGATCTGTCCTACTCCTCTGAACTTGATATCATGATTCTCAACTCGATTCATCGTGAAAGAAAGAAAGGCATCTAAAAAAATAAATTTGAAAATATATACCAAAAAAATATGAGTGAGAAATAAGATATATAATAGTACCGCTTAATTTTAAAAACATAATAATTCAGAAAAACAAGCAACAACTAATGACACATGCAAAAAAAAAAATTCCTTTTTATATTAAACCTAGCAGAATTAAACTTACATGTGGGTTGCCACCCACCAAGCGGTTTGTTTAGAGTCGGTGAGCTCGACAGTTTTGGTGGTTTTTATCTCACCTATGATGGCCGAATCGGGAATGATTTCCACGACCACTTATCAAGTATTCTCACATACCCCTCGCTCTTTCTCTTTTTTCTCCTATAGGGCGGTTCAGCTTCCTTGCCCTCTTCTATTATTTTGTGATTTGGGAGAAAAAGGGATTTATTGATTTGAGGTGGGGGTTTTGGTTCAATTTCAAGTGTCCTTCTTTCTTTCCTTTTTGCACTAACGTCATCCTCAAATTCTCTTTCCCCTAATTTCCTCTTTCTATTTGCGCCCTCATCCCCATGTGTGTTGACTTTTACATTCTTTTTCTTTTCACATGGTTGGGGAGTTGGGTCCACTCTAGCCTCTACTATCCCTTGGGGAACAAGGATTGGTGGGTTGTAGGGAGCAGGGAAAACATGCAGTGTTCCCTTCTCTACCTCTTCGACTACCTCACTAGGGAGGATTATCGGTGATGCTTCTTCGATCTCCAGTCTTTCCTCGCTAAAACTCTCGACAACATTATCGTCCTTACTAGATATTTCAATCTCGCTTTCATTAATGTTTGCTACAACGTTTACTTGTCTCTCGTGACAGGGTTCTATGGCTGACTAGGTGAACTGGGAAATTAAAGTCTCCATCGACTCTTGAGGATTCGCTGTTGAGGCAACCATGGCGTCGAGCATCCTTTGGGTTTCGAGATTGCTTAGTCTAATCCGTTCATTTATGAGGTTTTGGTCCCTCATGATTTCTCTAAATCGGTGCTCTCGACTAGCATTAGCGGAGGTTTCCATAAATTTATTATATACCGCTAATAGGCTAGGACTAACAGATTCTTTTGGATTTAAATGTTGGGGATAATAATTGTACTGAGAGTTAAGATATTGTCCCTCAAAGTATGGGGATGGTTGAGGCTGGTAGTTATATGGAAAATTATGGTTAGGGTAGTTGAAATTTTGAGGATAGTCATTATAAAAGGGGTTTGAGTTATACATTTAAGCTCAAAGGACTTATCCTAAAATTGTTTATTATTTTTTTTTCGATGTTTAAATTTAAAAACGCCTTAGTCTCTACAGTGTAACGACGGAGTTACGATATCGACTAAATTGGTCCCCGGCAACGGCGCCAAAAACTTGATCGACGATTTGTGTATCAATAAATTTAATTGACCGCAAGTGCACAGTCTCGTCGTGTAGTTTTAAAAGATTATCGAACCACAGGGACCAACAGCCGAACTACCGTGTTTCTACCGTTACGGTGTAAATCTAAGGCTATTAGATGTTTAGAATTGATTGGAATTTTTAAAAGAAATTAAAATTAAGAATTTAAATTAATTAAAGCGGGATATCGGTATGTAATTTAATTAACCTTCGGGAATTTAATAAATTAATAGCGCGCGTAAAAGGGTTTATTTTCCAGAAGAACTTTCTCAATTTAAAGGTCTAAACCTCACACTCTCGTTTTGTTGATAAAAACCATACTTTCTAAGCTAGGAGTTTTACTGTCACTTTTCTACCACCTTAGCTTCGAAAGTATATTTTGAAAATCAATTAGTTCTAATTAATCCTAATGTGGCTCTCGCTCATTCAAAGATTAATATCAAATTCCTACTATCTAGTTAAAACGTCAAACTCTCGCTCTATTGATTTTAACCTTAGTTGCTTTCTTTTACTCTCGTTCAAAAGCCTTGAATTAAATTAGGAATTTGAATCAGAAAAATAGTTTAATAAGTGCGCGCGCTAAATAATTATTAAATCCCCTTAGGAGAATTAGTTTACATACCGATATCTAGGAAATTTAGCTAGACATAGTAAAGAAATTAAACAAACAAAAACAGAAAATTAAATTAAACATAAATAAATAATTAAATAAATAAAAACATTAAATAAAAACCTGGAATAAAATGCTGAATAAACTTGATATAAATAACCGGTACAGAATTCTTGACAGGAAACTGAAAACAGAACTGAAAACGGATTCCCGGTGTGGAAATACCGTTACAGTTACTGTAACTAGAAATAAAAACTGACTGAAAACTAAAGGAATTAAAGCGTGGAAAATTAAGAATTTGAGTCTTCTATTTATAGGGGAGAATTTTCTAGTACGATCCACAAAAGTAGGAAAGATAAGCTTCACTTTGATCTCATCCAATTGCCATCCGATTAGGAACAGAAAACGGATCAAACGGTGTACCTCTTCCCCACGTCACGCAAAATTGGTTTCACTGGGCTTTGTAATTGGTGGCGCTCGCCACCACTTCTGTGGCGCTCGCCACTGGGCAGATTTAGGCAAATGCCCATTTTTGCTAGGCTCCTTTGTGGGCTGCGCGGATTTGGGCTTTGCACCCCCCTTTTTGCTCCGTTTTTGATACATTTTGCTCAATTCTCTTCTCCGACCTATTTTATTCGACAAAACTAAAAATAAATCAAATACTAACATAAAAAGACATAAATAAAATAAATACATATGCAAATGCAACTAAAATTCACATAAATAAAGCTAAAAATACGATATGATTTCGTGTCATCACCTATGTCATTTGGTTTTCTTTACATTCTACTTGCTGTTGATTATGTTTCAAAGTGGGTTGAGGCCATCCCCACTAGGACTAATGATTCAAAAGTTGTTGCAGATTTTGTCAGGTCAAATATATTTTGCAGGTTTGGCATACCCCGAGCTATCATCAGTGACCAAGGCACTCATTTTTGTAACCGCACCATGTAGGTTTTGCTCCGAAAGTATGGGGTTGTGCACAAAGTCTCTACTGCATATCACCCCCAAACTAATGGGCAAGCTGAGATCTCAAATAGGGAGATAAAGCAAATTTTAGAGAAAATGGTGCAACCAAACAGAAAGGACTGGAGCCGCCGTCTAGAAGACGCACTTTGGGCTCAAAGAACAACTTTCAAGACACCCATCGGGATGTCTCCTTATCAACTTGTGTTTGGTAAGGCATGTAACCTACCTGTAGAGATTGAACACCGTGCTTATTGGGCGGTGAAGGGTTGTAATATGGAAATACAAGAAGCAGGTAAAGAAAGAAAACTCCAATTACAGCAACTTGAGGAGCTTAGGCTTGAAGCCTATGAAAGCTCTAGAATTTATAAAGAGAAAACTAAGCACTTTCATGATAAGATGATTTCTAGGAAAGAATTCTCTGTGGGCCAGCAGGTTTTACTGTTCAATTCTCGCCTCAAAATCATGGCTGGGAAGCTTCGATCCAAGTGGATTGGCCCTTTTGTTGTTACTAATGTTTTTCCTTTTGGTGCTATAGAAATAAAAAGTACAGGTACTGGCAAAGTTTTCAAAGTAAATGGACAGCGGCTGAAGCTGTTCCATGGTAATTATGTGCCTAATGAAGCACCAGTTGAAGAGCTCTCCTTGGATGAGCCTTCCTACGCCTCGACTGCTACACCTTAGCCCCTCGGGTGTGTTCCTTCCTTTATTATCACCTTCTGTTTATTATGACATTGCGGACACTGTCTGATTTAAGTGTGGGGGAGGGACATTTTACTATGTTTAAAAAAAAATAGAAAATTGTCATGAGTAGTCACATGTTCCGAGGCTAATAGCAGATAGCTGTAGGGTTGGTGAAATCTTTGGAAATTTTTGTTTTGATACTTGATATGATAGTCTTTGCAACTTTAATGTACAACTGCTTGAACACTGTCAATCTTAGTAATGTCTAGGTAAATCTCTGAATTACACATTCTTTAGACTAAGTTGTCTGAATTTGAATATAATGAAGGGTATGATCGGAACTAAGTGTGGGGGTAAGGTTGAATAAAAGATAGACTGATCATTGCTATTAATTAAAGAAAAAGGTAACTTCTTAATAGCTAAAAAAAAATATATGATAGGCTGAATTACCCTTAGTAGTTTATTTTAGCAGTCGGCACCATCTCAAGGCACAAACTAAGTGGGAAACTGATGAATATAAGTGAATGATCTTATTTATATTGTTACTATTAGTTGAAACTCATTAGTAGTTGGTTTAGAGGTGTCTGATTCTGAACTTGGTAGGGCGGGTTACGATCTAATCCCCCACAACTGCAAAATGGGTAAAGAAAATAGGGGTTTACCAAACTTAATGTTATCAGCACCCCTCGCTAAATGATCATAATCACTAACAGGTTTCCCATCATGGGCGTGTACGAGATAACGGGCTTAATGTGATTGCGCTAGAATGAAAGGGGTAGTTTAAATAATAATAACAATAAGAAATAAGCTTGAAAGAAGTTGACCCTGTACTGAAATTGAAAAGCTCTTGATCTCTTGAAATTAAATAGCCCCCCCCCCCCCCCCCAGCTTGAAATCCTGGTTAAATCCAAAGTTATAGGAAAAGAATGACAGCTTAGCATTTAGAATGGGTAGTTCAGAGTGGGATCTTGACATTACTTCGGTTGATAGTAGCAGACAGTTCACACACACACGCAAGATTGTCATTGAAGGTTGATAGATGAGAATTGTGCCAATTTTTGAACTTTAACCCAAGGTTTGAAACTTGAGGCCTAGAATATGTTGACTGCTCGTGACCAAAAAAATAATAATAGTTTTTCATTTTAGTTTTGCACGGAGAGCAAAAGCTTAAGTGTGGGGGAATTTGATCAGTGCATTTTAGTGCACTTTTTAATCACTCTATGCTATGGCAATTATATGACTTCTCCCACTATTTTAGTGTTTTTATCATGTTTTGTGTCTAGAGTCAAGTTTTGCTAATAAATTAGTTTTGCCTTTTATTTTCGTAATAAACAGTAATTTGACACCTTCTCATTGCGCAGACCATAACTGGAGCTAGAAGCATCCAAATGAGGCTTGCAAATATGCGTTGGAAAGCTAAGAAACAGAGATACAACTTTCATGTTGAAGTCGAAAGCCAATCCAGAGCGCAAAGGAGTCATATTTACTCGTCAATGTTCCAGACTTACATAGACTTAATTATTTTACAGCATAACTTATATTTTTCGGCCCAATTGTTTTACGGCCCGTTTTCTTGCTGTTTAAGAACTAAATTCTGACCTAGGTCAGAGGTTACTCTTGATTCACGAATTTGAAACCCTAGAGAGCAGCCGCTTACCATGTGTAACTAATCTCTCTTTCGGTTCGTTGGTATAAGGAACTCGTGCTTAATTCTTGAGGTGTGATTTAATGGCAATTCTTTTATCAGTTCATGCTTTCTCTTATCAATTTCTATTTCAGTTTTCTGTATGAATACGTATATGATGATGCTTAGTTATTATGTCCCGAATTTATACAGTCCACTTTATTCGTTTTGAATCATCGCTTGTTTAATTTAATTCGAATATAGAAATTGATATGGTTTTGCGCTTAGCAAAAAGGGTTGAACGAACTTGTTAGGATACTAACCGTGACCAGTGGAGCTTGTTCACTTTTCATGGTTAGTTGAACGCATTAGATGCTTAATCTTTTGAATTCGTATTATAAACTAGTTGTCGCTTGTATAATTGGTTTATGAATCAACTAGGGCATGAACGGTTAAATGAATAATCTTTTGAACCTATGATGGAAGATAGAACGAGTTACCTATACCAACGAATTGATTGTTTTTCTCAATTAGATTTCAAACACTCTTTTACATTCTGTTTCATAATCGAAACCCCCCATAATATCAGTTTTAAATTGGTTCTAATATTGTTAAATAATTGTGAGTCTTTGGGAGACGACCAAGGTTAACTGCCTTGTACTACTCTTAAATTAAAATATTATTTTGACCACGAAACGACCGTGATCAGGGATCCGTTGCAAGTGGCTTTGTAAAAATATTCGCAAGTTGGTTTTTCGATTCCACATGCTCAGAAATAACGTCCCCTTTTTCTACATGATCGTGAAGAAAGTGATGCCTAATCTCTATATGCTTAGTCCTTGAATGCAACACGGGGTTCTTTGTTAGGTTTATGGCGCTACTGTTGTCACACAATATTGGAATACGTTGCACAAAATCAGTCTGAAGTAGTTTCAGAATATTTGTATCGATACAAGTGATTATGTATCAATACAAAATACCTCAAAATCAATTTTTCAAAGTTTAAAAAAGTTTTTAGCTGTCAAGTCATTTCTAATGTTGTCAAAATATGTTCTACATTATTTTTATGTCTTTTGACAATTATTAAAACATGAGGGTGAACTGGTGCACTTACATTCTCCCCCTTTTTGATAATTGTCAAAACTTTGCATAAGCTAAATAAGCTTATACCTAATATGCAATAAAATAGCAATATGTATACAGACGCAATTACATCAAAGCTAACCATAAGCACACTCCCCCTGAGTTGATGCTACAATGTGTTTGATCGATTGATAGTATTCAAGACCTCTTTAGCTCATTTGTCCTTACCTTGTGCAAATCTGAATCTCTCCCCCTTTGACAATATCAAAAAGAAGAGAACACACATGAGAAGTGTCAAGTTCAATAACGTTTTTAATATGGTCATATTGTATCAAGTTCAATAACGTTTTTAATATGGTTATATCGTGCACTTACATTTATCGAAATGCACTTTATGATGAAAATCCTAATCAAAATAATTACATATAAGATATGCAAAAGTAGTTCAATGACGAATACCAAATATCATGACAAATATGGAATGTAGAACAACAAACCAAAACTAACGCATGAATATTGTAAAACATCGACATTACAACACATTATCATATCAAAATATGAGACGATATAATTAAGAACTATCATGCATAAACCATTAATACATGAAAATATCCATAATGTCATACAACCAAAATAAGTATTAAAGTCCTAGATTTACAACAAACTAAAAGATGTAAAAAAAATCTTTATGACCCTATACAAATATGTATGTATGAAACACATCTATTCACCAAGGTACAAATATTATAAATGTGACCAAAACTTATCAAAGCAAAAATTCACATTATTCAATCAAGGTACCAAGACAAAGCATTTTTATTTTATGCACAACAATAAATTTTAATTATAAACAAACATAAACAAACAAGGATATGAACTTAATATGTCATTTGTCATGATTTTTGTCAAATCCTTATTTTTACATAGAGATTAGAATCTTCCCTTAAGTGTTAAGTGTAGGAAGTGATCAATTTCCGTAACTTTTGCATGAGTCTTGAACTCCATTGTTGTCAGTGTCTCTCGTCAATGGTTCAAGACGCTTTCCTATAACTTTAAACATTTGAAAAAAGTCTCCAATCTTCATTGGGTCATATGTGATTAGTGACAAAACTATTGGTGGATTTAGGAATCCATTGCATTTTGTCTTTAGGTACCAAAATTTTTCTAGCTTGGCACTTAGCAATGGTATGACCTTTATCATAACAATAGTAACAAACAACATTGGAATGATGCTTGTGACTCAAAAAATTTCTTTTGGGATTCATTTTCTTTTTAACAAAATTGTCATTTTTAAAGGGCCTAATTCTAGGCTTGTTAAAAATCTTTGGCACATCCACAAAAGTAGTTTTTTGTACAAGGGCTTCGTCTAATTTGGCTGGAAGAGTTTTCACCTCTCCTTGCCAAATACAACAAGCATCACAATCATTCCTAGATGACATATGAGTCTTATCTAATTTAGCTTGAAGGTTTTTCACTTCTCCTTGCCAAATATAACAAGAATCACATTCATGCATTGATGAGTTATCATCTTCAAAAACATCTTTTGAATTAACCATGGTAGATTTTAATGCCTCTAATTCATCTTGTAATTTTTCAATTTGTGACTCTAAGAGTGAAATCACTTTCTTCCTTTTAGCCAATTTCCAAAATGCATTAGCGGCTTCACCATATAGTTTTTCAAAAGCATTTTGAAGTTCATCATATGAGGGATTATCATTAGAGATAGAGCTAGAATCACTTAATTGACGTTTGTGATGTTTGTTGCCTTTACTAGGTGAACCATTCATGAGTACCACATGAGCGCGTTCTTCCTCCACTTCACTTGAGCTATTGGACCTAGATCCATCTTCACTTGAACTATCCCAAGCAACATAAGCTCTTTTACTCTTGTGATTTTTCTCGGAGGACTTTCCCTTTCTTTTGTTATAGAATGGACATTCCGGTTTGAAATGGCTGGATTTGCCACATTCATAACACTTTCTACTAGGCTTGCTCTTTTCAATCTTTATATCATCCCTTGATTTCTTTCGTGACTTGGGGCCATTTTCCTTCGAAAACTTTATACCATGTTCCTTTGCATACTTGTAAAATCTTCAAAAAAACATTTCCATTTCATGGTCTTCCCACTCTTTATCACTTAAGCTACTTTCCATTTGCTCAACCTTTTTGGACTTGGATGTGGAGGCCTTTAGAGCAATTGACCTCTTATCCTTCTCTTTTTCTTTATCTACGTGTTTCTCCCTTGTCATACCTTTTTCATGCTTTTCCAACAAATTAAGCACTTGTTCATGTTCCGTTAGCTTTCCAAATAAAGTTGTGAGACTCAATTGTGTAAGATCATTCGCTTCTTTGATTGCGGTGACCTTTGGTTGCCATGACCTATTAAGACATCTCAAAATCTTATTATTAGCATCTTAATTTGTGATTGGTTTACCTAGACCGTGTAACTTATTGGTAATTTTCACAAAACGTTGTTGCATATCCGCAATGGTTTCACCATCTTGCATATGAAACAATTCGAATTCTTGAGTTAAGGTGTTTATTTTGGATATTTTGACTTCATTAGTACCCTAAAAAATGGGTAACCAATGTATCCCACATTTCCTTAGCCGATACACAATGCGACACATGGTAAAATTGCTCAATCCTTAAGGATGAGATTAAGATGTTTTGTGCCTTCGCATCATAATTAACTTTCTTCTTATCATCATCCGTCCATTGTGCCATAGGCTTATTGGCGACAACACCATTTTGATCGGTATTTGTCGGAACAAACAGACCGTTCTCAATGGCATTCCACACTTCACCATCAAAAGAATTGATGTGTATGCGCATACTACTTTTCCAATAATCAAAATGGTCTCCATTTAATATAGGTGCCCTATTGTAAGTCCCTTTGGGTGCAAAAGCCATGTTTTCTAATAATTGGCACAATCTACTTCTTATTAGACTACTTGGCTTCCACTTAGAAGGGGGGGGGGGTGAATAAGTGACCCTTTTAAACAATATATTTTTCAAAAATGTTTTAAAAGTAATGCGCGGAAGTCCCACCGGATTGGTAGTCTCTTTGCACCCACTTGATCAAAGGAAAGGTAGTATAGCCTTGGAGCATATGATGATAAACAATTACATAAATGCTTCGAATTCAATTTATCTAAAACAAGTTCCATACAAGTTACACAACCAAGTCTAAAGCAATCACAATTCAAGTTTTATACAATTGAATTTTTATGAACACTTACGATCACAAAAACTCAATTGATGCGAAATTAAAAAGCGATGCGTAAAGTAAAGAGATAAAGGAAGAGAATACACAAACGATTGATTAGGGAGTTCCCAACGGCTTTCGTGTCGTCCTCGCGGTCGGTCGGGTACGTCTCCCCCCAAATAACCAAACGGGTTATTTGAGCGTTTATTATTAAAAACGTTGTGTGATACTAGTGCACAATTTACAAAGACTCCAATAACTCAATATCGAATCTAATGCAAATTGAGCGATACAACCTCCACACGTAGCGAAGCCTCTACCTCTGATTCCAACGATCACTCCTTGCGCCGTCCTCGACCCAAAAACCCCCGCAATGATCGTCCAGTTGATTACCTCGCTTCCTAGATGTTTATCCTTCTAGAATTACACAATCTTGAATGCTTGATGAGAAATCAAACCTTCAAAGCAAATCAACCCGATCGTAATTATGATTCACCGCGAATTACACCGGACGTTATCGACCAATCGTACTACCAATCTTCAATTGATCCCATACTCAATTTCAATTGAATAGAAAATTGATGGAAGATGATGATCTTTTGTTGAATAAACCCTTTGATCCAAAATCTCTCTGAAATTCTGATCACAAGTGTTTTCCCCAATGATTTTTCACATTTACAATGGTTTCTCACAATTACAACAACTACTCATATTGCTATTTATAGAGAAAATAGAATTGAGCAAATTTAGGCAAAACAGAACAGACTTGTATCGATACATATGATGGTATATATCGATACAAACACTTGACAACGTACAAAATTTGACATTTTTGATCTATGTATCGATACAAAAACATTTATGTTTCGATACATACACAAGAATCTTAAAAAACGGACAGATATGTATCGATACACGCAAGCATATGATTCGATACATGATGCATTCTCTGGTCTTTTGAGAGAGTTTGATGTGAATCGATACATGCAAGCATGATTCGATACACAAGAGACTCTCTGCCCCTGAGAGACCAGATTTGTATCGATACAAGTTAATTATGTATCGATACAAAATGAAAAAAATCAACCTGAAGGAGTTTCAGGACATTTATATCGATAGAAGTTATTATGTATCGATACAAAATACCTCAAAATCAATTTTTCAAAGTTTAAAAATAATTTTTCGCTGTCAAGTTATTTCTAATGTTGCCAAAATATGTTCTACACTATTTTCATGGGTTTTGACAATTATTAAAACATGGGAAGAAATGGGTTTTCCCAAAGATATGGGTTTTGCCAAAATAATGTTGCCAAAATATGTTCTACACTATTTTCATGGGTACCCCATACACTATTTTCATGGGTACCCCATGAAAATAGTGTAAAACATATTTTGGCAACATTAGAAATGATTTGACAGCGAAAAACTATTTTTAAACTTTGAAAATATGATTTTAAGGTATTTTGTATCGATACATACTTACTTGTATCGATACATAATTGACTTGTATCGATACGAGTCTGGGCTCTTAGGGGCAGAGAGTCTCCTGTGTATCGAATCTCGCTTGTATTTATCGATACACATCAAACTCTCTCAAAAGACTAGAGAATGCATCATGTATCGATACATGTCGAATCATGCTTACATGTATCGATACATATCATTCAGTTTTTCAAGATACTGGTGTATGTATCGATACAAACACGTTTTTGTATTGATACATAGCTGAAATATTTCAAATTTTGCACGCTGTCAGGTGTTTGTATCGATACACACCATCATTTGTATCGATACAAATCTGTTCTGTTTTGCCTAAATTTGCTCAATTCTATTTTCTCTATAAATAGCAATATGAGTTGTTGTTTTAATTGTGAGAAACACTTAGGAAAACACTTGGGATCAGAATTTAGGTGAAATTTTGGATCAAAACTTCATTCAACACAAGATCATCATCTTCCATCACGCTATCAATTGAGATTGAGTATGGGATTAATTGAAGGTTGTTAGTACGATTGGTTGATAACTTTCGGTGTAATTCAATTGCATATTACTTGAATTGTGATTGCTTTAGACTTGCTTGTGAAACTTGATTGGTTATTATCTTAAATAATTTGATTACAAAACATTTACTTATTCGGTTTATCATCATACGATCCAAAGGCTTATACTATCTTTCCTTTGATCAAGTGGGTGCAAAGAGACTACCGATCCTGTGAGACTTCTGTGCATTCCCTTTTGAAAAAGTTTGGAAAAATACATTATTTAAAAGGGCTACATATTCAACCCCCTTCAAAGTGGAAGCCAAGTAGTTTAACATCTAATATATTGAAGATAGTTATTTGGCAACTTCAAAGCATTATTCTAGTTTCTCAAATGTCCACGTGACCTTCTTATTCTTGCAAGGTTTGATAGTTTCAATTAAATTCTTGACTATAAATATCAAACGAGTACACAATTTTTTTTATTCATCAATATCTATCAAAGGTCATGACGATAGAACTATTTTTTTAAGTTTGTAGTTAATTTATCTTAGTTATATTGTATACCATACCCGTTTTTGAAAAACATACTACCTTCATTCCTTATTATAAGAGACAAGTCACTTTTTAGATACATAGAATAATTAATGTATTTGTTCAATATATAGACGATATACATTAATTATTCAATGAATTTAAAAAGTGATTTGTCTCTTATAATAAGGAACAGAGGTAGTACATATTTTTGATTTTTGTAAGTGGGGGGATGTGAGTTGTTAGACAGTAGAAAATGTTTGGTTCAACATATAAATTGTGATTATTTGTTCGTTGTCTAGGTAGTGAGAGGAGTGTATCTCATTGTCAAAAGTGCTATAAACGATTAAAGGTGCAAAAAGAAATTTCAAAATTAAATGTGAAAATGGTATTATCTATACATATAATAAAGGGAATACTTTGTTTTTGGTGTAGCTCTTTTTGATAATACCCAAAATGCCCCTAACGGCTATTTTTTTTAAATTTTAACTTCTATGATTTTTTTAATATTATTAATAACTTCTATAATTTCAATCTTTTTAACTTTTATCTTTGTGAATTAATTTGTTGTTTTCTAAAATATAAATTCACACAAACGGGCACGGACGTGCCCGTTTGGCCCGCTAGTGTCAATAATTACACTACATATATATGATGATATTTGTATATTTTTTTTGTCAAGACCGGGGTGCCGAACACAGTGACTATTTGTATATGATTTAATTGTATATTGTAATTTTATAAAAAAAAAAATAGTGTATTCTAGTTGAACACAAGAAAAAAAAATTGTGTAAGAAGTATAATTTAGTTCAGTCGTTCAGATGCACGGGTTTGGGCACTAATAATGGTACATTAGTTCTTCTTTTAGAGGAGTAGGTGCCGCATGTCTGGCGGTGGCGTTTTGATACAGAGATTGGATATACAGTGCGCGGAGTTTATCAGCTTTTGACTACTCAGGAGGAGGCTCCGTTAGACGATACATCAGACCTTATCTGGCATAGACATGTACCTTCTATAGTGTCTATTATGGTTTGGAGACTTCTTAGAGACAGGTTACCGACGAAGACGAATTTGGTTCGACGAGGCATTATCTCTGCAGCGGATCAATTTTGTGTTTCACGCTGTGGTGACATTGAGACGGCTCAACATCTTTTTTTCTCTTGTGGGGTTTTTGGATCTTTGTGGACGCTTGTCAGGTCTTGGATTGGTTTCGAGATGGTGGACCTTTCGATGCCCACTGCTCACTTCACACAGTTCACTTTTGCAGCAGGGGGTAGTCGGGGTAGGTGATCGTTTATGCAGCTCATCTGGTTGGCTTGTGTTTGGGTGATTTGGACAGAGCGCAATCAGCGCCTATTCAAGAACTCGACGCATTCGATTTCACATCTGATGGACCTGATTAAGCGGTATTCTTTCTAGTGGTTGCGGGCCCAGTATCCGGGGATAGGGGTTAATCTACATAGTTGGTGGGTAAATCCCTTCTTGTGTTTGGGTGTTTGATTTGTGGTTGGCATATGTTTTGTTGTTTTTGGTTGTAAAGTTTGTTGATATGTTTTAGCACACCTTGTGCTGGAGCGTGTCTTTTTCATTTATATATATATATAGGGGTTTGCTAACTTCCTCCCATGTGTGGGAGGAAGTTAGCAAACCTCCTCCCACTACAAATTTACTATAAAACCCTCACAATTGCTCCGCGCCCCTGCATAATTTCTGCGCGCGCCCCCCACACACCTCCTTCTCACGCGCGCCCCCCACCTTCTCTGCGCCCCCCCCCCCCCCCCCCAACCAGTTTTACTGCGCGCGCCCCCCAATTGCTGGGAGCCCCCCCAAACCCATTTTTTTGTATTTTTTTTTAGTTTATTTCTCCAACCTGTTTTTTATGTTTTTTTTCTAACTTTTTTTTGTTTTTTTGTTCATTTAAAATATATTACAAAAATATTTTTTTGATGTTTATATATATATATATATATATATATATATATATATATATATATATATATATCTTTATTCTGATTTAAAATTGCATACTAAAACATGTACTATAATTATGTTTAATTTATGACAATTAACATAAAAATTATTAAATGGAGCAAAAATGGTTTTGACATACTAATAATAATTTAACAATAATAATCTCATTGTTCTTTTATTTTATTAGAAACCATAACATCTTGTATTAATATTTGACTCAAATTTTTTCTATTTTAGAATAACGAAACCATTAGACCATACTAATGGTTTCAGTTTATAACATCTTGAAACCATTTAATCATGTTAATGGTTTCAAAGATTTATTTTATGATTTCAGTCATAATTATTATTAAAACCATTTAACAATAATAATTTTATTGTCCTTTTATCTCTATTAGAAATCATATCATCTTGTTTTAATATTTGACTCAATTTTTTTTTCTTTTTTAGGGTATTAAACCATTCGAAATCATTAGAACATACTAATGGTTTCACTTTATAACGTCTTGAAACCATTTAACAATGTTTATGGTTTCAAAGATCTATTTTATGATTTCAGTCATAATCATTATTTAAATCCATTTAACAATAATAATTTCATTGTTTTTTTACTTTATTAGAAACTATATCATCTTGTATTAATATTTGACTCAATTTTTTCTATTTAGGGTATCAAAACCATTAGACCATACTAATGGTTTCAGTTTATAACGTCGTGAAACCATTTAACAATGTTTATGGTTTCAAAGATTTATTTTATGATTTCAGTCATAATCATTATTTAAAACCATTTAACAATAATAATTTTATTGTCCTTTTATCTTTATTAGAAACCATAACATCTTGTATTAATATTTGACTCAGATTTTTTATATTTTAGGATAACGAAACCATTAGACCATAATAATGGTTTCAGTTTATAACGTCTTGAAACCATTTAACAATGTTTATGGTTTCAAACATCTATTTATTAAAATTTAATTAAATAAAAAACTCCACAAAATTTATTTTATGTATGGAAACCATTAGACCATACTAATGGTTTCGGTTTATAACATCTTGAAACCATTTAATCATATTAATGGTTTCAAAGGTTTATTTTAAGATTTCAATCATAATCATTATTTAAAAATATTTTATAATAATAATTTCATTGTTCTTTTACTTTACTATAAACCATATCATCTTGTTTTAAAATTTTACTCAAATTTTTTCTATTTTTGGATAACGAAACCATTAGACCATACTAATGGTTTCACTTTATAACATCTTGAAACCATTTAATCATATTAATGGTTTCAAAGATTTATTTTATGATTTCAGTCATAATAATTATTTAAAATCATTTAACAATAATAATTTTATGTAAGGTCAATTAAAAAAATCATAAAATAGGATCATTCTAATTTTATGTATGGTCAATTAAAATCATTGCTCAATTTTTTTCTAATTTTGGATATCGAAACCATTAGACCATACTAATGGTTTCAGTTTATAACGTCTTAAAACCATTAAAACCATTAAACAATGTTTATGGTTTCAAAGATCTATTTAATTAAAATTTAATTAAATAAAAAATTTCACAAAATTCTTTTTAAAAAAAGATTATCAAAAAAAAAATGAAGGTGGAGAGGAATGTATTTTAAATAACTAAAAAAACTATAAAAAAAAAAATTAAATTGGGGTGGAGGGGGGGGGGGGGGTGGGATGGGGGCGCACGCAATAAAAAAGTGTGGGGGGCGCTGAGAAATGGGGGGGGGCGCGCGTGAGAGAGAGATTTTGGGAGGGGGCGCAAAGTAAATATGGGGGGGCGCAAAGTAATTATGGGGGTTTTATAGTAAATTTGTATTGGAAGGATGTTTGCTAAGGATGTTAGCAGCCCCATATATATATATATATATGGGGAAGTTAGCAAGCCTCCTCCCACTATATATATTGTCTAAAATCCCAATTGGATATATACAAACCAAATATAATCATAGGGTTAGTTTTGTAATTTTACTTAATTAATTAAAATTAAAATTCAAAACATACCACTGCTTAGTTAATTCACCCAAACACAAGCAGAGGTTGACAATTGCAAGGTTCCTTTTCTCCAAATTAATGTATGACTCCCACCACTCCTCTTCAATTGACTCAAAGCATCATGTGCATGCTTAATTGCTTCACTTAAAACAACTTTCCAGATACAACTATAATTTCATGTAATGATGTAATTAGAGAGAGAGTGAGAGAGAGTGAAGGGGATGCAACTAAACCTCATGATAAATTGATAATAGGAATTGCAGATAAAAGGGGAGAAGGTGGAAGAGTGAATGACAATGGTGATTGTAGAGGAAGTGACGATGATCGATCGATTGAACATGATTGGTGTTAGGTGAAAGAGAAGCCATATTAATTTGGTGAAAATAATGTGTACGCACGCAAGGCAAAAAAACCTGGAAGGTTTTTTAATGAAAATAATTGTTTTGTTTTATTTTAAATTAATTATAAAAGAAAGTTACAAAATTGCTCTTTCATTTAAAATTGGTTTATACATGTGGAATTGGGGGGAGGAGGCTTGTTAACTTCCTCCCACATATTTTTAGGTGGGAGGAAGTTAGCAACACCCTATATATGTATATATATCATTTTGGCTTGTTCAAAAAAAGTTCTTCTTTTAGGAGGGTGTATTGGATTGAGATTTTGAAAGACAATTTAATTGAAAAAAGTATTGAAGATTTTAAAAGACTTTGTGAGAATATATTGATTTTGTGGGATTTTAAAAGACTTTTTATAAAAGACTTTTTACAATCAAGATTTTTAACACAAGATTTTGTGGGATTTGGTAGGATTATAATTCAGCTTTTTAAGATTTCAAAATATATTATAAATTTTTACGATTTTGAAAGATTCAATGAATCCAAACATAAAAGGAAACAATAACAATAAGAATTTAGAAAAAAAAAACATGTATTAATATTATTATTAATAATAATAATAATAATAATAATAATAATATATAGCATAAGAAATAAAAGCAATAGACGTTTAGACAAAAAAAAAAGAAAAAACATAAGATAGAGAGTGAGCGGGGGGTGGGGGGATAGGGAGGAAGAGAGTGAATAGAGGAAAAATAAATAAAGATATAACAATGAAAGACGATAAAAATTGATAAGAATGTTAAAAATTATGATAGTTGATGAAAAATGATATATAATAAAAAAATATATATAATAAACAAGAGTCTCATGAAATCTCATGAATTTTGGTGAGATTGCTGAGAAAGTGTTTTCTTTGTATTTTTAACTAAAAAGTCTCTCAAAATCTTTTCCATCAAAGAATCCATTAAAATCCTGAGATTTTTGAATACCAAGAGACATTTTAGAAGTCTTGAGAAATCTCAATCGAATACTGCTAGATTTCGTTGCCTTGAAAAAAAATCTTAATTGTCTTGATTGAATACCAACGGATTTTCTTAAATTTAATAAAAGTCTTGATTGAATATCACAAGATTATTTTATCATAAAAAAGTTTTTTAAAATCATTCGAAATCTTAATTGAATACACCTCTTAGAGTCTTTAATAATTTTTGTAGTACCAAAAATATCATTAATAATTATATGCATGTATGTAAAATAGTTTCTTAGATTCACCAAAAATCCATCCAATTACACCCTTAAACAAAATGTTTTTTATTTTGTATATGAAACAAAATGTTTCGTGCAGGGGAAGTAAGCATATTTGATTTTGCATCATGTATGTACTCATCTGCAATTTAATAAACTTTTTTTGACCGGTTAAACATACCCTTGCAAAATCATATATTACGATATTACCACCGACATTACATTACCCTAGAAGCCACTAAAACCCTGTCCCTGAAAGTTAAACCTTAAACCAACAAAAACCTTAGAAAACTTCAAATGGCGAAACCTTACGCCGTATGTTTATTGTCTGCCATGGCTGCCGCATCTGGCTTATCTCACAATCACGCGTTTTCCGATGGCAATGCTCCGTCATCTTCTTCCGGTGATCCTGAATCCCCTCCGCCGCCCCCAAAATTTCGAAACAACAATCCAAGAACTACATCTGCTGGGTTTGATCCAGACCCTCTCATAAAAGGGGCTAAGACACTCAACGATATCGCCACTTCACCCCACGGCAAAAATGTTACATTTTTACGACTCTTCTCGTTTTCTAATTCATACCCTTTTGCTTCAGTTTGTTATATTTTAACTTATCTTGTTTTGTCTTTAAGGTGTTTGAGAATATTAAAAAGAGAGAGGATGAAAAGCAAGCTGAGTTTGCTGCAAAAACTGCTGACTTTAATCAAATGAAAGCACTTCATGAGGCTGTAAGTATATCCTAGTAAGACTATATGTTGTCAATTTTGGTTTTTATGTTATGTTGTTAATTTTAGTAGGTGTTTGGTTATGCGGTTTGTTAAGTTGATTTTGAATGAATTGATGCAGTAAAATTGATTTTATTTAACAGTTAGTTGAGAGTGAAGTGATTTATGTTTAGGTACATTCATGTAAAAGTGAATTGAACAATAAATTTAAGTGTAAAAGTCAAGTTTGGAGTCAAAAGATATTAATTATAGCTCAAGTAAGAATCAATTTAAGAGGCAAAATCAATCCCAATTGGCATCACCCAAATACATCAAAATCAGTTTTGTGTCTGGAATTACTTTTTGCTCTCCCTGCCATGAAACCAAACACACACTTAATGCATGCTTAGACGAGCTGCGTCTTTGGCAAAATCAGGTGGCACTGTGAGTTTGTTGAAACTCCAGACTATAGATTTTGTTAAAAGTGCTGTCGCTCCCGTGATTTTGCCGATCACACTGCCAAACCATACATTATGTTTTCCTAATCATACACACTTTGCAGTTTGCACCGGGTTTTCAATTTTTAGTTATTGTATGTTTTAGTCGTATTCATTGCCTTTTAAGTCAAAGCTTCATGAATCATGATGAAAATGAACTTGTTTCATTACAAATATCCAGTTGAATATTTGCTTGAAATCTTTTGCTTTCAGTTGTGTGTGTATCTTGTGTTTTTCTTTCAAGCATTTCAGCTGTTTTGTCTTGCAGGAAAGACAAAGAATTGTTTATGATGAAAAGAAAAAGCTTGGC
This sequence comes from Trifolium dubium, assembly GCA_951804385.1. NCBI lineage: Eukaryota > Viridiplantae > Streptophyta > Magnoliopsida > Fabales > Fabaceae > Trifolium > Trifolium dubium. The sequence goes on along the minus strand of OX638071.1, from coordinate 20,797,614 downwards.
CAGCTTCAGGATCAGATAAAATCTCAGTTGGCTAAGTATAACGACGAGTTGACAAGGACGAGGATGCAGGTATTGAATCTTTTGAAAGTTTGGATTCTTATTTTTGTCATTTTGAGAGTCTTTCTCATTCTTGTATTATTATTGTCATTTTGAGAGTCTTTCTCATTCTTGTATTATTATTGTAAGGCAGAAAATGAACACCAGAGAACTAGGAACCAAGAGCTGGTGAAAATGCAAGAAGAATCTTCAATCAGATTGGAAAATGCTCGGCGTGCAATAGAAGAACAGATTCAGGCACATCGAAGGCAGACTGAAAGAGAGATGGCTGAGATTGAACGTGAAACAATAAGAGTAAGGGCTATGGCTGAAGCAGAAGCGAGAGCGCATCAATCAAAGCAAACTGAAGATGTTAATCGGAGAATACTATTTGACCGTGCTAATCAAGAGCGAGAAAAATGGGTTGCTGCCATAAATGCTACCTTTGACCATATTGGAGGTACATTTCTACTAGATTCACAATATGCAATGAACTAATGGTTACATTGTCAATCTAAGAAGACAAACATCATCTCTCCTTTTCTGCATCTGTCTACTTGAATGCATGGACTGAGTAATTATGTGTGTATATAGACTTTTCTTTTAAAAGGAAACTTCATGTGGTTTTTTGTAGCAATTTGTAATTTTATCTAATTTACACGGTTACACGGTTTAAATATCAGTTGGTCTATAGTACAAAATGACGGAGAAATAGAAGGAGATGTTTGTAAACCACCGGATCCAAGTTGGGTGGTGGAAATGGTGGAGTTCCTCAGGTGTTTTATGTGATGCTAAAGTACCGCTTAAGTTGAAGGAAATTTTTTATCGGACAACAGTAAGACCGGCGATGTCGTACGGGACAGAGTGTTGGGCGGTGAAGAACCAACACGAACATAAAGTAAGTGTAGCAGAAATGAGGATGTTGTGGGAAAACTAGATTGGATAGGATTATAAATGACGACATTAGAGAGAGTTTGGGTAGCACCTATAGTAGAAAAGATGGTAGAAACTAGACTTAGGTGGTTTGGGCATGTAGAGAGAAGATCTGTGGATTCTATAGTTAGGAGAGTCAATCAGATGGAGGGGAGTCAGATCACTAGCGGTATTGGCAATTGGCAGACCTAAAAAACTATAAGAGAAATTATCAGGAAGGATCTAAATAAAATGTGTTGGAGGAAAACATGGTTTTTGATAGAACACTATAGCGCCGTTCAATTCATGTAGCCGACCCCACTTAGTGGGATAAGGCTTGGTACTTGTTGTTGTTACTTTCATGATGCTGTTTACTCATTAATCAGCAGTATAATAGTTTGTGGGTTGTATTTACTTTTACATGATGTATTTTAGCTTAACTGATTTGATTAATTCCATCAGTATTTTTGCTTAACTAGGTTAGTTAAACAAACTCCACACACCAACCCCCATGTTTGAAAACTCTGTCTATCTTTTGCAGGGGGCGTAAGAGCCATTCTAACCGATCAAAATAAGTTGGTTGTAGCAGTTGGTGGAGTGACTGCTTTGGCAGCAGGGATCTACACTACAAGGTATAAATTGCTGAGAAAGCTTGGAATGAGCTACTTAAAGTGAGGATTGTGAGCAAAAATGTAATCAGATTAATTTTGCCCAGCCTTGTTCATTTTAGATACAGGGCCTGTTTGGTTTAGCATATTGAAGCTTATCTACTGGCATAAGCACTTGTAATTCTGTTTGGGAGAGCTTATGGAAACATCTTATGACATGTCCATAAGTTGTTTTCAGCTTATTTCCATAAGCTTTCTTTTCTAGGATAGCTTGTGAAAACAACTTATAACTTATATGAAAACAATTTGACTTTTTTCATCTTTTGTTATAATAACTTATCCAAGCAAGCCTTATGCTATAAGTGCCTAATTAAGCTGTTTATCCAAACAAGTCCATATTCAACTTCAATTCCCCCTCACCTGTATCAATCTGTTTCTTATGGGAAAATTGTATCAATCTATTTCTTATGGGAAAATTGTACTTTTTGCATGTTATGCATAGCTTACATTCATATTGGACTTGATGTAGGGAAGGTGCGCGGGTTATTTGGGGATATGTTGATAGAATATTGGGACAACCATCATTGATCCGAGAGTCCTCCAGAGGGAAATACCCTTGGTCTGGCACATTGTCTCGTACCATGAGCTCCCTGTCCCAACGTACTGATACTGGATCTGCTTCAATAGTTGGAAATGGTTTCGGTGATGTAATTTTGCATCCTTCTCTTAATAAAAGAATTGAGCAGCTGGCATCTGCAACTGCGCATACAAAAGCACACCATGCACCATTCAGAAACATGCTTTTTTATGGCCCTCCAGGAACAGGAAAGACAATGGCTGCCAGAGAGTTGGCTCGTAAATCTGTATGATTTCGTACTTATCTATTGATCTTGTTCCAGTTTCTATTGCAACATATTATCTAACTTGGTTTTTCCTATCTTGTGGAGAAGTTTAAATTTTATGTTATGCTATTTATTATATCAAGTGTCGTGAATGTCATCAACATATTAGCAAAATTGTCTTCTCATTTTTCAGTATTTTTTTTTCCTTTTCATAATTTTCGATGATTACATCAGTCTTCAACCAATGAATCCAAAGTTACCTGTTTTGAAGGCCAGGGTTATTTTTGTTAATAACATGCATCTAGTAATTTAGAAATGAGCTCATATTTTTTATCCCTTGAAATGGGGCTTATATTTAGGTACAGAGGTAGTATTTTACTTTATCTGATTTTTATTTCGGTTTAATGCAGGGACTAGATTATGCATTGATGACTGGGGGTGATGTTGCTCCGCTCGGGTCGCAGGCTGTTACAAAGATACACCAATTGTTTGATTGGGCCAAGAAGTCAAAAAGGGGTTTATTGCTGTTCATTGACGAAGCTGATGCATTTCTGTGCGAGTAAGTAACACTTGTGTTTTCCATTTATTCCTCTTGCTTATGGAAACACAAGATGATTAGGATCTGTTTGATGCAGTCCATGACTCCTTATCATATTTGTTTTTATTTTAAATGAAAAATAGTTGCACAATATGTATGTGCAGCATGATATTAAACCAGCCTTCTTTGCATGAATATTGTTCAAGCGAATTGATTGCTTTGAATAAATTTTACAGGCGGAACAAGACTTACATGAGTGAAGCACAAAGAAGTGCACTAAATGCTCTCCTCTTTCGCACCGGTGACCAGTCCAAAGACATAGTCCTTGCCCTTGCCACAAACCGTCCTGGTGATCTCGATTCAGCCGTGTCAGATCGTATTGACGAGGTCCTGGAATTTCCCTTGCCCGGAGAAGAAGAACGCTATAAACTTCTTAAGCTCTATCTTGACAAGTACATTGCCCAAGCTGGATCAAGAAAACCTGGTTTAGTTCAAAAATTGTTGAAAGGAAATCCACAAAAGATTGAGATTAAAGGATTGACTGATGATATCATTAAAGAAGCCGCGGCTAAAACCGAGGGATTCTCTGGAAGGGAAATAGCGAAACTGATGGCAAGTGTACAGGCTGCAGTATATGGAAGCAAAGACTGTGTTCTTGACCAAAGCTTGTTCCAAGAAGTGATTGATTATAAAGTTGCTGAGCATCAACAGAGAAGAAAATTAGCAGGTGCTGATAAAGCTAGTGCATGAGAATGTTTGTTCAGATTTTGTCAGCAATCTTTATATTAGAGATCTTCTCAAACTTAATAATTGATTGTGTCATCAATTGAAGGAAGATTTTGGAATTTGAGTATAGTGAAGTTTTATTTAGTATTTATGACTGTATGTAACAGCTGATTCTTGTTTTTTGGAACACGTTGAAAATTAGTTTATCCCTTGACCATTGACCATGGATTATAGTTACTGTACTGTGACTGAGGTTTCAATTTTACGGTGCAAGTTACATTGTACTTAATAAAAATATGATTTTCTGGGTTTCATTAGTTTTATTGTTGATGATGATGCTGGGCGTGCAAGCACATCTGGGAGTGAGGATATTTAATAATTTAAATTAGGTAGATTAATCTGCTAATATCCTCTGAGTATATGATCATATTGATTAAAGTTCACGATTCACTCACATTGCAATTAGAGATCACACACACCCTCTTCTATACATTCCTTTGAATGACATACCATCTCATCACGTTAAGCAATCCAAATGGAAAATTACAGACTTCACAATCTTAAATAGAGAACCAAAAAAATTGCAAAACTTGTCAAAATGCCCTGCGAAATTTGGAAAAAGATAAATATCCCCTAAAATTGTAAGACGTCAATCAAATACCCTACAGAGTTATGATGCCACCATCACAGCGGGCAATTTGATTCAAATTAGAAAGATTACAGTGGTAAATTTTAGTGGGCTATTTGACAATAAGTTATAAATTTCAGAGAGTAAATTTGTCTACTTATGTACCAATTTTTTTTTGTCTATTTAAATTTCATAACAGAACTCATTATGCATATAATTCATTATACAGAGGAATACAAGATACAACATCATAAATTACCCTTTTCATCTATAAAAGAAGAGTTTCTTGTTTTTTTTTCACCTTCCCTCGATTTGAAGAAGCAATTATGCCACCCATCATGCTGGAAACAAGAAGAATGGGTAAGAAAACATCATTAAAGCGATGAAGAAAACTCATAAAAAAGATGAAGATGACTGTTGGAAATTTTTAATTTACAAATTTCAGTCAAATACCCCTTTTGGCGTGGCTATTCACTCAAATCACTCCCTATGATGTGGAGTCAGCGTGACACTTGCAACGTACGTAATTAATGTCCACATCATCAAAACATACGGAGTAAACAGTGTCAGAGTTATTTGACATATTACTCAACAATACAAATTACCAAGAATCAAAAGCAATGAACATCAACACCTAAGAGGTTGAATATTTCAATGAAAATCCTTGAATTTTTTCTTCAATCCAAGACCAAAGTACAAATTTAAGTACTTTTCAAATTTACTTTTCCCTTTCAATTTACTCATTCTCTTATACTCTACGTCTCTTTATTAATACAAATGTAAGTAATTTAGAAATTTAAAATAGTTTCCTCAAATATTGCCAATTAAAATCACTTTTGCTAGTGATTACCTTAAATGTAAATAATTTATGTTTTGAAAAACACTAAGAAATGTGTAGAGAAAATAAGGATTCAAATTATATTTATCATAAAACCAGGTGAGGTAATATTATTTATCCACAAACGTAGTAGAGCCTGGTTTATGAAACAGAAGAAATAGCTTTTAAAACTTGCTGACTATAAGACTGCTTACAATCCTTGCTTCGATTCGAGAATAGTAATATTTTTAGAACTCAGAGATTGCAAACTATGAAAAACTTATATAACAGATCACTGAGTGAAGCTATACCTCCAGCTTCATACAAATTACTGTCTCTTTATAGTGATAACAACAATGTAAGACTCCATCAATAGTATCAGATGGTAATATGAATAACTTTGTCTTATTCTTATTCAGCAAATTGTAATAGACAAGTACATTTGTTACATCATATGATTTAGTCAGAGAACATTGTAACCAAAAACACATTAATGATGTTCAGCAGCAATTTTCTTAATACACAACAGATGACCTGTAGACATGTCTTAATGGTGATGATCCTGCACATAACGTAGGCCACAATATTTGCAGACAGCTGGCTTGGCCAAGTCAAGGCATATATATTCAATTGGGTGTCCAAGGGCGGGATCGGTATCTGAAATCACAGTCAGCAGTATCCAAATTAATTATAATCCCACATAATCAACAAAAATTTAACTGTAAGGTTTATATCTCCTTCACTTGTGCAATGTAGAAGGGAGAATAGAAATTTACAAAAGTTGTACCTCCTTCACAAGCAACTATCCTGCCTTCAACCTTAATAGGTGGTACTTCATTGATCAGCTCCATTGGAGATTTCTTGCTTGTATCCTATTACAAAAGAAACAGATGTAAGTTTCACTATTACTTAAGAACAGTTCAGTAAGCAGGAATGATTTACAATCCCGGTAATGAGCCAACTCCTATGAGCTAAGGTGCATATTTGTATGCAAGGCAGTCAGCAGCTAATGTGAAAAACAAGCTTCATCGTGTAAACATGATCTCATTTTATATTATTTCGTACCAGAATTATTGTCTCCAAATCTCAGTTCGATTAAAAGTGATAAAAAAAGCTTTTTATTTAGGTTGAAATATTTACACAAGGTTTTACATCATCAAACTTGCTTTCAGAGTAAAAACCTCCAAACATATGTTACATCGCTTAAAACTCAGGTATAATTGAATCAATTATACTTAATCAATTGCATTCGAAATCACATCGGCAAACATTCTCACCATACATTCATTATGCTTGCTAACAAATAAAGAAAAAAGAATCAACAAGAAGTTGGAGCCAGTAAAAAGGAAATATTGGCATTGTTTGACAAAAGTATTTCGATTTCTCGTTAGTATAAATGAGGGAGAAACCGAGAAAGCGAAAAAAAATAAAACATTACTAAAATTACTAAACATGTTCAAAAACACTGCAGGGAAAAGCAGCCCCTAAAGTATCTGAGTGAGGGATAGAAATATTCACTGACAGAAATGCTGCAATTGGATCATCCAGTTAGAGCAGTCCCGGATTCCGTCTTATAGTCTATGTTCAAACTTTATTCCTCACTCTTTTTCGTTAAAGTTTACATCCAAAAAATGCAGGTATTTACACATGTAACCTACAAAACCTCACAGAAAATTTTGTCACCATACTTTTTATCACATTCTCCCCATTGGTCCATACACTGATACTCAACTCAGTCAATGTTGTGTGACTGAGCTGTCCTTGATATTTCTTTTTTTGAATCTTTTTTCCCTCAATCTACAACAAGATGTGAGATATGAATCATAATCATATTACCGAATAACGTACAAAAGGGACTGAATTCGGTATTAGAAGATGAATTCCATACCATAACGCATAACCTTATATCTACTTCAAGGAAAACACACAAGATTATGTGTAGATACCCACAATATTTTCATACTGAGGCAAAAGTAGTTTTACTTTTACCAAAGGTGAACAATAAAGATCCGGAACAATAAGCACCACCAAGCAACAACCAGGTTATAACTAAAACGGTCCATATCAAATATAAAGGTGCAGTAGAACCCCTTCCTTCCCAAACAAACTTAAATTTCCATTTCATGAAACCACTATGCCATTGCCAACGAGGATCAAATCCTTTCTCTTACCATCACAAGAACCTTTAATGTGTAACAAACAAACATGTAAAATTGATTTATACATTGCGAGTGAATTCCCTCATTTCACCACAATCATGTAATGTGACACCGTATATGTCTCTCTATCTTTCTTTTTTCGTTTTCTACAGCTTACACACATTAAAAAAATAAACACAAAAACATAGGACAGCGTCTGAATATTTCAGTTGGGAAAAGGGCTAAAAACCTATTCACATTTTCCACCTAATTTCTAAAAAATCAAACAAATCAAATGAACAATGCAACAAATTTCCAACAAGTAAATAGAAATTATGCGCCTAATTTGAATCCAAATCACGTTAAAAGCATGAGGTGATTCGCGAGGTACCTGCATCCATTTGGCGGTATGGTTGCTGATTTGACTGGTTACGAGGCTGAAACTTCTTGTGGCAGTGGTTGTCGCCGTTGATGATGAAAATTTAACGAGGTTCTTCAATATGCTAGAAGCCATTTGACGAACCTAAATTCAATCGCAAATCAACAAATAACCTCGATTGAGATCAATGAGTGAATAAAACGGGAAATTGAGAGAGAATCACCCCCTCATGGCACAAAACGACGCTAGATTGAGAAGTTTTGGATCGTATTCCTACTTTATTAATGGGTTGGCCCATGCATTGGCCCATTACCAAGATTGCTATCCGTACCCCATCTTTGTCAATAAGTATCCATCTAAGATCTACTACCTCCGTCCTTTTTTATAAGACTCCGTTTGACAAAATTGTACTATTCTTTTATCATGTTTTGATCGTATTTTTTTAATAACACGTAGAAGTAAATATTAGCATATAAGATCTTGTTTGATTTGTTTTGATGAGTACTTTTAAAATATCAAGTTTTTATAACTCTTACTACTAGATAATTAAAATTTTTAATGATCAAAATTATGTATTGACGTACGTGCACTGGTTAAATAGAATCTTATAGTTAGGGACGGAGGTAGGGGTGGCAAAATGATCCACCAATCCATTATCCATCCACTTAATTATCCATCCAATCCAATCCATGAAACAAAATTAAGGAGTGGATTGGATTCAATCCATCCATTTAAATTATATGGATGGATTCAATCCATCCATCTTGTTTGAAAAATCCAATGAATTATCTTAAATACTATTACAAAATCCATTGGATGATATAAAAGTAATTTTTTGATTAAAATATAAAGCTAATTTATTTACAATATATTTAAATTAATTTTATAAATAAAACTAATATTAAAATTTAATTTAATTTAAATTTGAAAAAAACTGAATATGATTTTAAAAATAAATTGAATTTTTCAATTAATTTAATTTTATAAAACAACTAAAAAATTATAAAAAAAAATTGAATTCTAAAAATAAAAATTAGTCATCAAATCTATAAATTAGAATAAAAAAAAAATTGGACTTTCAAAACATTGATATGCCAAAAGCCCAATGGTAACAAATCTTTAGGCCCATTAATTTTAATTTTTTTTTAGAGCAATTAAATATAAATTAATATATTATAATTAATTGTTTTTAATTTAATTATATTAAATATTATTGACTGCCGGTCAACGCCGGAGTCTGGCGGTCAACGGCGGGTCAACGTCGGTCAACGGTGGAGGACTGCCGCGGGTCGCCGGGAAATTGCCGGTTCGCCGCCGTCCGCCGGCGTGGGTCAACGCCGGCGATTGGCGGTCAACGGTGGTGGCGGCCGGTCAACCCCCTTGACCACCACAGTTTTTTTTTTTTTGTACATCTAACTCTTTTAATTATTCATTAATAATAAATTAGATAAATAGTTGTTTTGGGCTCATATTAAAATTTTGTTTGGGCCTATTAATAAAAATGATGTTTGGGCATTAAATCAAAGAAAAAAAATTCTATTTGAAACTAATTCATTTCATTAATTTAATTTAATTGAAAAATTATTAAGTTTTAACAAAAATATTAAATATATGTTAAAAAGTTTAAAAACATTATTATTACATTTAATTAAATGGATCGGATGGATATCCATCCATTAAAAATATGTTAATGGATGGATTGGATGGATTTTATGTTAATTGGATGGATTGGATTGAATTTTTTTTCTTAAAATTTTATTGGATTGTAATGGATTAATGGATGATTTTTATCCATCCATTAGGATCCAATCCATCCAATCCATCCATTTTGCCACCCCTAGACGGAGGTAGTACTTTCTTAAATAATTAACTTTTCAAAAGTGAACTTTTAGAAAATTATTCATGTTCACCAGAAATGTAATAAATGTGGAAGCTGATTATCTTTTAAATATGATACTCAAATTTTCCGCGACCCAATTTAGTGGCCGACAAAAAGTAATAATCAAGTTAGTTCTTTTGTTATAATGAATCTGAGACAAATTTCTCATACATTTAAAAATGTCAAAATTGGGATAATATAACCTCCGTTCCTTATTTTAAGAGACAAATTCACTTTTTAAATTTATTAAAAATAAATGTATTTGAATTCATTAATAAACCAAATACATTGGATTTTTAATGAATCTAGAAAGTGCATTTGTCTTTTATAATAAGGAACAGAGATAGTATATCTTATGGACTAACCTTTGTTGATTTTGAACAAGTTGTGTTGAGAATAACCTATGGTTTGAAAGAGTGAAATTGAATTTCTATTACTTGAAAAAGGTACGTATTTTGTTAGATTATTCAAGTAACTTCAATCTTCTGCCGCCTTGTTAATTCATAAGCCTAATCACACATGTCTTTATAAATTATTAGATGATTAATAGATACCTCCGTTGATGGTTATTTGTTGTCTCAATGATGTTTTAGTTGAAATGTAATATATTGGCTAAATAAATTGAGAGACAATTAAATGTTCCCTAGATGAACTTTAAAGTTCGATTGTTATTTTGAGATAATAGTTATATATTGTCTCGGTGACGCTTATGTCCAATATATATTGAACTGGGCGAGACCCAATTGGACTTGACCCGCACTATTGGGCAAAAGACCCACTAATTGATGTTGGACTAAGTCACACCTGAGCATGTGGCAACAAAAATATAGAGACACATGGGATGACCTTTTCTCCCCATGATCTCCACTTCTCCTATAATCTCTCAACTCCCTCACCCCATTACTCCACCTTTACTCTCTATATATGAGGGGAATAAGCAGGAAAACATGATTACTTTCTTTTCTTCTACAAAACACTAGCTTCTTCTTCTTCAAACATTCAGAGAACTACGTAGCTCTGATTCTCTAACTTCTTAGGGATACGTAGGACCAGGGTCTCCCTATCGAGCTATAATTAAAACACAACTTTAGTATCCTACTAAAAATCCCCGGAACATTTGGCGCCCACCGTGGGGCCGGAGTAAAATTATCCCAACCGGCCGCACATTTGAAAAGTGATAGACGGTTTGAAGAGATGAGGGGGACGAAAGGCTTCGTTGAGAACGAAGCAGGGAAGGAAATTATTTAATATGCTATTGAAATTAAATATTTTAATAGCACCTTATGGGTTTCCTGGATCACCAAATATCATAAAGGGGGCGGTTTTGTATGCACTGGAGAAGCTGCTCTTGCTTCCTCTGATCGTTTTGGCTACGTTTAAACTCGAAAACATGTTCCTGATTCTCAAGTGACTGGTTTGATATACGGAAACAACAACAGTAACAAAGACGATTCGGCAGCGGCGATTTATCATATAGTAGGGCAATAGCAAAGTCCTACAATAACAACGGCGATACGGCGAGATATAACGATGGCAAGGCGGTGAGTCGACGGCGATCTGATGGCTAGGGCGAGTTGATAGTGGTTCAACGCCCGGCAATAACAAAGGCGGAGTGAATCAATGGCTTTCAGGTGTAGTCAATCCTTTATTTTGATTTATTGAAATGAAATTACCATGGATGAGGTTAATTGTTGATTGTATTTTTGACTAATTGTGTATTAGCTATTATAAACGACTCAACAATTTCTTGTTTTTCTCTTTGAATCTAATAATCTTTATGAAAATAAACAAATATGCTGTGTTTGTTACCTATGGACTAACTGAGGTCGAAAAATATGCACTTAGTACTCTGATAATTTTTTTTTTTGTAGCCATTAAATGATGCTACTATTCGATAACTGGTTTAATGAGTTCCTCATAAGAATTCATATTGCTTGCCAATTTATGTTAAGGGCATTCTTTGCACTGGTTGATTATTGATATGTCAAATTTGTGCTAGTCTTTATTGACTACTTGCACATTTATAATCACTAAATGTGCAATTTGTTGATTATTTGGTTTGTCATCAAACTGTTTTAGACAAGCACTAAAGTCTAAAATAATAATTGAGGGAAGTATTGATCTGGGAATCATATTAGTAATCTTAGCCAGAATTTTCATTTCAAACTAAGTATTAAGTGTGCTTGAATCTCGCTCCCAATGAAGCCTGTGCTTTTAAACTGGGGAAATAAAATATTGTTCACCTTAGTTATCTTTTTGTTTTAAAAGTTTGCGGCCATTTCAAAAATCTAACAATGAGATCGAGCTTTTTGTTCTTTTCCTTTAAAATCAGCAATGTATGAAATAGTGGATAATTAATATTTAATAGATGAATCTTTTGTCACCGTAAGAATGTTTGCAGTTTTGCAACATATTTTATTTACTTACTAGTCTCAATCCACGATTGCACACAATTTGAATAAATTGTCATCATTAGACATGATTCATAAACATTATAATGTTTTATCTATGTTGTTGACCCCATCTAATGAAGAAAGTATTTGGCTATTATTGTACCAATACATGATTGAAAAGTTAATGGCTCAAAACATTTGGTGATTCAAAATAAAGAACAGAATTGCTCCACTTTAATATAGAACCAAAAGAACAGGTTTAAGGATGGATTGAGGCATTCAGTCATGTAGCATTTATTGCTATCTTATAATGAAGTTTGAAACTAATAGTAGCAAAGAAGTGAAAACGTTAACATCCTGTTTAATTGTGATCCTGTTTAATTGATCACAAGTTGTATTCAAGTCTTAAATATACTAAAGTCTACATACATGGTATAGTTGCTATTTTTGATGTTTCACCTTGGGTTAGAACTTGAAACAAATATGATGTTTGGTTCGTTTGATTCAATAATAAGTCTGTGGTTGACAGTGGTAGTTTGTTAATACATGACTCATATATTTCTCTCCATTTTTATAACGGTGTTCGTATTTTTATTACATGTGCAGAAACACCTCCACGCCACGTCCCGCTGAGTTGGCCGGCGGGTCAATTGGGTTTGATTTATCCATTCTGTCTAAAATTTCTTCCTTGCTTTCTATATTTCCATGGCTGTTTTCAAACATATAACATGATTGATGAGATGATTTAATGAATTTTCTATACTTTCATGTATTTTTTGTGCATGCTACATGTTTGATGAAATGCCTGAATGTGATGAAATTTATACGGGAACATTTTAAGCCAAAAGAATTCTTGTTTCAAGCATATTGTGAGGTTGTGTTACTTGAGAAAGTTGACTATTTAGTGTTTTTGAGTTATAATAATTAAGTGATAACGGATGACAAATGGTGAAGTTGTAATACCTAATAAATAATTGAGTTGAAGATGAGAGTCATAGTGCACAACCTTCTAGATTCTTCTAAGTTCTTTGTGAAGTGAATTTAAGTTGATAAGTAAGTAATCTATTACAGCGTCTTCAAGTTTGGGTTTGAGATATGATTATTTATGATAGTCCTTGTATTTCACTTATGATTTTAAATTGATGTTGTTAATTTCTTGCCAAAAAGTGAGTTGGTGAATATATGTTAACAAACGTTTGTGGCCATTAAGCAAGCTCTATCTTAGTTGATGTGTCTCCTTTTTCTCGTTTTTGTGGAGTTTTGGCAAAACAAACTCTGTTTTTAATGTTCGAACTATTTTTAGTAGCATATAGTAGCATGTTTACATGATTCTCATATAGCTTTAACTCCACTTGTTATAATGTCATTGGTGTTTCTCTTACATGTACAAAATACTCTGAATACAACGCTCTTCCAAGAAATGATCACAAAGCATGAAATCTGGAGCGATTGTTGGAGATTTGAAGCCTTTAATGACGGTGGAAGAAAACTGAACAACAACCGGTGATTCGGCAACGCCGCAGAGACGATGATGCCAGCTAATTTGACTATTATGTGAACCGACAAGCGGCAGGCTTCTCTGTGGCAACTGATGTGATTCTGTCTTGGAGCAGGTGTGAAGTTGCCACGACGGTGTCAGGTGATGATATATAGTTTGAACCTAAACTCTTTAGGCATTGTGGTACTTTAAAATTTATTATTGCATAATCGAATATATGCTTTGGAAAGTGGTCTGGAATTAGTGAAGTGATACTAACTTCTCAATCTTTTCCAATTCTAAGACTTATATGATCAATTATATGTAAATCAGTCAAAGAAATTCATTGTTCTACAACATCATTAACTAGACTGAATGTGTGCATTAGCTTTGCGGTTTAGTAGCTGGTGTTTTCATGTAAAATGTCAGTACAATACTTAGTATTATACTTATAAGATTATTTTTCTTTCATATTATGATATGATTCTTACATATCTCTAATGCTATTTTGTGAAACGTTTACTGTACAAAACTCTATGAGTGATGCTGCTCGCAAAATTGTCGTTGCCATCCAATGCCACCGCCTCGCTATTAATCGTCGGTGTTTGCAACTTCACTTGACGATGTTTCAAACATGGATCTCGTCATCGTCAAAAGAAGCACAAGAAGAGAAAGCATCAGCGCTGCCTCCAGTGGACGATGAAGTGCCGCATCCTGTTTTCTTTTCATCCATTAGATTTTTTCTACTAGCAACAAATTTTGTTGCTGAGAACTGAGCAGCACTAGAGCACTGCCCAACAAGGTTGTTTCTCAAAGGAACAACAAATGAATATGAAAAATCAAAGAGATCAAACATCAGGAATATGAAACTCATGCAATCGTGAGAACCGAGAACGCAAACGAGAACATTATCAGATCATTTGCCAACTTGAATGAACATAATCCAGGTGATATCTATCCAAATTTCGATGAATTACATATATCAATTTTATATTCAGCTGTATGTCTCTTTTTCTTCTTTATGATAGGCGCATTTAAGTATGTGAAACATGCTGATAGAATACATACAATCAACTCTTTACTTAAAATCTAAATCTAGAGTATTTTGCTTACTTTTACTTTAGATAATTTCAAATTAGTTGAGTAATTGATATTTAATATCGGGAAGTGGTCGTTGAGTTTTCAACTAAAATATTAGCTCATTATCCTATTTTTCATGATGCCATGATTTTACTAACTATCATTTTACACATATTTTTTCTAACCAACCCTTGAAGTCAAAATCCAGATTTACTGATCGGTGATTGTATAAATCTTGTTCACGATATGAAGAACCACCACATGAGACACACATATTTTGAGTAGTGCAAATTGTCTTTCTTGCACGTTTTAATTGGATTAAGAGCTGAATATTGCCTACTAGTTATTATGATAAATTACGGCAAAATGCAGATACATAGCGCCGTAAAGAATGTACGCTCTTTTAGAAAAAGAAAATAATGCTAAGGAGATAGATATTAGGACTTGGTCAAAAATCTGTTTAGTAGTGATTGTTCTTAGAGTCCTATTTATTTTACTTTGACAATTTTCTTTTTAACCACGTTCCCATGATTCCAAGAAACAGGAATCCATAGTTTGCATATTCAGATGATTTCTAATTCTTTATACTTTATGTTCACAATGTATTACTTTTGCTACCTGCTATAATACAACATATATGACTATATGTCAGCCCAAATTTCAGCTTCAATATTATAAATGCAATTATATGTGATGTGGGTGATAGCTACTCATTTCTTTGTATATTATCAATAGTGATGTTTTATCTAAAACAGTACCGGTGCTTGACAGTTTCAATCGTAAAATTTTTAATATCTTGTTTAATTCTGATGAGTCTTAACTATTTCAATGGAGGAGGAGTTTTCAAAATAATGATGATCATCTTCAAACATAGACATTGAAAGCAAAGGCTAAAGCGCCTGGGCATGTACAAGAAAATGATTGCTATTGGAAATAAATTCAGAGGATATACGACATTTCTGTCAGGATTGCGCAGCAGCCCTACTAGACGTCTGTTGGGAATAAAATGCGGGCTCCTGAATGGTTATAATCAGGTGTTCTCCTTCCTTTATTTTATTTTTGTGACGCAGATACATGTTTCACTCTTACCAGCAATGTATACATAATTTTTTACTTATTTTATCTGTAATCTATATGTTCAATATTATGGTTTAATGGGATTATGGTTCTACGAGATAAAATAGTATTATGTATGGTGGTAGCTGTTTGGATAGTCTCTGTCCAAAAAGGCTGCATAAACAAAGTGAATGTTGACACTAGAGAGAATATAATGTCTATACATAAAAATACAAATGAGTATGTGAAACTTATTCTATATTTTGTTGTTTCTATTAGTGCTACAACTGTAACATGGGTGTTCCTATTTGGTAAACTTCCACTAAATCATAGGAAAATAGAGCACATCTTTAATTCGTAAAAGAGTCAGGCTGTTAGTTATTATTTGGTTCCTTTTATCTAACAATGTTCATTCTCAGATTAATTGACAATAATCCTAATCAAAATATATTTCATTTAAATTTTAAGGTGCATCAAGCTGATCATATCATAGTGCATGACAACAAACAGAACAAACATGATAAATTCAAATAGTCTAAAAGACCAATCTACTACATGAAGCGTGGAAAAGCTAATGAGTTGCTAATAAAATGTAGAAGGGTGCAAAATCATCTCATGGAGCTAGCAAGAAAGTTCAACATCGTTTTATAGTCATGTCATATGATTCTTGTTAACCACACTTAATAAGATTTTGGGTTTTGTACTCTTCAATGTTACTGTAGGTACAAGGCGATAAACTCATCACCAAAGCAAAAGGAAAATTTTAAGGAATCGACTATACATTAAAAAGTCAGCAAAAACAAAATTGAAGAGTTACCCCGCCAAAGGTTATAACACCTTTGGTCCAAGCGGCAACGCCCTTGGCTAACACTGGGGAATGTAAATAAAGTCAACCCTCAAATGGACTCTGAACTTACATAAAGTCAACTCCGAATAGAGCTATGAACTTAAATCAAGTCAACCCTTAAGTGGGCTCTGAACTTCAATAAAGTCAACCCTTAAGTGGGCTCTGAACTTAAAGAAAAGGTGAAATAAAGAACTTGAAGAAAAGGTGAAATAAATACCTTGATGAAAAATTCCAAGATGAAATAAAAGCCTCGAAGAAAAGGTGAAATAAAGAACTTGAAGAAAAGGTGAAATAATAGCCACGAAGAAAAGGTGAAATAAAGATCTTGATGAAAAATTCCAAGGTGAAATAAACACGGATATCATAAGTGACACTAGAGAACGAGGTAAGAGTACCCCTTCAAATGTTAACATGTCCTCAAAGGAATCAACACAGATATCATAAGTGATGCACGCCCAAAATCCTTCACCTAAGGGTGGGATAAAATACTAAAGAACAAAGCAAACAATGAATGAGGAAGTAGTCTCGCCTAAAAATCTTAAGTGCTATATTTCTTGCATAAACTAGCACTTGGGAGGCTGTGAACTGGGCGAGACCCAATTGAGCTTGACCCGCACTATTGGGCAAAAGACCCACTAAGTGAGGTTGGACTAAGTCACATCTAGGCATGTGGCAACAAAAATATAGGGACACATGGGATGACCTTTTCTCCCCATGATCTCCACTTCTCCTATAATCTCTCAACTCCCTCACCCCACTACTCCACCTTTACTCTCTATATATGAGGGGAATAAGCAGGAAAACATGATTACGTTCTTTTCTTCTACAAAACACTAGCTTCTTCTTCCTCAAAAATTCAGAGAGAACTACGTAGCTCTGATTCTCTAACTTCTTAGGGATACGTAGAACCAGGGTCTCTCTGTCGAGCTATAATCAAAACACAACTTTAGTATCCTACCAAAAATCCCCGAAACATATATTGACTGTATAAATTTGGATACGGATAAATGTTATCTCGATGATCCGTTAAGTTCTATTGTCATTTGAGATGATTATACGTTGCCTAGATGATGATTAATTCAATTTGCTACTAACTATAGTGATTGAATATTGTCTCGAAACCCATAAATTCAATTGCTATTTTAAGATTATCGTTACATGTTGCCTCGTGACCGTTATGTATAATTTCTTTTGGCTAAGTATGTTTAGAGATGTTAAATATTATCTCTATGACCCTTCAAGTTCTATTGCTATTTTTAGATGATTAAATGTTGCCTCGGTTACACAAAACTAAAATTGTTATTTTGAAATGATGTTGCCTCGACAATGCTTATGCCCAATTTCTATTGGCAATATATATTCAGTGATGGTTCAATGTTATCTAGATAACTCATTAAGGTTTATTGGTATTTTGAGATGATTATATGTTGCATCTGTTGCGGGGATTTTGAGATTTCTACCACTACATTGACCTTTCATTTCCAAAGAAGGAAAAATGTCGAAAACCGTTTAAAAAGAGAGATTCTAAGCTCGGGGGTTAGTTACGCCTAGGGAAGGTATTAACATCCTAAACGCCCATGGTACTCCATGGTAACCTCTAATCTATTGTTTTTTATTTGCTTTTTTATGTGCTTAAGAAATGAGGGAGAAAGTTTGTAAGAAATGGAGGGAGAATTTGTTAGAAAGAATTGTGTGTGTAAGTGGAGATTTGATTGAGAAGAGAAGGTTATTGCAAAATATAGTAAATTTAGTTTAAACCTAAACTAATTGTGCGACTAATTTGATATTGGTCTAAAGAAATTGTATTTAGAGAAAGGAGAAGTTGTTTATTTGTTTTCTATTTTTTTTTCTAGAGAATTTACTAATCGCACCTCTTTGGAAATGAAAGTTCATTTTTAGTTGGTTTTTTTAGCGTTTGCGGAAAGTAGTAAAAATAAAATGCATGCAATGCAATATTTACATCCTCTTTGGGGTTACATTTTGCCTAAATACATTCTAAGAGTTTTGCGATAAAATAAACATGAATGAATGCAACATTTTAATGCAATGCAAATTACAAATTAAAATAAAATATAGACGGAGCAAGAAATAAAGAAGATAAAAAATATACTAAGCTAACTATCCTAAAGCTTAAGGTGCTATTATCATTTCTTAGGTCCGTCTCCATTAAGCTTAGGACATATTTTAGTCCCAAACTCACAAATCAAACACAAATAACAATATGCAATAATATGATTATATAAAATCAAATAACTAGAAAATAAATTGCATGAACAAAATATAAATGACATAAAAGAAATAAACTAAAAAAACTAACTAAGATAAAATAAGATGATGTATGGAGAAGAAAAAAAAAGATAAGTTAATAATAATAAGAGGAAAGAAAGAAAAAACTGAATTGAAAGAAAAAAACAAAGAAAATAGGTGAAGTCTAGGGTGAGGGCCCTATCAAATCCCTTACCGGTGAGGTATCTAAAAAATACCAATAGATTAAATTAATGGTTCAGATCTCTCATAATAAAAAATGAAAACATCACAAACATCTACGTCCAACTTCATCCTCATAAATTTGTATTTGTACTATGTTTTACTGTTTAGTTTTTTCTCAGTCTTTGTTGCTCCCTATTTCCTCCTCCATGGCTAACCGCTAAAATTATCCCTATTTCTTACTTCATGGGTAACCGCTAAAATTATCTCATTAATTATGAAATTGAAGCATCAATGGCAAAATGCATTCAATATAAGAATTATGAATATGTATATTAGATTAGATTCTTCAAATTTAAAATATGAATTATGTATAATTACAAAAATGAATTATGAATATGTATATCAGATTAAATAAACCACGCCGTCTCCCTAACCTTAATTACAAAAAAACTGCAATCAATTAAGAATCATGAATATGAATATATCAATGGAGAATCGGAAGAGAAAATAGTAATAGCTCTGGTTTCATTTAGGGAAATGGAGAAGAGACCAGTGATGAAATTAGGGTTTCGTTTAGGGAGATGGCTCTGATGGTAGACAACGATCGATTTGATGAAATTAGTTGTTGTTTATGCAGTTTAAGTTGCAGAAAGATGGAGAAGATAAGAAACAACAATAACATGGTACAAATTTATGAAGATGAGATTGGATGTAGATGTTTGTAGATGTTCTTATTTTTTATTATAAGAGATCTGAACTATTAATTTAATCTAATGGTATTTTTTAAGTACCTCACCGGTGAGGGATTTGATAGGGCCCTCACCCTAGACTTCACCAAGAAAATAGCGTGAAAGAATAAAGGAGTCAGGGGGTGTAATAGTAATAAAAGGGGGTGCAGAAAATAAAGATAAAGAAAAAAGAACTGAATCGGACCATTTGCCTAGACCGGACCGGTTCAGACTGTTCAATCCCAGGATTAAACCGAACCAGGTCCTGAATTTCATGCGGTTCAGATGCGCGAGCACACAGTAAGCCTTATAATTATCATCGTTAGATCTTAATCAAACGAACGTGATTAGATCTAGGAATCATGTGATCAAAATAAAAGGAAAGATCAAACGGACGTGATTAAAAGTTTCTGAAAAGGGTGTATAACATGTTTCTTCTTCTTTCTCAGTAAACAGAACAACAAAACACCATTAATAAACAAATTAAGCTTCATGAACAAAAAAATCATCAACCAAATCCGAACCAAAATCAGCAATCAAGTATACCATTTCGCACGAAATTTCATGTAGATCTCAAATCCAGTATCAGTTTTCTCAAAAGAGTTTTAGATTTTAAAATAAAAGTGAACGAAATTCGGATCTCAAAAATCAATAACGGTTTGTACGCGAAATTGGTGGAAAATGATATGTACATCAGATTCCATATGTTTTCGCGAGTTCAATGGACCAAGAATTAACGAAAACGGAGTTGTAAATCCGGAGAAATCACTAACTCAAGTTCGAGTAGAAATTGATCTCGGTTTGGTGTTTTGTGGTTGTTTTGCCTGCGATTCTGTGTTGCTAGTTTTCGTTCTGAGACGATTGTGAATCAAGATGATTAAATCGGAATGAAATTTAGTGAGGTTTTTGTTGTTGATTTTGGATTGTAAAAAATGATGAACGGATGTGGGAGATGTCACTGGCTTGTAGTGTTTTTGATATGAATTTGGTGGTGTTTGTACGTTATGTGATTGATTTAGGATGATTGGGAGCAAATGAAATTGTATTTGAGTTTGGATTTGTAGAGATTTGGTGAAATTTGGAGATGATGAAGATGGGAATATTGTTGTTTTTGGTTACTGCAAAAGAAAAAACGTGAATGCTTTTTCTTTTATTTTTTTCTATTTTTTTTTTATTGGTTTTGATTGGTGGAGAAATGGAGAGGAAATGGAGAGAGTTGGTTTTGTGTGAATCCCCTTTTTTTTTTTGAACGAGAGTGTGTATTAATGATAAAATGGTAGGATTAAATAGTAAAATGGTATGAAATGACATGATTTTGTTTTTTTGAAAATAAAATGACATGATTTTTGATTTATTTTAAAAATAGAAAATGGCTTATGATGAGAATAAGATGAGGTGGTATAATGTCATTGGTCCATGCTAAAGATTATTTGGTGAGGTGGTGACTACTATTTTTTATTTATTTTAAAGATTGATGAGTTATGAGATAGAGCAACTTATACTCTACTCTTTCTCTTCTTGGTATATTTTTAAAATAAATGTAAATGAAAATAAATTGAACTAAAATGGATAAAATATAAAAAGTGAATATTTTTAACATTTTTTAAAATGTAGAAATAAAATATAAAATGCGCATAAAATAGTAAAAAGACTATTTTTTTATATTTTTGAAATATGTAGAAATAAAATATAAAATGTGTGTAAAATAAGAAAAAGACTATTTTTTGAAATTTTTAAAATTTTACGCTAAAATGCGAACTATTTAAAATAAATTGAAAATAAAATAAAATAAAATATTTAGAAATAAAAAGAAGTTTTAAGAAAAAAAGGTAAAAATATGAAAAATGAACAAAAAATGCATGAAAATAAAATATTTTTTTGTATATTTTTATGCATGAAATTTTGAATCGAATTTGTAGGTCCAAAATTGGGGTACTACAGCATCGACGACGCTTATGTAAAATTCGGAGAAGGTAAAATAACCACTCAATAATCCGTTGAATCCTATTATCATTTTGAGATGATTATATATTGCCTATATGATGCTTAAGTCAAATTTATATTAACTATAGAAAGTTGAATTTGCCTCGAGGGAATCTATATGTCCAAATTCATTTTTGAGATAATGATTATGTAGCATCGATGGTGAAATGTCATCCTTATGATATGTCCACATTTATATGTCCAAATTTTTATTGGCTAATTACATTAAGAGATGGTGAAATGTCATCCTTATGATATGTTAAGTTCATTGTTAATTGTTAGTGTTTTTGTGTTTGCCTCATTTTTGGCAAAACACAATGTGCGCACATCATTGAAGATATGAAGAACAATGTGCGCACATCATTCTATTCCGAAACTTTTGAGTTTTATTTACGCGTCATATCTTGCTTGAAGATTTGTTTTGTTTTTGCCTCGCTTGATTGCTGGCTAAGTCGCGCACGTTCCATGACCTAGCAGGGTTACTTGTTAACCTAATTTTAATTGTAAAAAGTCAAATTCCTGGCGCTCAGTCGTAAGATGCTTTAGCAATTGCTACAGCGTCTACGCACAACACAGATAATAATAAAAACAATAAAGTGCTTAAAGTAAATAACACAGATGTTTGTTGACCCAGTTCGGCGCAAATAGCCCTAGTCTGGGGGATACCAATCCAGGAAGGAATTCACTAAAATAGCCCTAGTTCAAAGACCTCAGTAAACGCCCCGTTTACGTCTCCTCACCTAGCAACCACCCGTGCAACTCAACCTAGGAACTCCTAGATCAAAGGCGCCCCGCCTTACTTCCTAACTAACAACACACACAAGTGTTGTATACAAACAAACAATATGTTATGGTGAGAACACACTCAAACACAGAATTGACTTCGTACCTACAGGCTTAGGAGCAATCACACAATAACAAACACAAAGTCTATGTCCTTATCATGTATCAACGTGATACAGGAAAAGGCTCACAAGTTCACTAGGTAAAAATAGGATTACACACGCTTTAGTGAACACAATAAAATTCCCACAAACCTAAAATAGGTTTGACACAAGTATATATAGAGTCTTCATGCTGGGCTTGACTTGTTCCTAAAGAATAGGAGTCTTCAAAAATATATCCAATAAGTCTTCAGCAAAAAACAAATAATTCCTAAAATATAGGAGATATATTTTAGAATTAAATCTTCACAAAGAGGTTACTTGTGACACAAGGCGCACGTGCTGTGCCAGCTCCGCCTCAAAAAAAAATATAATTTCTAAAACAAATCTTCTTCAAGATATCTTCTAGAAATAACAAAAACAAAAACGCGCACGCGCCTAGAAGCTTCCGATCACAACATACTCAGATGCTACAGCATTCTCTAGAGCATGTGACAAAATGGGTTTTTGCAAAATTATAGCCAACATACAAAAACGCCAACAAAAAGTATTTTCAAATATGGGAATATTTTATATGATTCAAATTTATGTTTCTTGGGTCAAAATTCTTACAAGACTTACTTAAAACCCAAGACACGTCTGACGACCTGTGCTACTCAAAAGTTTATATATATGTGTGAAGACTAAACCTAATATTCACTGAAACCGTCGTGAAGAATAGAGTTCTTAGGGTTTGAGTCTTTTGTGTTCTTGTATTCTTGTTATTTGTGAGCCTTTGCTTGTGTCACCTAGATGCTTGCATAAAGACTGGGTTATTGAGTTGTAATCTGAAGCTTTTAAGCAAGGTATATTGTTCATCACTCTAAGCTTTGAAGTACGAGTGGTAATTTATTGTTTGAGGAGTGTTCTCTAAATCTTTGATTGTTGTTTTTCATAGATAACACTAGTCTGTGTTTAGATTGGAAGTGAGATGGATTTCTCTTACCTATGGGGTACCTAGGTAGAAATATAGCACGTGTATTAGGCTAGTTTCTAAGTTGTAAACCGAGGTGTAAGCCGGATAACTTAGGAATAGCATTACACTAGTGGATTTCCTTCATGGCTTGGTAGCCCCCAGATTAGGTGACGTTGCACTGAACTGGGTTAACAATTTCCTTGTGTTATCTACTGCTTTTATTATTTGTTTTTTTATTTCTTGTGTTGCAAGTCTGATTATTGTGGGCACATCTTACTGCACATTATTTTGACTGGCTATTAATTATAAATAGTACGCCAGAATTTCAATTGGCATCAGAGCAGGCACCCTGCCTATTTTTGGGTGAGCTCCAGGGAAGATGAATTCTAGAAATACAGACAAGGAAGGAAGATTTGTTACCAGGCCACCTCTACTGGATGGTACAAACTATGATGGGTAGAAACTCAAAATGCTAGCGTTTCTCCAGTCTCTAGACAACAAATCATGGAAGTTTATTCTGAAGAAATGGGAACCACCTATGATCATTGACAAACATGGTAAGGCCACTGATGTTTTGAAGCCTCCAGAAGATTGACCAAAAATGAAGATGAACTTGCATAAGGAAATAACAAGACATTGAATGCCATATTCAATGCTGTTGATAAGAACATGTTCAGACTTATTAAGAAGCAGACTATAGCTAAAGTTGCATGGGATAAAGTGAAAATGGCAAAGCTACAGCTTCTCACAGCACAATTTGAATATCTTAAAATGAAGGAAGTGTTAGACTACTTGGGGGGTTGAATAAGTGGCCCTTTTAAGCAATGAGTTTTTCAAAAACTTTTTCAAATCGAATGCTCGGAAGTCCACCGGATCAGTAGTCTCTTTGCACCGACTTGATCAAAGGAAAGGTAGTATAAGCCTTTGGATCGTATGATGATAAACCGATTACGTAAATGTTTCGTAATCAAATTATTTAATATAACTACTCAACAAGTTTCAACAATTAAGTATCACACAATCACAATTCAAGCAATGTTCAATTGAATTTTGATAAATACGTACGATCACAAAATTCAATTTACTCAAATTAATAAAAGCGAAAAGTAAATGAGTTTAAAGGAGAGAAAGTCGCAAACAATTGATTAGAGAGATCCCAACGGCTTCCGTGTCGTCCTCGCGATCGGCCGGGTACGTCTTCCCCCAAATAACTAAACCAGTTATTTGAGCGTTTTTATTAAAAACGGTTCTTGATACTAGTGCACAATTTACAAGACTCCAAAGTACAAGACTATACGAAAGAACATTCTCTCTTCACCTATACTGAATCTATGCAAATTGAGCGAATAACCTCAACATGTCGCGAAGCTTCTACCTCTGATTCCAACGATCAATCCTTACACCGTCTTCAACCCGAAAACCCTTGTAATGATTGTCCAGCTTTATCACCTCGCTCCCTAAGTGTTGATCCTTCAAGAATTTCACAATCTTGAATGCTTGATGAGAAACCAAACCTTCAACGCATATCAACTTGATTGTAATTTAGATTCACCGCGAATTACACTGAGTTGAAATTCTGGCAACCAGACAGACAAACGCTGTGCACAATGTAAGGACAACTGTCCGAGCACTTGTCAACTCAGAACTTATGACAGTAAAATAACATAGCGTAGCAAAGCACAAAATAAACGAATCACAGCAGAAAGATAAATAACACAGTGAGTTTGTTAACCCAGTTCGGCCCAACGTCCTAATCTGGGGGATACCAATCCAGGAAGGAAATCCACTAAGTAAAACAAATTCAAAGTCAAACTCCTCGTTTCCACTTCTCACTTTGTAACTACCCGTCTAGACCTCTACCTAGGAACTCCTAGATATGAGAACCTCTGCTCACTTCCTCTCAGTTTGAAGACTTCCACGCAAACAACCTCTGGTTCACTGATCTTCGCACTGGCATTAAGTTCAATACACAAATCTTTAGATGAGAACACTCTCAAACATAAAAGTAAACTCTGTACCTAAAGGCTTAGGAGTAACTTTACAGTACAAACACCCTACGTCCTTCATGTATCAACATGATACAAGAAAGGCTCACAAGTTCACTACTTAACATATAAGCAACGCACGCTTTAGTGAACACAAGAACAACCGACTCCGTACTTCACAGCTTAGGAGTGGTACACAGACAACTCCATACTTAAAAGCTTAGGAGTTCACACATTAAAGCACAAGGCTTTAAACACGAAACCCTAAAACTCTAAAGACTCCTCTTTGTAAATAATGGCTTCGCTCAACTTTAGGTTTTACATCTTCCAATATATATATTCTGTAAGAACGTGTTGAGGAAGATACATGAGCTTTAGAATCCAGCTGGTCCAAAAGAAATCTTGCAATTATATTTTAGAACCAAATAATATGTTTCCATAAATGGAGAAACATATTTTATGAAGCAATCAGGGCAAACCGCCACCTCCTGAAGGTTCTACACAACAAGGCGAGACTTTCTGCACAAGTAATGAAGATAAAACCGAACCAAATCTTCAAAAAGATCTCGCTCAAAAATACGCGTACGTCCTGATGCTGTACGCACATGCTGGAGCATCTGGTCCAACATTTGTCCAGTTAGCATCTGGTCCAGCATCTGGCTAGTTAGTGTATTAGCAAAAATGAGGCCAATACACAAAAACCCAACAATCTCCCCCTTTGGCAAATTTTTGGCTAAAACAATCTTGGGCCATATATGAAAGCCAGAGAGATATATCCAGCACACTCCTTCTAATCAATCAAAACATAACAACTTTGAAGGAGAACAAGAACCATCTTCACATAGTAGATTTCCATTGAAAATGCTTACAAATAAGCTTCAACACACAAACATCAGAGGCATACAACAACAGATGACAGAAAATAGCCTCACACATAAAACCATTAGAGAAAATACGCTTCATCACAAACAGTGCTTCACACAAAACTGAATGCTTCAACATCTGATATAGCATTCTCATGCAAGCATAAGCATAACATTCTCCTTCAACATCAGCAAACATCAGCACTCCCCCTAAGAACAATATCTCATGTATACCATAAAGAATAAATGAACAACTCATGCATATTTACCATGGCAGAGCAACATAAACTACACATAAACTACTCCATATCACCATATAAACAGATGTGTCAACATCTAGTAGAGCATCATGCATATCAGCCAATATCAGCTAACTTCTTCCCCTTTTTAGACATAAATATTGCCAAACATCATATGAGGATTTGAAACAGGCACATACCAGAGTAGCATAAACATCCAAAGAACACAAGAAGAGGAAACATAAAGGAAACATGCTCATAAACCTGCTCTGCAATTTCACATTGCACCATAGAACACTTGCGACAATATCATAGCAACTCCATTGATCAACATACTCAGATAACCACAATTGCACAGTCCAGCACAATACATTCATACTCCATGTAACATGCTGCAGCATCAGCAAGCACATCATACACTTAGCATCATAACAAGTAACAACTAACAAGATCATGAAGTAATTACTTCTACTTCCCCTTTTTTTGGGTAAGAACCATAACATCTCAGAAGTAAAAGGCTAGCAGATTCGCATAGCTAAGAACCAGAAGATATCATACCATTTAGAAGAGCATGGATAATGCATAAAGTGCAGGGTTATGATTCTACATATGTCAGTGATAATCACTTATACCATAGAGTGTGAACCTCATTTCCTTCTCAGACCCTTCATTTTCAACTAATCTTCTCATATAGCAACAACATCCAATGGGAAGATGAAATACCTTACAAAGAACACCGTGTCATTTTATATACTCCATAGTGTAACTATCTCATGATTAGCCACAACATAAGCTTCTTCAAGTTCCAAAGCTTTGCAGGTTTCTTTCAACCCAGCTATTATATCCTTTCTTGACATAGGTCCAGCTGCAACTTTCTTAGATGTTCCAACAATGTTACTTCTCATGTATACTTGCACTTCATAGACCAAAACTTAAGGCAAAACATTATTAGGAGTATTATCTTGAACTTCATTCAAATACAGGTGCCTTGATCAGTAAGCTAGATAAAAATACAAACGAATCTGTAGAAGATTGCGTGCAGAAATATAACGCTAGCTGACACGAAATCACTGATCACATAATGTTGTTCCATATGACACATCATTTGGTCAAGCATCTTTCATATACTATTGTAGAGTTAACAACAGTTTAAATGACAAGACTAATGAGGATTCTGGAAGGATCCTACATATAAATATTATTCAGAAGGGGTTTCAACACCAGAATCTTTGACCAAAACCAATTTTGACCAATATGCATAAGAAGATAATCTTCAAATCAACATCAATACACATCTAAGAAGATAGGACATTACTTGAATGCTTTGGCCAACAATATATCAGAGGCATGCACAGCGGATATAAAAACAACTAGCCTCATAGAGTATGAACAATGAGAATTAACCACTCACAGTGGATTCCCAGATGAAAACAGAAGCTTCAAGATAAATCAAACTTAAGGACTAGGAAAAATAAATTCCTCCCCCTTAATTCATGCAATCAATAGAGTATCGTAGAAAATAATTCTACTTAGTCATCATCACACAACATCCATCATCACACAAGATGCATATCCTCCCCTTCAAAACAAGCACAATCACTCCACTCACAGATAAATAGGCAAGAGATACATACTCCTCCTCCTCAGATAATCAACAGGTAGATAATAGGAGATAATTAAATATAATTGCTTCCCCTCAAAACATGCATACGTACACCATAAACTCCCCTATTACTATAAGTCAGATGTCAGAGCATCTGTCTGAGCTTCTTGCATTACACCAACAACATAGACAGTGTTGTCATCAATAATATAATATAAGCTTTATGCATCAAACTTATAACACTTCCCTTCACTTCATACACATATAAGCAGGAGACATGGTCAGAGGAACATAACCATAGGGTGCATATTACAACTAAGTGCACATGTAGGTGCATAGAAAATCTAGGGCTTAACCCATAAAAGCAACATAACATCTGATGCAAGAGGTCAGAAGTAACACATAAGACCAAGAATCAGCACTACCCTCAAAGTCTTCCACCACCAAATCATCACCTCTATCATCCTGAACAATCAATTCTTCAGCTTCCAGAGTTTGAATAACACGAACCACCAAGAATTTCTTTTCATCCAGAGCTTTACTCATAATCTTGAGATCATAAATCATCTGTTGTCTATTTATCATGACAGATGCCACAGCAATGTCTGCAGCATGTGACTTGTCAAGAAACCTTGGATCTAAAGTAAAGTCTGACTCTCGTTGACTAACCTCATCAGATTGATTACATATCTCAGAATATTGATGCAGTATGTTATCACAGATCAAGGTAGGAAACACAATAGGAAGTTTTGTAGCATTAGATTTCCTATGAGCTATAGTCTGATAAAGGATATATTCACCAAAATTAAATATAGACTTTGTACCTACAACATAGATGAACTTACTCAACCCTCTTAAGACATCATTGGTGTGTGTAGTTAGCATCCAATTAGCAGTTGCAATTTTGTTCAATAAAGCATACTTTGTAGTTAGCTTAGATGTTGACAAATTTTTCTTCATTGGCCGTTCTTTTACCAAATCACCTCAAACAAAAACCTGCCTGTACTCAGCAATCATAGGATCATCACAGTATTCCCTATGTTCACATTAAAATCCCTAACCAGCTTGACATATCACTTCCCTAAATTTTGCACAGTTGTCATTAAACATGCCTTTTTTTTCATAAATAAAATTTTCATCAGGAAGCTCTCCAAATTCCAAAAGGTACCAAAACAAGACGATTTTCTTCCCATTGTTTCAAAACTATGGTTAGGACTACACATTGGATGGAATCCAATCTAAAGGGGTTCAAAGCCATATTTAGACTATTATACTAATATATTAAACTTTGGTTACTTCTTGGTGAGCCAAATTTGTCTAAAGTTCTCCAAATTCCCAAAGGTACCAAAATGAGACGATTTTCTTCCCATTGTTTCAAAACTATGGTTAGGACTATACATTGGTTGGAATCCATTCTAAAAGGTTCAAAGCTATATTTAGACTATTATACTTGATACGAATTAGTGTGCTTTAATTCGTAAGAGTAGCGGAAGCAAACAACCAATAACAAAGGTACTAGGTACCAACCTTATTAGTCGAATTCTATTAAGTGTTTTGGAGTATTTGTTTCATTTGTGTTAGTGAAAACAGTAGGGAAATGGCCAATGTTAAACTACACCAATAGCCTAACAAAGAGATTAGCACTCAACACCAATTGAGCTAATCGGACTATTTTCAAGACGACGCTTGCAAATAATCGGACGAAAATGTAGACACAAATTCTAATTGTACTGAAATTGTTCTTGTTTATTGAATGATTAGAATGATCATCATACATAGCTTTTATAGGCGAAAATGCATAGCCTAATTAAAATACAAAATAAAGTGCAACATAAAATGCAATTATACTAGTAATAAAAATGACATTTATTTCAATCAGCTATTGTAACTCCTTCTCCATGATTAGTCACGCCCTTTAATGCTTTGAATGGCCCTTTTATGCTCCTTTTGTAACCACTTGGATAGGCTTTTGAATGGCTGAACATTTATTTGTCTTACTTGATAAAAATGATTAAAATAGCCAAGTAATTAAACTCAGCCCTTGATGATGACTGAAAACAGCCCCCACGCCCTTAACTCCCTTTTGGATGTCACTTGTGTTGATTTCAAACTCTTCTTGATCAATTTTCGCACCAGAATGAGACGATTTTCTTCCCATTGTTTCAAAACTATACTGAGGACTATACATTGGTTTGATTCCAATCTAAAGGGGTTCAAAGCTATATTTAGACTATTATAATAATATATTAAACTTTGGTTACTTCTTGGTGAGCCAATTTTGTCTAAATTTCTCCAAAATTCCAAAGGTACCAAAACGAGACGATTTTCTTCCACTTGTTTCAAAACTATGGTTCGGACTATATATTGGTTGGAATCCATTCATAAGTGGTTCAAAGCTATATTTAGACTATTATACTAATATATTAAACTTTGGTTACTTCTTGGTGAGCCAATTTTGTCTAAAGTTTCTCCAAATTCCCAAAGGTACTGAAACTAGACGATTTTCTTCCCATTGTTTCAAAATTATAGTTAGGACTATACATTGGTTGGAATCCAATCTAAACGGGTTCAAAGCTATATTTAGACTATTATATTAATATATTAAACTTTGGTTACTTCTTGGTGAGCCAATTTTGTCTAAATTTCTCCAAAATTCCAAAGGTACCAAAACGAGACGATTTTCTTCCCCTTGTTTCAAAACTATAGTTAGGACTATACATTGGTTGGAATCCAATCTAAAGGGGTTCAACGCTATATTTAGACTATTATACTAATATATTAAACTTTGGTTACTTCTTGGTGAGCAAATGTTGTCGAAAGTTTCTCCAAATTCCCAAAGGTACCAAAACGAGACGATTTTCTTCCCATTGTTTCAAAACTATAGTTAGGACTATACATTGGTTGGAATCCAATCTAAAGGGGTTCAACGCTATATTTAGACTATTATACTAATGTATTAAAATTTGGTTACTTCTTGGTGAGCCAATTTTGTCAAAAGTTTCTCCAAATTCCTAAAGGTACCAAAACGAGACGATTTTTTTCCCATTGTTTCAATACTATAGTGAGGACTATACATTGGTTGGAATCCAATCTAAAGGGGTTCAATGCTATATTTAGACTATTATACTAGTATATTAAACTTTGGTTACTTCTTGGTGAGCCAATTTTGTCTAAATTTCTCCAAAATTCCAAAGGTACCAAAACGAGACGATTTTCTTCCCCTTGATTCAAAACTGTGGTTCAGACTATATATTGGTTGGAATCCATTCTTAAGTGGTTCAAAGATATATTTAGACTTTAATTTGTCATTTATATATTTTTCTTAATAATCAATGTGAGTTGATCAATTAGGTAAATTATTTTGAGACGGAGGAAAAAGTAATATGTTGTTCACGTTAGATTCATTATTGCAGGGTCTTAGTATATTGAAAGCTTTGTTGACTACAACCTCTGCTTTGACAAACGGTCTCAGTGTTTCCATAATAGACCAGTTCCTGAAAGAACAAAGGTCGATCTGAGTCTATCCATAATAGAGCTAAGCTTGAAACAACGGTAACCAACTAAAAATTCTGGATGCTGCACAACTGAGTACTTTAGATGATTTTTGGACACTCTTTGATCAAATATTTTGTTTTGTTCAGTTTAATATTATGAAAAACTTGTGGTGTTTTTTATATTTCTCAATAATATATTATCATGTTTTCAAGTATGAATATCATTTCAAACACCGCCACTGCACGTGTATGTATATATGGTTGTTCCAATAATAGAGAAGTTTAATTTGTTTTTCATTCAATTCTTAGCTAAAAGCACACATAGAGATTTAAGCATATAATACACTTTATCAGACATTCGGAAAATCTTAATGAGCATTTCTTTCACATTAAGAATGAGAAATATATATGGTCAATCTTAATAGCTATGGTCAACTACCTACAAGGAAATGCTACTCAAGCCTGAAAATTCTATGGCTAATTATTTCCACGAAAATATGAACTAATCATTGACAATACTGGACCCAATCGGTCTTACTTCCACCGGTAGATTTAAGCATATAGCACACTTAATCACACATAGAATTCTTACTTCCACTAGTCTTACTTTCACATAGCATATAGTAAACTTTTATAAAACTTAATGTGGTGGGCTCGATCTTGAAAGAAATGCTCATTTCTTTAAGTAATGAAATCCATCCATCTTGTACGAAGTACTCATTTCTCTAAGTAATTAGCTGAATATAAGTCTAAGATACTTGGTTTTTTGTAGAGTTAATAATTGATGAGTATTCATTTTCACTTTATATTATATCTACTACTTACTTTCCCCAACAGAGAATCAAATTGTTGTGATTTTCTACTCCTTAGTTCTTCCATGTAGAGCTATGTATGTGGGTTAGTCTGGCCTGTTTAACCCGTCCTGCATATTAAATAGAGCGAATAAGTATGTCACTAAATGTAAATGGATTATGATTGTTGGCTTAGTATGGTCTGCGAAAATCCACGGGTTAAATGGTAAACCCGTGGATTATTAAAATTTTAAAATAAATCACTTTTTTCAAATAAACTAAAATATTTGACATAATAAAAAAAAATTGGGGCATTTTTGAATTTTTCTATCTTCTTTGTGTAAATAATGCAACTAAAATCAAATTCAACTGATTCGTATTGTCATTCTTTCTCCACACATCCCGTCTTCAAATCCATAAGATAAACATAAATGATATTTAATAAGAACTTCAAGTCTTGTTAAAATAATTAATAAAAATAACTTTAATAGTCCAAACTAATATTAAAAGTATAACAAAAAATTCTATATCAACCAATTCAAAAATAAAATAATACTAATATATTGTGTATGATTAATGATAACTATCAACATACAAAATTAACCATTTTCATAATTTTCGATGGAGTTTAAGCTTGTGTTTGATATGACTCAATGTGGACCACGAAATTTAATTGAAAAATGGAGTTTAGGACAGAATGCAAACAAGGAAATAAAATGAAGAATTGGTGGAAAAGAATAGAAATGGGGCGCCACACTCTTTCTATTGATTAGAAAGGATGATAAGCCAAAATGAGGATCGCCACAAGAAACTTGGTTTCTTGATAAGATTAAAAGCTTGGTCCAATCCAGAACCAAAAAGCGACAATGCTCTCAATTCACACAAAGTGTAAAATTCTGCAAAATTCACTACTTTATTCAATAAAATTCGTCCCTTTATATAGGGAAAGTTACAAAAACTTTTTAAGAAATAAAACTCATCAAAACTGATCCATATTCTTCTCATTAGTGCTTGGGGCGCTATTGATTAGTATTGATCAGCCTAATTATTCACTTGGTGGCTGATTAAGGAAAAAGGAGTTACACATTAATTGTGAGCTATAATTGGCAATTCATACTTTTGTCTCCAGCCCTTGAATTTCGCCCCCTCCTCTTCATAATTGAGTGTTGGATTGTTTGATCTTCCTTCCAGCCTTTATTTGCATGAAAATAACACACCAAATGCCTAATTAAAGCTTTAAAAAGCTTATAATTGGCTAGAACATAAACTAAAAATATTCTTAGTGTTTTTGGCCTAATTTAAATAATTTGGACCTCACACTTTTATTACAAAAATAAATAAAACTTTAAATTTAAGCAGCATGCCCCATTCCCTTGCAATCTTCACTTAAAGTGATCAAATTGACAATCTTTGGCTCTAGTTCGTCCTTTTCGTTCCTTGCTCTCATCATGTTAGTAACTAGGTGAATTAAAGCTTCCTTAGCCTTCTTAGCTTGTGCCCTTGTCATAGGACCTTCCAAATCTTGGATTGCTTCATTAAAGTCTTGATGGTTTATGTCCTCATCATTCCCTCCCTCTTGAAGTGAATTCGACCTCGAATTTAAATCCTCACCTACATCAAAAGGAGACAAGTCAGCAACATTAAAGGTAGCACTCACACCATACTCACCTGGAAGTTCTATCTTGTAGGCATTATCATTGATCCTAGCAAGAACTTGAAATGGTCCATCTCCTCTTGGTTGAAGTTTAGACTTCCTTTGTAAAGGAAATCTTTCCTTCCTCATGTGCACCCAAACCCACTCTCCGGGTTCAAAAATCATATTCTTTCGACCTTTATTGGCACTTTTAGCATAGCTTTCATTTTTCTTCTCAATTTGCAATTGCTCATGCAACTTTTTCACAAATTCAGCCTTAGACTTTCCATCTTTATGCTTCAAAAGAGAATTGTTAGGTAATGGTAATAAATCAAGTGGCGTTAAAGGATTAAAACCATATACAATCTCAAAAGGTGAATGACTTGTGGTACTATGAACAGCCCGATTGTAAGCAAACTCCACATGAGGCAAACATTCTTCCCACATCTTTAAATTTTTTTTTAGAATAGATCTAAGAAGAGTAGAAAGAGTTCTATTCACTACCTCAGTTTGTCCATCCGTTTGGGGATGACAAGTGGTGGAAAAAAGTAATTTTGTGCCAACCTTACCCCACAATGTGCGCCAAAAATGACTTAAGAATTTTGAGTCTCTATCTGAAACAATGCTCCTTGGCAGCCCATGAAGACGTACCACTTCCTTAAAGAAAAGATCAGCAACATGGCAAGCATCATCCACTTTCTTACATGGTATGAAATGTGCCATCTTTGAAAACCTGTCAACAACCACAAAAATAGAGTATTTCCCATTCTTTGTTCTAGGCAGCCCCAAAACAAAGTCCATTGAAATGTCAGTCCAAGGGAATTCAGGAACAGGCAAAGGAGTATAAAGACCATGGGGCATAACTTTTGATTTGGCCTTCTTACATACAATGCATATTTCACAATAATTTTGCACATCAATTTTCATGTGAGGCCAAAAAAAATGTTCCTGTAGCAATTCTAGAGTTTTAGAAACTCCAAAATGCCCCATTAAACCTCCCTCATGCGCCTCCTTCACAAGTAATTCTCTAATGGAACTTTTAGGCACACAAAGTCTTTTTTCTTTAAATAAATAGCCATTGTGCCTAAAGTAACCATTGAGGGCAGCATGCTCACAAGCTAAATATTTTGAAGAGAAATCTAGATCACTTTCATACAATTCTTTGATATGCTCTAGATCAAAAATTTTAGTTTCTAGAGTAGAAAGTAAGATATACCTTCTTGAAAGTGCATCCGCAACCACATTAGCCTTACCTTTCTTGTGCTTAATCACATATGGAAATTGTTCAAGAAATTCAACCCATTTGGCATGTCTCTTGTTCAACTTACCTTGCCCCTTTAAATGTTTTAAAGATTCATGGTCACTATGAATGACAAATGCTTTGGGCAGAAGGTAATGTTGCCAAGTTTGCAATGCCCTCACTAAGGCATACAATTCCTTATCATAAGTGGAGTAATTTAGGGCAGCCCCTTTTAATTTCTCACTAAAATAAGCAATTGGATGACCTTCTTGCATCAAAACAGCCCCAATTCCAACATTGGATGCATCACACTCAATTTCAAAAGATTTAGAAAAATTTGGCAATGCAAGAATTGGTGCTTGAGTTAGTTTTTCTTTAAGGGCCGCAAATGCTTGCTCTTGTTTTCCACCCCATTTAAAACCAACTTCCTTTTTAACAGTTTCATTAAGAGGTGCAGCCAAAGTACTAAAGTCTTTTACAAACCTCCTATAGAAACTAGCTAAGCCATGAAAACTCCTTACCTCACTTACATTTTTGGGCGTTGGCCATTCTTGAATTGCTTTCACCTTGCTTTCATCAACATGGACTCTTTTAGAGCTTACAATGAAACCTAAGAAAATCACATGATCGGTGCAAAAGACACATTTTTCTAAATTTGCATATAAATTTTCTTGTCTTAGCACTTGCAAAACAACCCTTAAGTGAAGGCAATGGTCCTCTAAATTTTTGCTATATATTAAGATATCATCAAAATACACAACAACAAACTTACCCAAAAATTCTCTCAAAACATGGTTCATTAGTCTCATGAAAGTGCTAGGAGCATTAGTTAGTCCAAATGGCATAACCAACCACTCATATAAACCATATTTTGTTTTAAAAGTTGTTTTCTATTCATCCCCCTCCCTTATACGAATTTGATGGTACCCACTTTTCAAATCAATTTTAGAAAATAAGCATGCACCAAACAATTCGTCAAGTAAATCATCTAGCCTAGGAATGGGATGCCTATACTTAATGGTAATGTTATTAACAGCCCTACAATCAGTGCACATTCTCCAACTACCATCTTTTTTTGGTACTAAAATTACCGGAACAGCACATGGGCTTAGACTTTCTCTTACCCATCCTTTACTTACCAATTCAGCCACTTGCCTTTGTATTTCTTGAGTTTGTTGTGGATTGCTTCGGTAAGCTGGCCTATTTGGTAATGATGCTCCCGGATTGAGATCAATGTGATGCTCAATACCTCTTAAAGGTGGTAACCCACTTGGTACCTCCTTTGGAAACATGTCTTCAAATTCCTGCAAAAGAGTTTCAACACAACTTGGCAAATTTTGTGTGTTAGGAGTGTTAGCTAGCAATGCCACCTCTTTGCAAAATAACAAATATAGGGGCTGTTGTGAAACAATTGCATTTTTAACCTCTCCTTTTTTTTGCAATCAAACTCTCTTTCTTTTCATCATTCTTTTTTTTGTCACTCTTTTTCTTTTCTTTTCTTTTCTTTTCTTTTCTTTTCTTTTTCTTTTTCTTTTTCTTTTTTCTCTTTTTCTTTTTCTTTTTCTTTTCTTTCTCTCTCATTTTTTTCTCTCATTGTCTTTTGATCTTCTCTCACCTCACTAGGACTCAATGGTACAAGAACAATTTTTTGGCCATGATGCACGAAAGAGTATTTGTTGGAATACCCTTCATGACTAACCTTCCTATCAAATTGCCAAGGCCTACCTAACAACAAATGACTAGCCTCCATAGGTACTACATCACACAACACAACATCCTCATACTTTCCAATTTTGAAACAAACCTCAACTTGTCTATTAACAACCATCTCAACACTTTCATTAAGCCATTGAAGTTTATATGGCTTAGGGTGAGGATTTGTTTCTAAATTAAGTTTTGACACTAAACGATGACTTGCAACATTAGTACAACTCCCACCATCAATAATCAATGAACATACCTTTCCTTGAACAATGCATCTTGTATGGAAAATGTTTTCTCTTTGAGTGGTGTCTTCTTCTTTGATTAAGTTTCCTAACATCCTCCTCACCATGAGTAGTTCTCCACTTGGTATTTCATCTTCCTCTTCTTCATACTCTTCAACATCTCCATCTTCTTCCTCCACTACTTCATTTTCCTCCACAAGCATAGTTCTCTTAGTTGGACAATTTGATGCAATATGCCCTTGGCCTTGACACTTGAAACATGTAACTTTTTTATTAGTTGAAACACTTTGAGAAGGTGTATTTGGTTTCAATCGTTGGCTCCTTAGATGATGAAGACGAAGCCCCCTCCTTCTTTAGCTTGTCTTTCCAATTTGAAGAATTGAAAATGGTGGAACTTCTCCTTGCTTGGCTCTTTCTTTTGAGTTGTTGTTCCACTTTGACAGCTTGGTGCACTAAGTCTTCTATTGCCACATAATGTTGCAGCTCCACTATGTCACTTATGTCACGATTTAGGCCATGAAGAAATCTAGCCATGATTACTTCATTATCTTCTATCAAATTAGCTCTTATCTTTGCAACCTCCATCTCTTTGTAGTATTCATCAACACTTTTGGTGCCTTGAGTGAGTCTTTGTAATTTGTTGTGCAAATCCCTATGATAATAGGATGGTACAAATCTCCTCCTCATGATCCTTTTCATCTCTTCCCAAGTTTCAATGGCCGGTTCATCATATCTTCTCCTTTCTTTGACAAGTTGATCCCACCACACCAAGGTATAATCTGTGAATTCAATGGCTGCAACCTGCACTTTTTGAGCATTAGTATAAGTTTGACAAGCAAAAATTTGTTCAATTTTCGTTTCCCACTCTAAGTAAGCCTTCGGATCATTTTTCCCTTGAAAGGGTGGCACTTTAATTTTTATGCCACTCAATCTGTCCTCCCTAGGCCTCTCCGCATGCCTTCTCCTCCTCCTTTCCTCCTCATCACCACTAGAACCTCGATTTTCTAGTTGATCAGTCCTCTCATGTAACCCTTCTAATTCTTCTCTCATCATTTGTCGCATTCTTGTTGTAAGAGCCTCTAACAACAACCTATTTCCTTCTCCTCCCGGTGGGTTACCTTCCTCTTCACCTGACATGATTATCACAATTTATAAAGAAAATATTGTCCTCACGTGTTTACACTCAATTTGGCTTTTTTTTATAATGAACACTCTTGCCTTTTACCACTCAATTGCTCTTTTCAGTTCTTTAAAGAAACCGAACTCAATCACACAAGAAAAACAAATTTCAAGTAGTAAACACACAATAAGGCTTATAAAAAAAAAAAGAAAGGAAACAAGAACACAAAGACACAAAATATGAAGATAAACTAAAAATGTGAGGTATAATCAAATAATTCACGAAAGAAACAAACTAGAGTATGGCAGCAAAATAACTATGGAAAATCACAAGCTTCATACAATCAAGTAAATTTTTGTATATATTTTTTTTTCTGATTTTTTTTTCGAATTTTTTTTTTGTATTTTTTTTCAGATGAAAGTAGCACTATGAAGAAATAAAAATGAAACTTTTTTTTTCTAAGAGATGGCCTTATACGAACCTTGCTCTGAGTACCAAATGATAACTATCAACATACAAAATTAACCATTTTCATAATTTTTGATGGAGTTTAAGCTTGTGTTTGATATCACTCAATATGGACCACGGAATTTAATTGAAAATGGAGTTTAGGACAGAATGCAAACAAGGAAATAAAATGAAGAATTGGTGGAAAAGAATAGAAATGGGGCGCCACACTCTTTCTATTGATTAGAAAGGATGATAAGCCAAAATGAGGATCGCCACAAGAAACACTTGGTTTCTTGATAAGATCAAAAGCTTGGTCCAATCCAGAACCAAAAAGAGACAATGCTCTCAATTCACACAAAGTGTAAAATTCTGCAAAATTCACTACTTTATTCAATAAAATTCGTCCCTTTATATAGGGAAAGTTACAAAAACTTTTTAAGAAATAAAACTCATCAAAACTGATCCATATTCTTCTCATTAGTGCTTGGGGCTCTATTGATTAGTATTGATCAGCCTAATTATTCACTTGGTGGCTGATTAAGGAAAAATGAGTTACACATTAATTGTGAGCTATAATTGGCAATTCATACTTTTGTCTCCAGCCCTTGAATTTCGCCCCCTCCTCTTCATAATTGAGTGTTGGATTGTTTGATCTTCCTTCCAGCCTTTATTTGCATGAAAATAACACACCAAATGCCTAATTAAAGCTTTAAAGAGCTTATAATTGGCTAGAACATAAACTAAAAATATTCTGAGTGTTTTTGGCCTAATTTAAATAATTTGGACCTCACACTTTTATTACAAAAATAAATAAAACTTTAAATTTAGGCAGCATGCCCCATTCCCTTGCAATCTTCACTTAAAGTGATCAAATTGACAATCTTTGGCTCTAGTTCGTCCTTTTCGTTCCTTGCTCTCATCATGTTAGTAACTAGGTGAATTAAAGCTTCCTTAGCCTTCTTAGCTTGTGCCCTTGTCATAGGACCTTCCAAACCTTGGATTGCTTCATTAAAGTCTTGATGGTTTATGTCCTCATCAATTAACTAATTTTTAAAAAAGAAATAATTAAAAAAATAAAGGCGTGTTATATGGGTCAACCCGTGATCCGCGAATTTAACCTGCATATCCTGCGGTTTTAACGGTCCAACTCACACGGCGCAAAATATAAAGGACCATAAAAAATTAGTTTTAAGTCCACCAGTATGTGGATTAAATAGGTTGACCCACAGAAATCAACCTATATATACAACTCTAATTCCATGCATTTAGAATTTTTTTCAATTATCAAATTTGTATAAAAAAATGTGGACATGATTTGTCCAAATTTTTGTATACAAATCATGTTGGACATGATTTCACTGTATTTTTTACATTAGAAATTTAAAATTTGAATGCATTTGGAAATCAAAAAAATGGAAACAAAAGAAATAAATAATAAGAGCGACGACAACATAAACAATTCAACAATATATTTAGTTAACTGATTCTATACATTATTTACTAGTCTTTAGATAATATTCGTGGCATCATCAACATTTTCATCAATTTTAACTAGAATTGTGTCCCATGAGCTTAGCTCAATTGGTTGGACATATAGTAGAGGTCAGAGTTTAAACTCGGGTATATCCACTTATTTCATCTTTAAAGAGTGAAATTCTAGCCACTAAGCTTTCTGACAAAAAAAAAAGAACTGTCAAAACGGGCGGTCCGACCTATTTCGGTCTGGTCCGAGTGGGCAGTAGGTTTCATTAGACCGGGCTAAAAAGTCCGGAATAAGATATAAGCTAAAAATTAGTGCCCGAGTCCGCCCCTTTATGGGCCAGCGAACTTTCGGGGTAAGCCCTGCTCAGATTGATTTTTTTTTTCACTATCAAAAACCAATTTTATGGAGAAAAAAAATTAAATATTCCAAATATAATACAAATAAATTTATATTTAATTCATCCCTCGCTAAAAAATTAAAAAAAATTATGAGAATATTTTATAATAAGTTGTTCATGATCGTAAAAATTATTCAAAAATTTAAAAGAAATAAATTAACTTAAAAATTGAGACAAATAATATTTTTTATATCAATAATAGAGACAAATAATATCAACCAAAGGGAGAGGATAAAATCACTTTAA
Source organism: Trifolium dubium (assembly GCA_951804385.1). Classification (NCBI taxonomy): domain Eukaryota; kingdom Viridiplantae; phylum Streptophyta; class Magnoliopsida; order Fabales; family Fabaceae; genus Trifolium; species Trifolium dubium. The sequence goes on along the minus strand of OX638071.1, from coordinate 20,756,788 downwards.
TTAGTATAGTCTTTTTTCCGAGATCAGGGTATCCACCACCGAACACAATGACTATTTCCCTCGCTATATTGGAACATAGTGACTGTTCGCCTCGCTATATTTGAGACACATCAATTGATAGAATAACTGACTCATAGATTTAAAGCTGTTCCGTACCTAAAGTGAGGATCGAACCCTCGACCATTTTTTTTATAGATAATGTTAGTTGTTAGTAAATAATAGTCGAACCCTCGACCATTGATTAAAGGAGGATGAACCCAACTACTCAACCACACCACACGCTTGAGTTTTATTTTTCTTGGATGAAGTAGTAGTAATCTAGTTGAAATAAAATCATACACAATTGTGAGGTCCTGAATTCGAACCCGATCACAACTTTCAGTCTAACAATTTCGACAAATTAACTTGGGTTCTTTACTTAGCATAGTTAATTAATTAATTGTCTCATGAATTAATAAAACCTTGAACGATAATTAACCCATTATTGGGCCTTGAATGATTAAAGCCCATGAGATAGCTCTCATATAAAACAAAACAACGCGTTTTCTATCTCATTCTTACACCACTTTGTTCTTACACTTACACTAAGTGTGGTTTGGTTCTAACACTATTCTTTCTTCTTTCTTATTCAAAACATTAACGAAACACGCACTCTTTATAATTTTGATCAAGAAACCCTAACTTCTATGTTGTATCATCAATGTCGATCTCTGAAATCATCGAGTTTCTCTGCGTGTTACAAAATATTCATATGGAGATTTGTGATTTCAAATTTCAAATCAAGAAACCCTAACGTCTATGTTTCGTCGATGTCGATCTCTGAAATTTCTGATTCATATGGAAATTTCTGATTTCAAATTTCAAATCAAGAAACCCTAACTTCTATGTTGAATCATCAATGTCGATTTCTGATTTCAAATTTCAAATCAAGAAACCCTAACGTCTATGTTTCGTCTTCTTCGTCCTCATTCTCTTCCGGTGATTGATAGTTTTCTTCTTTTTACACCGATTCCAGTTTCAAAAGATAAAAATCCTAAAAGGTATGTTATTCCATTCTATAATTTTAATTTGTTAGGGTTTTGATTTTTCTCTGATTAATCTTGAATTATTGCATATAATTGAAAAAGTTTCCCCTTTTTAAATTTTGTTTTGAATCCATGTCAAATTTTTTATTCAATTCCTCTTCAATTAGATTTTGAGAATACGATTTCTAATTTTAGTTTAGGCATAACCTAAAATATATAGATATACGATTTCTAATTTTATTCAATGCCGCAATTTTGATTTTATTTCGTTTTGGTAATACATAGATATACCAAAGTTTCACTTCAAGGCATGATATTAATTTTGTTCATCACTTCGGTTAAGAAGATAAAGTTTTCCCTTTGTTAAAGTATATGCAATTCAATCCAAATTTTTGATTTAGACATGAGTCATAGGTATTGCTTCCTTAAGTTGTAAGTTGTATTAACCTTTAATTTTGACGATGTTCTATGAACGGAATATAATGGACGAATCTGGTGTGGCACATGTTCAGTTCGTGTTACCGCCGCTGTTCGAAGATTTCTGTTCTTTTTTGTTCGTTTAAGCCGATGATGATGATAGCTGCTAGGTCAAATTTGAATTTACTTACTACAACTTACAAGGTTCGTAAATTCATCTCATGTTCAATACTCATCCATATGTGAATCCTTCTCATGAAATTTGTGGTATTGCTCTGAATCTCCTGTGTAGTTCGAAACTTTCATTATCTAACTTCATTTTCTAGGAATTTGTGGTATATTGCTCTGAATCCATAGTGTGTTGTGTCCATTTTTCAGAATCTACCTTGTTTAGGTTTTGATTTTCTAATTTGATGCTAAGTTGATTCTTAACTTTGATACTTGTAGGTTATATTATCATATTCTTAGTTTCAATTTCAATAGTTAATGGTTAATTATAAGATTTATTTTGTTAATTGTTAATTTTGATTTTCTGTATTTGATGTCTTTAGTTTCAATACAAATTGTTATCGGAAATTGACACCAACTGATTGAGTTGTTTTTGTCTGAAATTAAGGGTAAAGATTTAGCTGAGGTTATTGCATCTGGTAGGGAAAAGTTGGCGTTAGTGCCTTCTGGTGGTAGCGTTGCTGTTGCCGCTGCACCTGCTAGTGGTGGTGGTGCTGCTCCTGTAGCTGCTGAGGCAAAGAAGGAGGAGAAGGTTGAGGAGAAAGAGGAATCTGATGATGATATGGGTTTCAGTATTGGCGTATAATCTCTAGCAACCTTGGTGTAAGTAGATCTCCTTTTGTTTTGTATTATAAGCAACCATGTGTAATTTTTTTGGACATCTAGCAATAGGATGATTGGGTGGTCTCTCAAATATCTTCAAAGAAATTAAGGAATCTGAATTAATGAATCTTTTTAATTATTCCAAAAGAAATTATCACGTGCTTTGTAATGGAATTTAGTCAATTAATGAAATTATCACGTGCTTTGTAAAGAAATTATCACGTGCTTTGTAATGGAGTTTAGAATATGGTTCTAATCGATGAATCCTATTTTCAATTCCAATTGACTAAATTTATTTAGTCAATTGATATGTTGCTTTTAAGATGCTCAAGTTAAATTTCTATTGACGATCAAATTTTGAGTTGATTGTATGTTGCCTAGATGACCCTACAAGTTAAGTTGCTATTTTGAGAAGGTGGTTACATGTTGCCTCGACGATCTATAGGTCAAATTGCTATTTTGACACGATGATTATATGTTTCATAACCTTAATATCCAATTTATTTTGGCTATATGTCCATTTTATATTGGTTATATGTTTCCATAAATAATCGTTATCTCGATGATGTTTAAATTTTAATGATATTGACTATATAAATTGAGAGATAAATGTTGCCTCGATGAATCTTATGTCCAATTCCAATTGGCTATATTTATTTAGACAATTGATATGTTGCCTATAAGATTTGTAAATTGCGATTTCAATTGTTACATGTTGCCTCGACGACCATTTATCCAATTTCAATTGATATGTTGTCTATAAGATGATATTCAATTGATATGTTGCCTGATATGTTGCCTATAAGATGCCTATAACTTCAAATGATATTGACTATATAAACTGAGGCATAATTGAATGTTGGCTTGATGAATCCTATTTTCTATTCCAATTGACTAGATTTTTTTAGTCAATTGATATGTTGCTTTTAAGATGCTCAAGTTAAATTTCTATTGACGATGAAATTTTGAGTTGATTGAATGTTGCCTAGATGACCCTATAAGTTTAGTTGCTATTTTGAGAAGGTGCTTACATGTTGCCTCGACGACCCTTTATTCAATTTCAATTGGCTATATTTTAATTAGTCAATTGAAATGTTGCCTATAAGATGCCTAAGTTAAATTGCTATTGACGATAAAATTTTGAATTGATTGAATGTTGCCCCGATGAACTATAAGTCAAGTTGCTATTTTGAGAAGGTGGTTACATGGATCGATTTCAAATTATGCAAAATACATGTGCATGTGCAGGTGGTTACATAGATCGATTTCATTGAACGTAGTATCAATGAAAATTATTTCTTATTCCAATTGGTATGTTGCCTATAAGATGCTCAAGTTAAATTGCTATTGATGATTAAATTTTGAGGTGATTGGTTGTTGCCTGAATTAACCTACAAGTTAAGTTGCTATTTTGAGAAGGTGGTTACATGTTGCCTCGACGATCTATAGGTCAAATTGCTATTTTGACACGATGATTATATGTTTCATAACCTTAATATCCAATTTATTTTGGCTATATGTCCATTTTATATTGGTTATATGTTTCCATAAATAATCGTTATCTCGATGATGTTTAAATTTTAATGATATTGACTATATAAATTGAGAGATAAATGTTGCCTCGATGAATCTTATGTCCAATTCCAATTGGCTATATTTATTTAGACAATTGATATGTTGCCTATAAGATTTGTAAATTGCGATTTCAATTGTTACATGTTGCCTCGACGACCATTTATCCAATTTCAATTGATATGTTGTCTATAAGATGATATTCAATTGATATGTTGCCTGATATGTTGCCTATAAGATGCCTATAACTTCAAATGATATTGACTATATAAACTGAGGCATAATTGAATGTTGGCTTGATGAATCCTATTTTCTATTCCAATTGACTAGATTTTTTTAGTCAATTGATATGTTGCTTTTAAGATGCTCAAGTTAAATTTCTATTGACGATGAAATTTTGAGTTGATTGAATGTTGCCTAGATGACCCTATAAGTTTAGTTGCTATTTTGAGAAGGTGCTTACATGTTGCCTCGACGACCCTTTATTCAATTTCAATTGGCTATATTTTAATTAGTCAATTGAAATGTTGCCTATAAGATGTCTAAGTTAAATTGCTATTGACGATAAAATTTTGAATTGATTGAATGTTGCCCCGATGAACTATAAGTCAAGTTGCTATTTTGAGAAGGTGGTTACATGGATCGATTTCAAATTATGCAAAATACATGTGCATGTGCAGGTGGTTACATAGATCGATTTCATTGAACGTAGTATCAATGAAAATTATTTCTTATTCCAATTGGTATGTTGCCTATAAGATGCTCAAGTTAAATTGCTATTGATGATTAAATTTTGAGGTGATTGGTTGTTGCCTGAATTAACCTACAAGTTAAGTTGCTGTTTTGAGAAGGTGGTTACATGTTGCCTCGACGATCTATAGGTCAAATTGCTATTTTGACACGATGATTATATGTTTCATAACCTTAATATCCAATTTATTTTGGCTATATGTCCATTTTATATTGGTTATATGTTTCCATAATTAATCGTTATCTTGATGATGTTTAAATTTTAATGATATTGACTATATAAATTGAGAGATAAATGTTGCCTCGATGAATCTTATGTCCAATTCCAATTGGCTATATTTATTTAGACAATTGATATGTTGCCTATAAGATGTGTAAATTGCTATTCCAATTTTTACATGTTGCCTCGACGACCATTTATCCAATTTCAATTGATATGTTGTCTATAAGATGATATTCAATTTATATGTTGCCTATAAGATGTCCAACTGATTTTTTGCCTATATGATGTCCATTTTATATTGGTTATATGTTTCCTTTGTTAATCGTTCTCTCGATGATGTTTAACTTCAAATGATATTGACTATATAAACTGAGGCATAATTGAATGTTGGCTCGATGAATCCTATTTTCTATTCCAATTGACTAGATTTTTTTAGTCAATTGATATGTTGCTTTTAAGATGCTCAAGTTAAATTTCTATTGACGATGAAATTTTGAGTTGATTGAATGTTGCCTAGATGACCCTATAAGTTTAGTTGCTATTTTGAGAAGGTGGTTAAATGTTGTCTCGACGTCCCGTTATTCAATTTCAATTGGCTATATTTTAATTAGTTAATTGAAATGTTGCCTATAAGATGCCTAAGTTAAATTGCTATTGACGATAAAATTTTGAATTAATTGAATGTTGCCCCGATGAACTATAAGTCAAGTTGCTATTTTGAGAAGGTGGTTACATAGATCGATTTCAAATTATGCAAAATACATGTGCATGTGGATCTTTTACCGAGGTAGGTGTATATTTTATTATGCAAAATTTTAAGAACTATAAGTTAATTTGCTATTTTGAGAAGGTGGTTACATGGATCGATTTCAAATTATGCAAAATACATGTGCATGTGCAGGTGGTTACATGGATCGATTTCATTGAATGTTGTATCAATGAAAATTATTTCTTATTCCAATTAGTATGTTTCCAATAAGATGCTGAAGTTAAATTGCTATTGACGATTAAATTTTGAGGTGATTGGTTGTTGCCTAGATGACCCTATAAGTTTAGTTGCTTTTTTGACAAGATGGTTACATGTTGCCTCGACGACCCTTTATCTAATTTTAATTGGCTATATTTATTTAGTCAATTGATATGTTGCCTATAAGATGGCTAAGTTAAATTGCTATTGACGATGAAATTTTGACTTGATTGAATGTTGCCTCGATTAACCTACAAGTTAATTTACTATTTTGAGAAGGTGGTTACATGTTGCCTCGACGATCTATAGGTCAAATTGCTATTTTGACACGATGATTATATGTTTCATAACCTTAATATTTAATTTATTTTGGCTATATGTCCATTTTATATTGGTTATATGTTTCCATAAATAATCGTTATCTCGATGATGTTTAAATTTTAATGATATTGACTATATAAATTGAGAGATAAATGTTGCCTCGATGAATCTTATGTCCAATTCCAATTGGCTATATTTATTTAGACAATTGATATGTTGCCTATAAGATTTGTAAATTGCGATTTCAATTGTTACATGTTGCCTCGACGACCATTTATCCAATTTCAATTGATATGTTGTCTATAAGATGATATTCAATTGATATGTTGCCTGATATGTTGCCTATAAGATGCCTATAACTTCAAATGATATTGACTATATAAACTGAGGCATAATTGAATGTTGGCTTGATGAATCCTATTTTCTATTCCAATTGACTAGATTTTTTTAGTCAATTGATATGTTGCTTTTAAGATGCTCAAGTTAAATTTCTATTGACGATGAAATTTTGAGTTGATTGAATGTTGCCTAGATGACCCTATAAGTTTAGTTGCTATTTTGAGAAGGTGCTTACATGTTGCCTCGACGACCCTTTATTCAATTTCAATTGGCTATATTTTAATTAGTCAATTGAAATGTTGCCTATAAGATGCCTAAGTTAAATTGCTATTGACGATAAAATTTTGAATTGATTGAATGTTGCCCCGATGAACTATAAGTCAAGTTGCTATTTTGAGAAGGTGGTTACATGGATCGATTTCAAATTATGCAAAATACATGTGCATGTGCAGGTGGTTACATAGATCGATTTCATTGAACGTAGTATCAATGAAAATTATTTCTTATTCCAATTGGTATGTTGCCTATAAGATGCTCAAGTTAAATTGCTATTGATGATTAAATTTTGAGGTGATTGGTTGTTGCCTGAATTAACCTACAAGTTAAGTTGCTATTTTGAGAAGGTGGTTACATGTTGCCTCGACGATCTATAGGTCAAATTGCTATTTTGACACGATGATTATATGTTTCATAACCTTAATATCCAATTTATTTTGGCTATATGTCCATTTTATATTGGTTATATGTTTCCATAAATAATCGTTATCTCGATGATGTTTAAATTTTAATGATATTGACTATATAAATTGAGAGATAAATGTTGCCTCGATGAATCTTATGTCCAATTCCAATTGGCTATATTTATTTAGACAATTGATATGTTGCCTATAAGATTTGTAAATTGCGATTTCAATTGTTACATGTTGCCTCGACGACCATTTATCCAATTTCAATTGATATGTTGTCTATAAGATGATATTCAATTGATATGTTGCCTGATATGTTGCCTATAAGATGCCTATAACTTCAAATGATATTGACTATATAAACTGAGGCATAATTGAATGTTGGCTTGATGAATCCTATTTTCTATTCCAATTGACTAGATTTTTTTAGTCAATTGATATGTTGCTTTTAAGATGCTCAAGTTAAATTTCTATTGACGATGAAATTTTGAGTTGATTGAATGTTGCCTAGATGACCCTATAAGTTTAGTTGCTATTTTGAGAAGGTGCTTACATGTTGCCTCGACGACCCTTTATTCAATTTCAATTGGCTATATTTTAATTAGTCAATTGAAATGTTGCCTATAAGATGTCTAAGTTAAATTGCTATTGACGATAAAATTTTGAATTGATTGAATGTTGCCCCGATGAACTATAAGTCAAGTTGCTATTTTGAGAAGGTGGTTACATGGATCGATTTCAAATTATGCAAAATACATGTGCATGTGCAGGTGGTTACATAGATCGATTTCATTGAACGTAGTATCAATGAAAATTATTTCTTATTCCAATTGGTATGTTGCCTATAAGATGCTCAAGTTAAATTGCTATTGATGATTAAATTTTGAGGTGATTGGTTGTTGCCTGAATTAACCTACAAGTTAAGTTGCTGTTTTGAGAAGGTGGTTACATGTTGCCTCGACGATCTATAGGTCAAATTGCTATTTTGACACGATGATTATATGTTTCATAACCTTAATATCCAATTTATTTTGGCTATATGTCCATTTTATATTGGTTATATGTTTCCATAATTAATCGTTATCTTGATGATGTTTAAATTTTAATGATATTGACTATATAAATTGAGAGATAAATGTTGCCTCGATGAATCTTATGTCCAATTCCAATTGGCTATATTTATTTAGACAATTGATATGTTGCCTATAAGATGTGTAAATTGCTATTCCAATTTTTACATGTTGCCTCGACGACCATTTATCCAATTTCAATTGATATGTTGTCTATAAGATGATATTCAATTTATATGTTGCCTATAAGATGTCCAACTGATTTTTTGCCTATATGATGTCCATTTTATATTGGTTATATGTTTCCTTTGTTAATCGTTCTCTCGATGATGTTTAACTTCAAATGATATTGACTATATAAACTGAGGCATAATTGAATGTTGGCTCGATGAATCCTATTTTCTATTCCAATTGACTAGATTTTTTTAGTCAATTGATATGTTGCTTTTAAGATGCTCAAGTTAAATTTCTATTGACGATGAAATTTTGAGTTGATTGAATGTTGCCTAGATTACCCTATAAGTTTAGTTGCTATTTTGAGAAGGTGGTTAAATGTTGTCTCGACGTCCCGTTATTCAATTTCAATTGGCTATATTTTAATTAGTTAATTGAAATGTTGCCTATAAGATGCCTAAGTTAAATTGCTATTGACGATAAAATTTTGAATTAATTGAATGTTGCCCCGATGAACTATAAGTCAAGTTGCTATTTTGAGAAGGTGGTTACATAGATCGATTTCAAATTATGCAAAATACATGTGCATGTGGATCTTTTACCGAGGTAGGTGTATATTTTATTATGCAAAATTTTAAGAACTATAAGTTAATTTGCTATTTTGAGAAGGTGGTTACATGGATCGATTTCAAATTATGCAAAATACATGTGCATGTGCAGGTGGTTACATGGATCGATTTCATTGAATGTTGTATCAATGAAAATTATTTCTTATTCCAATTAGTATGTTTCCAATAAGATGCTGAAGTTAAATTGCTATTGACGATTAAATTTTGAGGTGATTGGTTGTTGCCTAGATGACCCTATAAGTTTAGTTGCTTTTTTGACAAGATGGTTACATGTTGCCTCGACGACCCTTTATCTAATTTTAATTGGCTATATTTATTTAGTCAATTGATATGTTGCCTATAAGATGGCTAAGTTAAATTGCTATTGACGATGAAATTTTGACTTGATTGAATGTTGCCTCGATTAACCTACAAGTTAATTTACTATTTTGAGAAGGTGGTTACATGTTGCCTCGACGATCTATAGGTCAAATTGCTATTTTGACACGATGATTATATGTTTCATAACCTTAATATTTAATTTATTTTGGCTATATGTCCATTTTATATTGGTTATATGTTTCCATAATTAATCTTATCTCGATGATGTTTAAATTTTAATGCTATTGACTATATAAACTGAGAGATAATTGAATGTTGCCTCGATGAATCTTATGTCCAATTCCAATTGACTATATTTATTTAGACAATTGATATGTTGCCTATAAGATGTGTAAATTGCGATTCCAATTGTTACATGTTGCCTCGACCACCATTTATCCAATTTCAATTGATATGTTGTCTATAAGATGATATTCAATTGATATGTTGCCTATAAGATGTCCAAATGATTTTTTGCCTATATGATGTCCATTTTATATTGGTTATATGTTTCTCTGTTAATCGTTATCTCGATGATGTTTAACTTCAAATGATATTGAATATATAAACTGAGGGATAATTGAATGTTGGCTCGATGAATCCTATTTTCAATTCCAATTGACTAAATTTATTTAGTCAATTGATATGTTTCTTTTAAGATGCTCAAGTTAAATTTCTATTGACGATGAAATTTTGAGTTGTTTGAATGTTGCCTAGATGACCCTATAAGTTTAGTTGCTATTTTGAGAAGGTGGTTAAATGTTGTCTCGACGTCCCGTTATTCAATTTCAATTGGCTATATTTTAATTAGTCAATTGAAATGTTGCTTATAAGATGCCTAAGTTAAATTGTCATTGACGATGAAATTTTGACTTGATTGAATGTTGCCTTGATTAACCTACAAGTCAAGTTGCTATTTTGAGAAGGTGGTTACATGTTGCCTCGACGATCTATAGGTCAAATTGCTATTTTGACACGATGATTATATGTTTCATAACCATAATATCCAATTTATTTTGGCTATATGTGCATTTTATATTGGTTATATGTTTCCATAATTAATCGTTATCTCGATGATGTTTAAATTTAAATGATATTGACTATATAAACTGAGAGATAATTGAATGTTGCCTCGATGAATCTTATGTCCAATTCCAATTGGCTATATTTATTTAGACAATTGATATGTTGCCTATAAGATGTGTAAATTGTTATTCCAATTGTTACATGTTGCCTCGACGACCATCTTATATAGTCTATAAGATGATATTCAATTGATATGTTGCCTATAAGATGCCTATAAGATGTCCAACTGATTTTATGCCTATATGATGTCCATTTTATATTGGTTATATGTTTCCTCTGTTAATCGTTATCTCGATGATGTTTAACTTCAAATGATATTGACTATATAAACTGAGGGATAATTGAATGTTGGCTCGATGAATCCTATCTTCAATTCCAATTGACTAAATTTATTTAGTCAATTGATATATTGCTTTTAAGATGCTCAAGTTAAATTTCTATTGACGATGAAATTTTGAGTTGATTGAATGTTGCCTAGATGACCCTATAAGTTTAGTTGCTATTTTGAGATGGTGGTTACATGTTACCTCGACGTCCCGTTATTCAATTTCAATTGGCTATATTTAAATTAGTCAATTGAAATGTTGCTTATAAGATGCCTAAGTTAAATTGTCATTGACGATGAAATTTTGACTTGATTGAATGTTGCCTTGATTAACCTACAAGTCAAGTTGCTATTTTGAGAAGGTGGTTACATGTTGCCTCGACGATCTATAGGTCAAATTGCTATTTTGACACGATGATTATATGTTTCATAACCTTAATATCCAATTTATTTTGGCTATATGTGCATTTTATATTGGTTATATGTTTCCATAATTAATCGTTATCTCGATGATGTTTAAATTTAAATGATATTGACTATATAAACTGAGAGATAATTGAATGTTGCCTCGATGAATCTTATGTCCAATTCCAATTGGCTATATTTATTTAGACAATTGATATGTTGCCTATAAGATGTGTAAATTGTTATTCCAATTGTTACATGTTGCCTCGACGACCATCTTATATAGTCTATAAGATGATATTCAATTGATATGTTGCCTATAAGATGCCTATAAGATGTCCAACTGATTTTATGCCTATATGATGTCCATTTTATATTGGTTATATGTTTCCTCTGTTAATCGTTATCTCGATGATGTTTAACTTCAAATGATATTGACTATATAAACTGAGGGATAATTGAATGTTGGCTCGATGAATCCTATCTTCAATTCCAATTGACTAAATTTATTTAGTCAATTGATATATTGCTTTTAAGATGCTCAAGTTAAATTTCTATTGACGATGAAATTTTGAGTTGATTGAATGTTGCCTAGATGACCCTATAAGTTTAGTTGCTATTTTGAGATGGTGGTTACATGTTACCTCGACGTCCCGTTATTCAATTTCAATTGGCTATATTTAAATTAGTCAATTGAAATGTTGCTTATAAGATGCCTAAGTTAAATTGTCATTGACGATGAAATTTTGACTTGATTGAATGTTGCCTTGATTAACCTACAAGTCAAGTTGCTATTTTGAGAAGGTGGTTACATGTTGCCTCGACGATCTATAGGTCAAATTGCTATTTTGACACGATGATTATATGTTTCATAACCGTAATATCCAATTTATTTTGGCTATATGTGCATTTTATATTGGTTATATGTTTCCATAATTAATCGTTATCTCGATGATGTTTAAATTTAAATGATATTGACTATATAAACTGAGAGATAATTGAATGTTGCCTCGATGAATCTTATGTCCAATTCCAGTTGGCTATATTTATTTAGACAATTGATATGTTGCCTATAAGATGTGTAAATTGTTATTCCAATTGTTACATGTTGCCTCGACGACCATCTTATATAGTCTATAAGATGATATTCAATTGATATGTTGCCTATAAGATGCCTATAAGATGTCCAACTGATTTTTTGCCTATATGATGTCCATTTTATATTGGTTATATGTTTCCTCTGTTAATCGTTATCTCGATGATGTTTAACTTCAAATGATATTGACTATATAAACTGAGGGATAATTGAATGTTGGCTCGATGAATCCTATTTTCAATTCCAATTGACTAAATTTATTTAGTCAATTGATATATTGCTTTTAAGATGCTCAAGTTAAATTTCTATTGACGATGAAATTTTGAGTTGATTGAATGTTGCCTAGATGACCCTATAAGTTTAGTTGCTATTTTGAGATGGTGGTTACATGTTACCTCGACGTCCCGTTATTCAATTTCAATTGGCTATATTTTAATTAGTCAATTGAAATGTTGCTTATAAGATGCCTAAGTTAAATTGTCATTGACGATGAAATTTTGACTTGATTGAATGTTGCCTTGATTAACCTACAAGTCAAGTTGCTATTTTGAGAAGGTGGTTACATGTTGCCTCGACGATCTATAGGTCAAATTGCTATTTTGACACGATGATTATATGTTTCATAACCTTAATATCCAATTTATTTTGGCTATATGTGCATTTTATATTGGTTATATGTTTCCATAATTAATCGTTATCTCGATGATGTTTAAATTTAAATGATATTGACTATATAAACTGAGAGATAATTGAATGTTGCCTCGATGAATCTTATGTCCAATTCCAATTGACTATATTTATTTAGACAATTGATATGTTGCCTATAAGATGTGTAAATTGCGATTCCAATTGTTACATGTTGCCTCGACCACCATTTATCCAATTTCAATTGATATGTTGTCTATAAGATGATATTCAATTGATATGTTGCCTATAAGATGTCCAAATGATTTTTTGCCTATATGATGTCCATTTTATATTGGTTATATGTTTCTCTGTTAATCGTTATCTCGATGATGTTTAACTTCAAATGATATTGACTATATAAACTGATAGATAATTGAATGTTGGCTCGATGAATCCTATTTTCAATTCCAATTGACTAAATTTATTTAGTCAATTGATATGTTGCTTTTAAGATGCTCAAGTTAAATTTCTATTGACGATGAAATTTTGAGTTGATTGTATGTTGCCTAGATGACCCTATAAGTTTAGTTGCTATTTTGAGAAGGTGCTTACATGTTGCCTCGACAACCCTTTATTCAATTTCAATTGGCTATATTTTAATTAGTCAATTGAAATGTTGCCTATAAGATGCCTAAGTTAAATTGCTATTGACAATAAAATTTTGAATTGATCTAATGTTGCCCCGATGAACTATAAGTCAAGTTGCTATTTTGAGAAGGTGGTTACATGGATCGATTTCAAATTATGAAAAATACATGTGCAGGTGGATCTTTTATCGAGGTAGGTGTATATTTTATTATGCAAAATTTTGAGAACTATAAGTTAAGTTGCTATTTTGAGAAGGTGGTTACATGGATCGATTTCAAATTATGCAAAATACATGTGCATGTGCAGGTGGTTACATAGATCGATTTCATTGAATGTAGTATCAATGAAAATTATTTCTTATTCCAATTGGTATGTTGCCTATAAGATGCTCAAGTTAAATTGCTATTGACGATTAAATTTTGAGGTGATTGGTTGTTGCCTCAATTAACCTACAAGTTAAGTTGCTATTTTGAGAAGGTGGTTACATGTTGCCTCGACGATCTATAGGTCAAATTGCTATTTTGACACGATGATTATATGTTTCATAACCTTAATATCCAATTTATTTTGGCTATATGTCCATTTTATATTGGTTATATGTTTCCATAATTAATCGTTATCTCGATGATGTTTAAATTTTAATGATATTGACTATATAAATTGAGAGATAAATGTTGCCTCGATGAATCTTATGTCCAATTCCAATTGGCTATATTTATTTAGACAATTGATATGTTGCCTATAAGATGTGTAAATTGCGATTCCAAATGTTACATGTTGCCTCGACGACCATTTATCCAATTTCAATTGATATGTTGTCTATAAGATGATATTCAATTGATATGTTGCCTATAAGATGTCCAAATGATTTTTTGCCTATATGATGTCCATTTTATATTGGTTATATGTTTCTCTGTTAATCGTTATCTCGATGATGTTTAACTTCAAATGATATTTACTATATAAACTGAGGGATAATTGAATGTTGGCTCGATGAATCCTATTTTCAATTCCAATTGACTAAATTTATTTAGTCAATTGATATGTTGCTTTTAAGATGCTCAAGTTAAATTTCTATTGACGATGAAATTTTGAGTTGATTGTATGTTGCCTAGATGACCCTATAAGTTTAGTTGCTATTTTGAGAAGGTGCTTACATGTTGCCTCGACAACCCTTTATTCAATTTCAATTGGCTATATTTTAATTAGGCAATTGAAATGTTGCCTATAAGATGCCTAAGTTAAATTGCTATTGACAATAAAATTTTGAATTGATTGAATGTTGCCCCGATGAACTATAAGTCAAGTTGCTATTTTGAGAAGGTGGTTACATGGATCGATTTCAAATTATGAAAAATACATGTGCAGGTGGATCTTTTACTGAGGTAGGTGTATATTTTATTATGCAAAATTTTGAGAACTATAAGTTAAGTTGCTATTTTGAGAAGGTGGTTACATGGATCGATTTCAAATTATGCAAAATACATGTGCATGTGCAGGTGGTTACATAGATCGATTTCATTGAATGTAGTATCAATGAAAATTATTTCTTATTCCAATTGGTATGTTGCCTATAAGATGCTCAAGTTAAATTGCTATTGACGATTAAATTTTGAGGTGATTGGTTGTTGCCTCAATTAACCTACAAGTTAAGTTGCTATTTTGAGAAGGTGGTTACATGTTGCCTCGACGATCTATAGGTCAAATTGCTATTTTGACACGATGATTATATGTTTCATAACCTTAATATCCAATTTATTTTGGCTATATGTCCATTTTATATTGGTTATATGTTTCCATAATTAATCGTTATCTCGATGATGTTTAAATTTTAATGATATTGACTATATAAACTGAGGGATAATTGAATGTTGGCTCGATGAATCCTATTTTCAATTCCAATTGACTAAATTTATTTAGTCAATTGATATGTTGCTTTTAAGATGCTCAAGTTAAATTTCTATTGACGATGAAATTTTGAGTTGATTGTATGTTGCCTAGATGACCCTATAAGTTTAGTTGCTATTTTGAGAAGGTGGTTACATGTTGCCTCGACGTCCTGTTATTCAATTTCAATTGGCTATATTTTAATTAGTCAATTGAAATGTTGCCCATAAGATGCCTAAGTTAAATTGTCATTGAGGATGAAATTTTGACTTGATTGAATGTTGCCTTGATTAACCTACAAGTCAAGTTGCTATTTTGAGAAGGTGGTTACATGTTGCCTCGACGATCTATAGGTCAAATTGCTATTTTGACACGATGATTATATGTTTCATAACCGTAATATCCAATTTATTTTGGCTATATGTGCATTTTATATTGGTTATATGTTTCCATAATTAATCGTTATCTCGATGATGTTTAAATTTAAATGATATTGACTATATAAACTGAGAGATAATTGAATGTTGCCTCGATGAATCTTATGTCCAATTCCAGTTGGCTATATTTATTTAGACAATTGATATGTTGCCTATAAGATGTGTAAATTGTTATTCCAATTGTTACATGTTGCCTCGACGACCATCTTATATAGTCTATAAGATGATATTCAATTGATATGTTGCCTATAAGATGCCTATAAGATGTCCAACTGATTTTTTGCCTATATGATGTCCATTTTATATTGGTTATATGTTTCCTCTGTTAATCGTTATCTCGATGATGTTTAACTTCAAATGATATTGACTATATAAACTGAGGGATAATTGAATGTTGGCTCGATGAATCCTATTTTCAATTCCAATTGACTAAATTTATTTAGTCAATTGATATATTGCTTTTAAGATGCTCAAGTTAAATTTCTATTGACGATGAAATTTTGAGTTGATTGAATGTTGCCTAGATGACCCTATAAGTTTAGTTGCTATTTTGAGATGGTGGTTACATGTTACCTCGACGTCCCGTTATTCAATTTCAATTGGCTATATTTTAATTAGTCAATTGAAATGTTGCTTATAAGATGCCTAAGTTAAATTGTCATTGACGATGAAATTTTGACTTGATTGAATGTTGCCTTGATTAACCTACAAGTCAAGTTGCTATTTTGAGAAGGTGGTTACATGTTGCCTCGACGATCTATAGGTCAAATTGCTATTTTGACACGATGATTATATGTTTCATAACCTTAATATCCAATTTATTTTGGCTATATGTGCATTTTATATTGGTTATATGTTTCCATAATTAATCGTTATCTCGATGATGTTTAAATTTAAATGATATTGACTATATAAATTGAGAGATAATTGAATGTTGCCTCGATGAATCTTATGTCCAATTCCAATTGACTATATTTATTTAGACAATTGATATGTTGCCTATAAGATGTGTAAATTGCGATTCCAATTGTTACATGTTGCCTCGACCACCATTTATCCAATTTCAATTGATATGTTGTCTATAAGATGATATTCAATTGATATGTTGCCTATAAGATGTCCAAATGATTTTTTGCCTATATGATGTCCATTTTATATTGGTTATATGTTTCTCTGTTAATCGTTATCTCGATGATGTTTAACTTCAAATGATATTTACTATATAAACTGAGGGATAATTGAATGTTGGCTCGATGAATCCTATTTTCAATTCCAATTGACTAAATTTATTTAGTCAATTGATATGTTGCTTTTAAGATGCTCAAGTTAAATTTCTATTGACGATGAAATTTTGAGTTGATTGTATGTTGCCTAGATGACCCTATAAGTTTAGTTGCTATTTTGAGAAGGTGCTTACATGTTGCCTCGACAACCCTTTATTCAATTTCAATTGGCTATATTTTAATTAGGCAATTGAAATGTTGCCTATAAGATGCCTAAGTTAAATTGCTATTGACAATAAAATTTTGAATTGATTGAATGTTGCCCCGATGAACTATAAGTCAAGTTGCTATTTTGAGAAGGTGGTTACATGGATCGATTTCAAATTATGAAAAATACATGTGCAGGTGGATCTTTTACTGAGGTAGGTGTATATTTTATTATGCAAAATTTTGAGAACTATAAGTTAAGTTGCTATTTTGAGAAGGTGGTTACATGGATCGATTTCAAATTATGCAAAATACATGTGCATGTGCAGGTGGTTACATAGATCGATTTCATTGAATGTAGTATCAATGAAAATTATTTCTTATTCCAATTGGTATGTTGCCTATAAGATGCTCAAGTTAAATTGCTATTGACGATTAAATTTTGAGGTGATTGGTTGTTGCCTCAATTAACCTACAAGTTAAGTTGCTATTTTGAGAAGGTGGTTACATGTTGCCTCGACGATCTATAGGTCAAATTGCTATTTTGACACGATGATTATATGTTTCATAACCTTAATATCCAATTTATTTTGGCTATATGTCCATTTTATATTGGTTATATGTTTCCATAATTAATCGTTATCTCGATGATGTTTAAATTTTAATGATATTGACTATATAAATTGAGAGATAAATGTTGCCTCGATGAATCTTATGTCCAATTCCAATTGGCTATATTTATTTAGACAATTGATATGTTGCCTATAAGATGTGTAAATTGCGATTCCAAATGTTACATGTTGCCTCGACGACCATTTATCCAATTTCAATTGATATGTTGTCTATAAGATGATATTCAATTGATATGTTGCCTATAAGATGCCTATAAGATGTCCAACTGATTTTTTGCCTATATGATGTCCATTTTATATTGGTTATATGTTTCCTTTGTTAATCGTTATCTCAATGATGTTTAACTTCAAATGATATTGACTATATAAACTGAGGGATAATTGAATGTTGGCTCGATGAATCCTATTTTCAATTCCAATTGACTAAATTTATTTAGTCAATTGATATGTTGCTTTTAAGATGCTCAAGTTAAATTTCTATTGACGATGAAATTTTGAGTTGATTGAATGTTGCCTAGATGACCCTATAAGTTTAGTTGCTATTTTGAGAAGGTGGTTACATGTTGCCTCGACGTCCTGTTATTCAATTTCAATTGGCTATATTTTAATTAGTCAATTGAAATGTTGCCCATAAGATGCCTAAGTTAAATTGTCATTGAGGATGAAATTTTGACTTGATTGAATGTTGCCTTGATTAACCTACAAGTCAAGTTGCTATTTTGAGAAGGTGGTTACATGTTGCCTCGACGATCTATAGGTCAAATTGGTATTTTGACACGATGATTATATGTTTCATAACCGTAATATCCAATTTATTTTGGCTATATGTGCATTTTATATTGGTTATATGTTTCCATAATTAATCGTTATCTCGATGATGTTTAAATTTAAATGATATTGACTATATAAACTGAGAGATAATTGAATGTTGCCTCGATGAATCTTATGTCCAATTCCAGTTGGCTATATTTATTTAGACAATTGATATGTTGCCTACAAGTCAAGTTGCTATTTTGAGAAGGTGGTTACATGGATCGATTTCAAATTATGCAAAATACATGTGCATGTGCAGGTGGTTAGATAGATCGATTTCATTGAATGTAGTATCAATGAAAATTATTTCTTATTCCAATTGGTATGTTGCCTATAAGATGCTCAAGTTAAATTGCTATTGACGATTAAATTTTGAGGTGATTGGTTGTTGCCTGAATTAACCTACAAGTTAAGTTGCTGTTTTGAGAAGGTGGTTACATGTTGCCTCGACGATCTATAGGTCAAATTGGTATTTTGACACGATGATTATATGTTTCATAACCTTAATATCCAATTTATTTTGGCTATATATCCATTTTATATTGGTTATATGTTTCCATAATTAATCGTTATCTCGATGATGTTTAAATTTTAATGATATTGACTATATAAATTGAGAGATAAATGTTGCCTCGATGAATCTTATGTCCAATTCCAATTGGCTATATTTATTTAGACAATTGATATGTTGCCTATAAGATGTGTAAATTGCTATTCCAATTTTTACATGTTGCCTCGACGACCATTTATCCAATTTCAATTGATATGTTGTCTATAAGATGATATTCAATTGATATGTTGTCTATAAGATGATATTTTCAAGTTAGACTCTAAATGACTCTAAATGAATCCTATAAACTGAGGGATAACTTGAATGTTGCCTATAAAATGATCCTCCATCAATAAAAAGTATCCTACCAACACTGAATTTAGAGTCATTACAAGGAAAATTCGGCCACAAAACCGTTTTTTTATAATCCTTCCAACGCCGAATTTAGAGTCATTTAGAGTCTACATATTTCATTATCAGTAAAATCCAGCCACAAAATCGTCAATTCTTTGTATCCATCAGACATCGATTTTAGAGTTTACATATTTCGTTATCAGTAAATTCTAGCAACAATATCATCAATTCATTGTATCCTTCACACATCGATTTTAGAGTCATTTAAACTATATATATTTCATAATCATTAAAATTCAGCCACAAAACCGTCATTTAATTTTATCCTTCCAATATAATAAATTTAGAGTCATTTAGACTATACATCATATTTCCTTATCATAAAATTCAGCCACAAAACTTTCAATTCGAGTTATCCAAAAAATAATCCTCCATCAATAAAAAGTACTAACACTAAATTTAGAGTCATTACAAGGAAAATTCAACCACAAAATCGTCTATTCATTATTCTTCCAACACCGAATTTAGCGTCACTTAGACGCTACATATTTCGTTATCAATAAAATCCTGCCTCAAAACTGTTAATTCATGGTATCCATCATACATCGATTTTAGAGTCATTTAGACTCTACATATTTTATTATGAATAAAATTCAGCGACAAAACCAGAATTCAAGTTATCCAAAAAATAGTCCTCCATCAATAAAAAATATCCTACCAACACTGAATTTAAAGTCATTACAAGGAAAATTCAGCCACAAAACCGTTTGTTTATAATCCTTCCAACAACGAATTTAGAGTCATTTAGAGTCTACATATTTCATTATCTGTAAAATCCAACCACAAAATCGTTAATTCATTGTATCCTTCAGACCTCAATTTAAGAGTCATTTACACTCTATATATTTCATTATCAATAAAATTCAGCCACAAAACCGTCATTTAATTTTATCCTTCCAATATAATAAATTTAGAGTCATTTTGACTATACATCATATTTCCTTATTATAAAATTTAGCCACAAAACCGTCAATTCAAGTTATCCAAAAAATGATCCTCCATCAATAAAAAGTATCCTACCGACAGTGAATTTAAAGTCATTACAAGGAAAATTCAACCACAAAATCTTCTATTCATTATCCTTCCAACACCAAATTTAGAGTCATTTAGACGCTACATATTTCGTTATCAATAAAATCCAGCCGCAAAATCGTCAATTCATTGTATCCTTCAAACATCGATTTTTGAGTCATTTAGACTCTATATATTTCATTATCAATCAAATTCAGCTTCAAAACCGTCATTTAATTTTATCCTTCCAATATAATAAATTTAGAGTCATTTAGACTATACATCATTTTTCCTTATCATAAAATTCAGCGACAAAACCGTCAATTCGTTATATCCAAAAAATGATCTTCCATCGATAAAAAGTATCCTACCAACACCGAATTTAGAGTCATTATAAGGAAAATTTAGCCACAAAACCGTTTATTCATTATCCTTCCAACACCGAATTTAGAGTACCAACACTGATTTAGAGTCATTACAAGAAAAATTCAGCCACAAAACCGTTTATTTATAATTCTTCCAACACCGAATTTAGAGTCTACATATTTCATTATCAGTAAAATCTAGCCACAAAATCGTCAATTCTTTGTATCCATCAGACATCGATTTTAGAGTTTACATATTTCGTTATCAGTAAATTCTAGCAACAATATCATCAATTCATTGTATCCTTCACACATCGATTTTAGAGTCATTTAAACTATATATATTTCATAATCATTAAAATTCAGCCACAAAACCGTCATTTAATTTTATCCTTCCAATATAATAAATTTAGAGTCATTTAGACTATACATCATATTTCCTTATCATAAAATTCAGCCACAAAACTTTCAATTCGAGTTATCCAAAAAATGATCCTCCATCAACAAAAAGTATCCTACTAACATTAAATTTAGAGTCATTACAAGGAAAATTCAACCACAAAATCGTCTATTCATTATTCTTCCAACACCGAATTTAGCGTCACTTAGACGCTACATATTTCGTTATCAATAAAATCCTGCCTCAAAACTGTTAATTCATGGTATCCATCAGACATCGATTTTAGAGTCATTTAGACTCTACATATTTTATTATGAATAAAATTCAGTGACAAAACCAGAATTCAAGTTATCCAAAAAATAGTCCTCCATCAATAAAAAATATCCTACCAACACTGAATTTAAAGTCATTACAAGGAAAATTCAGCCACAAAACCGTTTGTTTATAATCCTTCCAACCCCGAATTTAGAGTCATTTAAAGTCTACATATTTCATTATCAGTAAAATCCAACCACAAAATCGTCAATTCATTGTATTCTTCAGACCTCGATTTTAGAGTTATTTAGACTCTATATATTTCATTATCAATAAAATTCAGCCACAAAACCGTCATTTAATTTTATCCTTCCAATATAATAAATTTAGAGTCATTTTGACTATACATCATATTTCCTTAGCATAAAATTTAGCCACAAAACCGTCAATTCAAGTTATCCAATAAATGATCCTCCATCAATAAAAAGTATCCTACCGACATTGAATTTAAAATTCAACCACAAAATCTTCTATTCATTATCCTTCCAACACCGAATTTAGAGTCATTTAGACGCTACATATTTCGTTATCAATAAAATCCAGCCGCAAAATCGTCAATTCATTGTATCCTTCAAATATCGATTTTAGAGTCATTTAGAGTCTATATATTTCATTATCAATAAAATTCAGCCACAAAACCGTCATTTAATTTTATCCTTCCAATATAATAAATTTAGAGTCATTTAGACTATACATCATTTTTCATTATCATAAAATTCAGCTACAAAACCGTCAATTCGTGTTATCCAAAAAATGATCCTCCATCAATAAAAAGTATCCTACCAACACTGAATTTAAAGTCATTACAAGGAAAATTCAGCCACAAAACCGTTTGTTTATAATCCTTCCAACCCCGAATTTAGAGTCTACATATTTCATTATCAGTAAAATCCAACCACAAAATCGTCAATTCATTGTATCCTTCAGACCTCGATTTTAGAGTCATTTAGACTCTATATATTTCATTATCAATAAAATTCAGCCACAAAACCGTCATTTAATTTTATCCTTCCAATATAATAAATTTAGAGTCATTTTGACTATACATCATATTTCCTTAGCATAAAATTTAGCCACAAAACCGTCAATTCAAGTTATCCAATAAATGATCCTCCATCAATAAAAAGTATCCTACCGACATTGAATTTAAAATTCAACCACAAAATCTTCTATTCATTATCCTTCCAACACCGAATTTAGAGTCATTTAGACGCTACATATTTCGTTATCAATAAAATCCAGCCGCAAAATCGTCAATTCATTGTATCCTTCAAATATCGATTTTAGAGTCATTTAGAGTCTATATATTTCATTATCAATAAAATTCAGCCACAAAACCGTCATTTAATTTTATCCTTCCAATATAATAAATTTAGAGTCATTTAGACTATACATCATTTTTCATTATCATAAAATTCAGCTACAAAACCGTCAATTCGTGTTATCCAAAAAATGATCATCCATCAATAAAAAGTATCCTACCAACACTGAATTTAGAGTCATGAAAATTCA
This sequence comes from Trifolium dubium, assembly GCA_951804385.1. NCBI lineage: Eukaryota > Viridiplantae > Streptophyta > Magnoliopsida > Fabales > Fabaceae > Trifolium > Trifolium dubium. Next base: position 20,733,471 of record OX638071.1, on the reverse strand, counting down.
GCCACAAAACCGTTTTTTTATAATCCTTCCAACACCGAATTTAGAGTCATTTAGAGTCTACATATTTCATTATCAGTAAAATTCAACCACAAAATCGTCAATTCATTGTATCCTACAGACATCGATTTTAGAGTTATTTAGACTCTATATATTTCATTATCAATAAAATTCAGCCACAAAACCGTCATTTAATTTTATCCTTCCAATATAATAAATTTAGAGTCATTTAGACTATATATACATCATATTTCTTTATCATAAAATTTAGCCACAAAACCGTCAATTCAAGTTATCCAATAAATGATCCTCCATCAATAAAAAGTATCCTACCGACATTGAATTTAAAGTCATTACAAGGAAAATTCAACCACAAAATCTTCTATTCATTATCCTTCCAACACCGAATTTAGAGTCATTTAGACGCTACATATTTCGTTATCAATAAAATCCAGCCGCAAAATCGTCAATTCATTGTATCCTTCAAACATCGATTTTTGAGTCATTTAGACTCTATATATTTCATTATCAATAAAATTTAGCCACAAAACCGTCATTTAATTTTATCCTTCCAATATAATAAATTTAGAATCATTTAGACTATACATCATATTTCCTTATCATAAAATTTAACCACAAAACCGTCAATTTAAGTTATCCAAAAAATGATCTTCCATCGATAAAAAGTATCCTACCAACACCGAATTTAGAGTCATTATAAGAAAAATTTAGCCACAAAACCGTTTATTCATTATCCTTCCAACACCGAATTTAGAGTACCAACACTGATTTAGAGTCATTACAAGGAAAATTCAGCCACAAAACCGTTTATTTATAATTCTTTCAACATCGAATTTAGAGTCATTTAGAGTCTACATATTTCATTATCAGTAAAATCCAGCTACAAAATCGTCAATTTTTTGTATCCATCAGACATCGATTTTAGAGTTTACATATTTCGTTATTAGTAAATTCTAGCCACAAAATCGTCAATTCATTGTATCCTTCAGACAACGATTTTAGAGTCATTTAAACTCTATATATTTCATTATCAATAAAATTCAGCCACAAAATCGTTATTTAATTTTATCCTTCCAATATAATAAATTTAGAGTCATTTAGACTATACATCATATTTCCTTATCATAAAATTCAGTCACAAAACCGTCAATTCGAGTTATCCAAAAAATGATCCTCCATCAATAAAAAGTATCCTACTAACATTAAATCTAGAATTTCGAGGACGGAATTCTTTTAAGGAGGGTAGATTGTAACAACCCAACTTTAATTATTAGAAGAAATGATAATTAGAGGTTACATTAAATTGGAATGATGTAAATGAATTGTTATCTACAAATAAGTACTATATGGCTAAGGCCCATATCACTACAAAAGCCCGAACCTAATCCAAAGACCAAAATGAGAGAACAAGTGACATAGTAAATATGAAAAATTGAAGCAAGACACATAAATTCAAGCCCACTACTTCATTCATTATTCTTTCATTTTCCAAACTAGAAACCAAAAAGCCTCTCCTCTCCTCTCTACTCTCTTCTCTCACGACACCATCATCATCACCCTTCATGATTTTCTTGATCTGTAACACCCTCTATTTTTAATTAAATAAATAGAACTAAACATGTTATATTAGTAATTAATTTATTTAATTCAAGTGGTTAATTGGTGTGAGTATAATAAAATAGTATTTTGCCTGACCATTTTTATGTGTGTTTGACCTGAAAGATCACCTTAAATTATTATTAATAAGTCTATTCATATTCTCTAAAACAATAAATTAGTGTGATTATTAATTTTACTTTTAGTAGATTAAGTAATAATATATTGGCATGAGAAGTGATATATGTCACGTTGCTTAGTAGAAGAATGGTAGGGAGTAACACGTAGCACATTAAGAATTTAAAGTTACTATTAAAATTAAATAGGCATAATATTATATTGGATGTGAATCCCTTCAATAGTTGATATGTAGTTGGAAGGAGATAGGAGCATATAGGTTAGACTAAATCAAACCACCTCTCTCTACCTACATAATTTTCGGCCAACTCACTCTCTCTCAACTGTTTTTCTCATAATTTCCTCCGTTGGGTTTAGTATAAATTCAATCATCCTTCCACTCATGTTTTTCCCTTACTGCAAAACAACAAAATACAATTCCAATTCTACTTTTATGCATCATATTAGAACCTGTGACTGTCAAAGTTTTGAACTCTTGTTATTGCAAGTAAAACTATAGGACTTCAAGAATTTTTGTGCTAGAGAGTTGTTAAAGCGTTTAAGGTAAGGGCTTTTTCCCCATACACTCATGCGACATAAGGACTATGTTGTGGGATGCTATTAGGACCTTTGTCATTCGAAAGAGAATAAATAAAACTGTAATTTATTATGAAGAAAAGTAGAAAATAAATAATATATATAAGTTCAGATATGTACATATTATGTTGAGTATATGGATTTTATATTGATCAATATTTTGTCTATGATGTTGTCTTGATGGGTATTTGTTTCGTTTACAAGCTTTGGTTGATTTGGCTAACCATATGCTTTGGTGATATGTTGATGATGCCGTGATTCAGTTAGTGTGGGTTTAGTGTATGGTTGCTAAAAGTCATTACTTGTTTTATGATATAACATGTTAGTTGAATTTCTATGTATAATTAAGTTTGCTTCAAGTCTGCTCATGAAAAGAAAGAGAGATTTAATTTGAAGTCTATATGGATTGTGTGGTGATCGGTTATGTTGCTCTGTAAGTATAATTTTAATGTTTTTGATTTTTGATATTATCTTAGTGGCTTAGTGGAAGATTTTAATGGCAAATATTATCTTTGTGGCTTAGTGGCTGAGTGGAAGGTTTTAATTAATAGTAAATATTATCTTGGTGACTTAGTGGCTTAGTGGAAAGCCGTAATGGCAATATTATCTTGGTGGCTTAGTGACGGTGATGATTACTATTTTCTTTTACCTTCTTAGTGATGGCGTATCATTTGAAAACGAATCTTTATATTTTTACTCACTTTGTAAATCTAACAGTATAGAAGGAGTTTTGAAAAAAAAACTAATAACTATATGTTTTAAAAATCTTTTGGTTGGTGAAGTGTTTTATTGTCGTTGCATGATATATTTTCTTGTGGTAAGTGTGATTCAATGTGGATAAGGAAATTGACCCTTTACAATTAACATTTTAGGTATTCACAAGAAGAGAAGCTTGATTGAACATGTTGCTTGAAGTGCGTACGTGCGGGAAAACAAACAGGGTTTTGCAAATTAAGAAGTTTATGTATTAAATAAGTCGTTGTGGCATGCTATTTTTATTTCAATCAACTCTAGTATTTGAAACCTTTTAGAAATGCGGATAATGATTTTCTTCCGCTAAGAATTCTCAAACTAATTTTATTTTTATTAAAGTTTATTCATCTATTGAATTTCTTTTGAATTATTTCAATGACTATTTTAAACAAAAAAAAACAGCAGCATAAGTAATATGAAGTATTATTTCCAAAACGCAGAAATAAAAAAAAAAACCATTTTGATAAATAAAAATATGGGATGTTACAATCTTTGTCAGGGAAAGGCCGTGCTTGTTGAAATAAGTAACATAATGATATTGGTAGAAGTGAAAAAATAAAGGAGGAATCATTCACACCATCAACAAACAAAACTCCAAATAATTAAAATAGATCAATTGACTTCACCGTTAAGACAAAGACTTTATATGTCGTCTAATCAAAGAAATTACAGTCGAAACAAAATCATCAACAACCATCATTCCATTGGAACAAATCATAGAAATCTTCCATGGCTTCACTGTGAGAACAACAAAACAATCACATAACATGTTAGTAAGAGATAATTATACAAACACATAACCAACTACTGATTAATAAAAAAATAGATCAAGATCCAATACATCAAAATAAAAAGCTTAATTTGAAGATAAATTATCTACAAAAGAAGAAGAAAATGTACGTACATGTCATACTTAAATAGGGTATGAGGTATTAAGGAAGAGGGTAAAATTGGATGTGATTCTTCACACTAAACTTAGTACTATTACACATCGATTGTCTTTTACCCCACACAATTCTAAAAGATTCCATGCTACAATGAGGTTGTAATCTTTAAGGCAAAAGTCTCCGAAGACTCTTGAGATAGATAGTCAACAGACTCAATCATCAGTCATCCATGTGTATTATGTATACACTTGATTCTTATTCCGCAACAAAAAATCTTTTATTCACAATTTAAGATTATTGATGCTATACCTAAAATTCATTGCAAAGAAAACACATAAATCAAAAGGACAAATATTTCTTCAAAAAAACACAAATATTAACTTACAGAACATAAATTAAATCTTGTTGAATGACAAGAACCCTCTCAAACACGTTCTTGATTGCAATGCAGAGATTCTGAAATTGATCTACATCTAAAGTACCCGAGAAAATAAAGTTTAGTTGGAATTTTCTACATCCAAAGTACATCTGAAAATTCTTACTAAACTTATGGAATGTGAAAGAGAGTGAAAGAGAAATTCAAGTTATAGTAAAATGGTGCTTCCAATACATTAATAGAGGACGGGGGCTTCAAGACTGAAGAGGAAATTGGAAAGGTTGCAAGTGCAACTTCCAACCTATTTGAAATAGTGTGCATTTTATTAGTGTATGAGAAGAGAAGAGTGCAACTTCCAATCAAATTTTGAAAAAACATTAATTACCAATATTTTTTAAAACAGAATAATGAAAAAGTTAAATAAACAATTAAAAAATAAATTAAAAAACAATAATAGAAATGTTTCTACTAATAGAAAGATTATAAGAGACAAAGACTCTTATTAGTTGACAAATGTCAAAATTTTCATAATACTACTCTTGATTTATTATATTGTATGATTACATGTGCCCCCTGAGGTTTTTCTAAACATCACACACACCTCATCTAGTTTTAAAATTCACTCACCCCCCTCCGGAGTTAACGTCGTTAGACGAAATATTCAATTCTTCCTTCTCTTAACTTCTATTTTCATCCTCTTTCTCTTCTATTCATTACTCATACAATTTTGTCTCTTCTTCTAATTCAATCTATAGACAGAAATACAATTTGAAGTGCTCTTCCAACTTCCCTTGTTAAACTAATTTTGAATTTATTTCTTGATGCCTAAATTTTTATGAGGACAAAGATTAGACTCATCAATTGCAATTTGAAACCAACCAATTCGACTCAAAGGAACCAAATCAAAGAGACTATTTTTGGGGGAATAAGAACTTTTCCTCATATCACAACTATTATTGTTGCCAAATGAAATAGAAAAAAAACAAACAAACATGCTTAACAAAAAAGAGTACAACATTTGTAAGGCAAGTTCTATGGTACAATTCAGATAAGTTTATATTAATTGTTATATAGTAGATCAAGTGGTTACAATTTCCTCCAAGTACAAACCAAACTGCTATTTTTTTTTGGATTTTCTAGTTTATCAGGGAAAGGACATTATTAATGTAGAGTTCGGACCGAATTCTGACATCAAACAATTTCAGTCTCTGCTCAGACACAGTTGCGAATAGAACTGTAATCTTCCTACCAAGTTCAAGGTTTAGAAAATAATTGATCATCTAATTAAAATGTGTAATAGTTTTATGTTTGTGCTGCTCTCCGAAGTCGGCTTGTGGAGGGGTGTTGCAATTTTTTTTTTTTATCACACGAAATAATTTTCCAACACCTTAATGCCCTCAACTTAAGTCACAAGCAAGTGTTACCAAACTCGGCAAATGTGTAATAGTTTTACGTTGGCATTAAGTGAGGTGAATGCAATTTTCCCTTGGATTTAAAGGACAATTTTTTGAAAATGGTATGCATTATCAATTAAAATACTTTTACGTTGGCATTTAATAAAAATTCATTATTTTGTCTCATCACCTGATTTGTGTAAGGATATTTTGAAATTGATAGTAAGACAGGCCAAAATGATGTTTGGATGTTAGTATAAACTTGTTTAACATAGTGTCCATTAGTATAAACTTGTTTAGGCTCTTTATGGCATCCAGAGAGCCATAATTTGGTCCTCCATGGTGTTACATGTAGACCCTTTTCTCTTAAGGACTGTTTGGCAGCTGAACATAGCAAAGTGATTATCTTGCATAATTTGTTTTCTCTCCCAACAAAGATTAATGGTAGTGAGTTTGCTAATTCTTTGTAGTATTATGTTGGTCTTGCAATTTCAAATTGGGATTTGAAGTCTATGTCAACTATAAGCCTCATAGGATCAATAACATTGTTCTCATCTTCAATTTTTTTTTGTCAGGTAGACTAGTGGCTCGAAAATCACCCCTTAAAGGTGAATAAGTGGATGTATCCGGATTCGAACCCGGATCCCTACACTTTTGTGCAATATGTCCAACCAATTGAGTTAAACTCATGGGACTTCTCATCTTCATCTGCCATATAAATAACAAGTTTAGATGTTAATTTACCGCAATTAATTTAAAATCCAAAAATTAAAAGGCAAATAATAAATTAGAAGCTCCGCAATTAAGCTCTATGATATCATGTTAGAAATCACGTGATCAAATACTTTAAGATTCATTCCATAAAGAAAATAAGTTTGAGTGCTTGATTGATAAAATAGGGAGAATTAACCGACACAAGTTATTGTGCATGGATTATGCACCGTGCATAAATATCCCATATTGTTTAGTGCATCGCCCAAATTTCTAGTACACCCCCAACTAAATTGCTTAATACACCTCCTAAATTTCTAGCGCATCTCCCAAATTAGGGTGCGTTGGAGGGTGCGCTAAAAATTTATGGAATCCACTAAGCAAATTTCATTATTTATGCACGGTGTATAAGAAAAAAGCTTACACCCCATATATAATCATTCCCGAATTAACAACCTAACCGACTTTCAGTTATATAACAATTGAAAATAACACAACTGCAATTGAAGTGGTATTAACTCGTAACTCGTACATTTGATTATAATTTTTCTCTTATTAAAGATTTACATAGACCTGAACACAATATTGACATGTAGACGTTAATAAAAGGGAAATGCTAGATGTTGCGAATTTTTTATCATGAGCGACTCGCAAATGAAGTGGCATCTCATAGGATTAACAAACACACTATGTTTACCGACATATTCTGAGAGTCATCTAGGGGTGTAAGCGGATCAGACAAAACCAATGAAACCGATCCAAACCAAAAATTTTTGGTTCGGATAAAAAAACCGAACTAAACCGAAGTAGTTTAGTTCGGATCTCGGATTTTATTTTTGAACACACCAAGATGTGACACCATGTAGTATCACTTTTATTTTTGACGGACCATGTAGCATTGGCCATATCTCTAATTGGCCAATGTAGTGTGTTATATAGCATGGGCAACCCTATTCATAACCATATACCAAATTTAGGTTTTTCATTGCTATTGTATTTTCTTTTTTTCATTCCTATTAGAGATATGGCCAATGTAGTGTGTTATATAGCATGGACAACCCTCACATTACAAGCCGGATTTATGAAGATGAGTTGGGTCAAATATAAAATCTAAAACAAATTTAACGATTGACGCGACGAAAAACATAATTACTTATAGTTGAATATGTAAAATTATTTTACACTATCAATACACATTTCATTTTCTCTTAAACGTATACAATATTTAACCAAAAAAAGTATGCTTATAAAAATAAAAAACAAAAAAAAGTACAATATTTGTTTGTAATAAAAAAATAAAAGAATTTGTTTTTATCCATCAACAAATTACAACCACAAATTGGGGGGTAAATTGGGAATTGCAGCATTTGATTAGCGTGTATAAATAAATAAACTGATGAAATTGAAATCAATCGTAATCATTCTTCTCATTCCATTCAAAAAGTGCGTTCTAACTTCCTCCAAACCCTAGAAATCGAAGGTAGGTTTTCGGATCTATTTTTATCTTTAACTTTTATTCATTTATTTATTTATATAACATAAAAACATAATATAATTTGTGTTGATTTTTTCAGTATCCAATCAAACGGTGAAGTTTTGCTCTTCATCGCCATCTGATTTTCGCATCCAAACTCTAGAATTCGAAAGTAGGTTTTCGGATCCATTATCTTAACCTTTTTTGTTCATGTATTTATATTTAAATTTGTAATTTGTGTTGAATTCGAAGGTTTTTGTTCATTATTACTCGCTCCAAGTTCGTTTTTGTTTAATTTATCACTTGAATCTGAAAAATTCTTATATATAGGTTGCATCATCATTACTACTTGGTTGGTCGTTCCCTTTTTTATTTAATTTAACACAATTTTGGGTTGATTTTCCAGTATCCAATCTTTACTCTCTGAATAAAGTGAGATTAATCGACAATGGCCACATCGATGATTATAGATGAAAACATTGATATTCAAACCCCTAAAAGTAAGTTTCTTACATTATTATTATTATTATTATTATTATTATTATTATTATTATTATTATTATTATTATTATTATTATTATGTTGCTTATCCTTATGAATGATAGTTTCATAATGTAATTCAACTGAAATTTTAACTTGGAAAATAGAGAAAGAGATCTTACCCGAGGAAGACGATTGGGTTGTTCATCCCAATGAAGACCACTCAAAGTGCGGTTGTTATCATGAAGAATCACAGTGGTGGAGACCTCAATTGGGTGTGTTATTAGTATAGTATATGCTGTGAAGCATTCTTCAAAAGTTTAGTTATATATGGATGCCCTAACTTTTACATCATCAAGCTTTTTTTAACCTATTGTTTAAAAAACTCATATTGTTCTTTTAATATTCCGTTCTTCACAACCACTTTATATTTACTGCACTCCTTTGATTATTTAGCTGGTTTTTATGTGATTTATTCTCCTTTTTCTTGCTTGGAAAATAGATGAACCTTTTCCTTTGGAAGATTTTTCACCAAAGGAAGATTTTTCACCAAAGGAAGATGCTTCACCAAAGGAAGATATTTCACCCAAGGAAGATGTTTCACCAAAGGAAGATATTTCACCCAAGGAAGATATTTCACCAAAGAAATGGCTCTTTTCTGATAGAGAGGATTATCATTCTCCAAATGGTAAAACTATCTAGCTCTTAATTTCTTATTTGTTGCATTATTATTATATGTAGTGTATATGTTGTGATGCATTCGTGAAAAGTTTAGTTATGGTTATGGCTTCCCTCTAACTTTGACTTGACATCAACTCAATCAATATCTTTGCTTTTAGCTTCAAAGTTACAAGTTAAATTTGCTCTTGCATTTTATATCAACTGAATCAATATCAGTATTTGGTGCATTATTAGAAATAGTATACCTTGTGATGCATTATTTTAAAGTTTAGTTACGGCTGCCCTCTAACTTTGACAACAACTTGATCAATATCTCCGCTTTTAGCTTCAAAACTACAAGTGAAATTTGGTCTTGAATATTGTGATGTGAATTCTGTATATATTGTTGTTGTCATGCAAGTACAACCCTGAAGTAAAGTAGATCATTTCTAGCATATTCTTGAATTGGTATATGGCAGTTTGCATTACAAATTGTTGACAAAAATGATCTTTTAAAAAATTTATTGTGAAACGAGTTGATTTGAATGTTGAAACACATTGAAGCACTTCTATTCTCTCTCTTGGTAAACCATACTTACTTGTTCCTGTTTGCTCATTTCTCAATGCTACCTTGAATAAGCAGCAATGAGTTTTAATTACGATGCACTTCGGGCTGCTTGGGCTGAAGAGGACGAGGTAGTGATTGAAAATGACCAATTAATTTGATGAGATACACATTTGTTTGTTGAGGAATGCTAAGAACACACTCTCTAACACACATTTTCAACACACTCCAATTAAAATTTGCCACATCACCCCACTTCTCTTTTTATTTTAATTCTTTTTTTCTTAATAAATAAATGAATAGGGAAAAGTGATGATGTGGCAAATTTTAATCGGAGTGTGTTAAAAAAGTGTGTTAGAGGGTGTGTTCCTAGCATTTCTCTTGTTTGTTTTTCCTTAATATTTCTCCCCTTATGGTTTTAGGCTCATCCTGGTCTAGACATCTCAGCAGAATTGCAAAGGCTACTTCAAAGCTTCGCATGTGGATATGCGTCTAATAGTGATAGTGAAGAAGATGTGTCGGATAGTTCAGATGAGGAGGACATCCAACCTCAGCCTGAAGAGCAGGTTGTGGCTGAAAATGACCAAGCCCAGCCCGCAAAGAGGCCCAAGTGGGGGGGGGGGGGGGGGGAGAGGAGCTTCATGAGTCATTGGGCCTAGAAGGATCGAGCATCATTCACAAGCATTGATTACAATGAAGTCATCAAATCTATTGAGTAATCTTCTTCTAGAACTGTTAGTAAGTGACTTTGATTCTCATTGCTTCAAGCAAGAAAGCCGCCAAAGCGGTAGGAATAGTTCTAAAAAATATATTAGAAAAGTCTGTTTTAAGTATGTTTATGCAAACTTGGTTCAAGTAGGTTTGTTTCAAATTTCAAAATTTGATAGCGTTCTATGGACAATATGACTTGTTTGTGTGATATGTGATGTGATTTATCTTGGAGTTATGAGGGTAAATTTATGTTTTTAAAATAAATATTACTTAGAAATTAGAATCCTAATAGTTTTTCTATTGAGCAACATAATTTTATACATATATTTTTTTTAGAATTACAAAATCTATTTTGTTTTTTCTTTACGGTTACAAATCATCTAGTTAATCAAGACTTTGAATTTAGTTTAAACTAGTGTGTGTACCCGCGCCGTGCACGGGAAAATTTTAAATTAAATATTAAAAATAAAGAATTTTATGTTATATACTTAAAAAAAAGGAATTGTGAAAAGAAATAAAAAGTAATTCCTGCATATATACGTATAAACAGAATTACATGCCCCTTCAAAATGTCTTTTCGTTCTTTTTTCTTTTGCATTTTGTTCCTTCATCTGTTTTAGTGGATCTACCGTTTATTTGTAATTTCTAGATATATCTGTTTCTCAAATGTGTATACATCTATTTATTGAAATCTCCTTTTGTTTGAAATCTATTACTAATTAAAATCCCGTTTGTTTGAAATATACTTATTGAAATCTCCAAGTAAAGCATAAACTTACACAAGGTGTTATAATTTTTAAACATCAACACCTAAAACATGGATCAACCAAAGTACAGGAACAGGAATACACAATTCCCCCCAAAAACCATCATAAAGGAAATATCGTTTTCTTCTTTCACACCAATTTATTTACAGTAAACTCTACGTCAATTCCTGCATATATACGTATAAACAGAGTTACATGCCCCTTCAAAATGTCTGCCCCACACAAGCCTTTCTTTCCTTGAGAATTTGTCAATACTGTTTTCATCTTTAAGTTCAATTCGTCTGCATAATTAGGACTGTTTAATGTTGTGCTCCAACCTGCATAAGTGGCATGCCCAGCTCCTGATGCATTGCAGCACATCCTGTACTTGAGGTTTATGCACCAAATAATCTTTACAAACCACTGCTACATAATGCTAGAGATCCATAATATACTAATCCACCGTTAACATAGACCAAGGCATCAATATCGTGCAACAAGATAGATTAAGTTTAAGGAGATTTACATTCCAACCAAGAAACAAGGCCAAGACAAAATAAAGGACTCATGCACCATTGTTGCATTGTACTATAAATTATGTCCACTTTCCCTCTCACAGCATTTCATCGTGAACTATGAAGCCCGGACACGGACACGGCTATATATACTTTATATATTAAAAAAATAAAACAATTTGTGAGCACAATTTGTAAATAGTCTAATGAGAAGCATAATTTATGTTTATTTAAACTTAGTACTTTCAATCAACCATAGAAAGAATCCATCAAAACAGTTTGAGGACTTTCAATTTAAGAAAATTATCTAAAACGTGTCGGATAGGTGTCGTCCGGGTGTCGGTGTTCAACACGTGTCCGACACGGCGACACACCCTACTTTAGGAGTGTCGGAGCTTCGTAGATCGTGAACAACACCTTGCACAAAAATAAAAATGAAGCTCGAACAGTATATATTCTTTTAATAAGAATGAAGAATACTTTAGTTATGTCACTTATTACCAACTAATACTCTAGAGAAAATTAATTTTTTGAATTCTAATTTTTCTTATCGTTGAACCGATCATAAAGTTACTTAAACCAATTCATTTTCTATGTAGAATTTTTAACTTTTAATCACTTATAATAAAAAACTTTTAATAGTTGTACCAAAAAAAAATTGAATAGTTCAATAAAATTTAGCTCAGTTGGTAGAGACATTATATGCAATATGTACTTATTGAGATTTGAATTTTAATACGTTCATTTATTCATATTTAAAAGGTAAAATTTTAGTACTAAACTACGTGACAAAAAACTTTTAAATATGTGTGTACATATAAGAATAAATGGATTTGAGATCTATTTAACAAGAGTGGTTATATAAACTTTACATAAAATAAAATATTAAGAATTAATGGATTAACATATGAAATTATGAAGGAAAAAAAAACTAACTTGTGTCATGAAATCATATTTCAACAAATTTAAGGCTTAAATGCAAGTTTTGATTTGTAAAATATCAAGTACTTGATTGAATAAGATAGGACATGATTGGACAAAAAGTGTATGAGAGAGAGATAGAGAGAGTTAATATTTTTATATTCGAAAATAAAATGAGTATTTTTTATATTTTTTATAATTATATTATGGACAAAAAGTTATTCTATAATTGAGTGAATGACAAAAAAATTTGTTTTTGGCTTGTCATTTGATACTTATTTTGTTCATACTCACACCCAGTTTTATGATCGAACAAGGTACAACAACGTTGTCATGTCTAATCTCATGTTTTTTAGCATATTAAATATACCCTTATTTTTTTATTTTTTGAAGTTTTGGTAGATCAAACACACCCTTACACCTACACTAACTCTCTTTTTGCCTATAAAATACAATTTTTTATTCAATATCCATCCAATATAATAACCATGCCATTAAAAACAATTCTCCAATAAACCATTATTTATAAACAACTACCATTAAACTAAATAGGGTTAATAGGCTTCCCTCTAAAATATTTATTTTAGAATCACCCAATGTAATGTTTGATTTTTTGCAATACCCCTTGAACTCAATCAACCATAATATAACCTCCGCACAATAGAACCCCCCAAAAAAATCACCGCAAAATATAATTTTAGCAGGGGTTTTAAACCGCTGCAAATAAAAACCGCCGCAAAATATATTTTTTGTGGGAGTTTTAAACCGCCGCAAAATAAAAAACCGCCGCAAAATATTATAGTTGATTGAGTCCATGGGGGTATTGCAAAAAATCAAACATTACAGGGAGTGATTCTCAAAAAAATATTTTACAGAGTGGTTTTACAAAATTCATGTATTTTCCAGGGGAGTATAAGCCTATTAACCCAACTAAATACTACTACATAAATCATCTATGGATTGTTTAAATCCTACTTGACATTTTGTCTTCGCAATAAATAAGTTAGTTTATCCATTTTAACTACTCCTATTAAAGATGCTCTAAGATAGATTTCTTCTTATTTAATCAAAGGTGATGGAATCAAAATCAATCATGAGAATGCATCAGTGTTAAATTCTCTTGAAGTGGAATTTTGCCACAATTTATAGTTTTATCAGATTTAATATATTAGTCTCTGCAATTGCGCACATCGAATATTCGGCTCAAACCAAAAATAAAAAATTATCTACTCCTAAAATAAGAATACTTGATTTTTGCCTTAAAAAAAAAGTGTACTGTAAATCACCTCAAACGTGGCCATGAGTCCATGACTGTGGTTCACTGCTCTCACTGGTCACTGCACTCACTGGTTACAATGAGACAAAATATTCACAAAAGTGTGCAAACTTGTTGAGGAAGGAACCTAAACGTACGACCCTGCTCCTTTTTACATTAAAAAAGTTGATTAAATCCAAAATGGTATCAGTACAGTAAAATTAATTTCAAGTAGTACTAAAGAGTAAATAAAAAAATTTTAATTTTTAATTTAAAAAAGATTTTAAAAAACCAATCTTTATTACCGTACAGAAATCATTTAATAAAGAAAAAAGAGCCCTTTTTAGTATTTGTGTTCTTTGTTATTAAGAAATTCATTCACTTGTTCTTGTTTTCCATTTCCACTGTGTGTGTGTGTTCTAACAGTTTCTACTTAGTTCACTGAAAACCTCTTCAAATTCTTGGTTTGAAAGAAAACACAATGAATCATTCAAGTTCAAGTTCAAGAAAGAAGAGGAAGAAGACTAGTTACCATGAAGATCACAACTTCATTAACACTATGTTTTCTTGGTCTCTTGAAGACATTTTTAATGAACAACTTTACCAAAACAAGGTTTCAGTTCAGTTCAGTTTAGAAGAAGAATTAGAAGAAGAATTGTGAACAAATCTATTGCAATAGAATTTATGAATTGAAATAGGAAGAAGACAGCGCCACGATTTGTGTGTTCAGTTCAGTTTGAACTTAATAGATTTTAGATGAGACCTCCACAACACGCACTTTTATTTTTAAAATTGTGATAGCTCCGCGATAATTAATTACATCATAATTAAGACATTTATCACCTTGGGTCGCTCATGAGTGCTCTAGAAAGATTGCCCAAGTCTTTCATAGAAGGTTGTCTAAGCCTTCACATTCAAGTAGGTAAATTCATCAAGTGCGTCTCAAAAGCACCATCATAAAAGGCTATGAATTTATTAAGAACATAAAAAAAAATGTTCAACCACAAATTTAATAAACGGCAAGTTCATCAAGTCTGTCTCATAAGGACCACCTAAAAATTAGGGCTATGAACTTATTAAGAGCTAAAAGCTCAACCTTGTTTTAAGCACTACCACACGCCATAGGGATGAAAATTGTAGTGTGCACATAAAAGTATTCATATGACTTCGTTTGACCACAAAATGGGTATCCACCGTATTTTCCTCCACTCAAGGCTTTATATTCACCCCCCTCGACGTATTCAGACAACTTTTCTGGGTAATCCTTTCAAATAAGGATTTAAGTTTTTCTCTGTCAAAAAAAAAAAAAAAGGATTTAAGTTTTTCTTTTCTCACTTCTCATATAGTGAGATATCAAAAAAAAAATTAATCTTTTCACAAAAATATTTGTATTGTCTCTTATAGACACTATTATTAGTCACATAACTTATAGCTTGTGATCACAAAATATTTAGAAGGTGTGGATCTCCTCAACAAAAGTATTTCATTCACACAAAGTCTTTCAACTATTATACTTTTTGACCTGCAAATTCAAGAGCTGAGAATTTTGATTCTATTAGTAAATTTGAACATGCATAGCTTGCTTATTTATTTCCAAGAAATATCACATCATCATGAAAATAAAACTCACCTCATCCGTATTGAAGATCCAATTTATAATATAAAATCCTTCTAAGATAGACAATCATCGAAAAGTAATATCCAAATTACATTTTAGATATTTTAGAAAACATGATTGTTCATTCAAATAATCACCATTGAAATCATGAATTTATATACCCAATCTATTCATTATATCACATGTAATGTCATGTATATAATTCACAAAAAACATAATACAATCAATTATCTCACACACTCACATTGAGAGACTATCTTTTGAAATTTCACTTACTATCTATGATATTATTTTCTTAAGGTTAAGGCATCCATTTCAAATCATATTTGTCATGAAATGTACTCCTCTACAATTGCTTTCCTTTTTTTTCTTCTTACAAAATAAAAATAGAATTTGTTAATTTTGTTGCATTCTCATAGATGGTAAAATTACTCAAGCACGTACTTAAAATCCTTTCACATAAACAATTACCAATTATATCAAATTTTCAGCTATAGAGACATCAGAGCATCATATTTATTATATAATTCAAGTTTGACAGACCAATATAAGTATTGGCCATATAAGACTCAAAAACCTTTCACAAATTAGTCTTTCAGCGTGACAAAAAAAAATTCTCTATATTATGCCTTCTTCAGTTAACATATGATTCAGATCAATTTAAATATCTCCAAAATCAACCTTGAATAATAATTTCTTGTAAGTACACAATCTACCTTTATCATTTTCAATTTCATGCTGCAAATATGAGGACTCAAACAATGCCAATTTGTTTTTTCATCACATTTAACATTTATTATGACACGCGTGCAATATTAATATGTCTCGATTCACCGAGCAATAATCATCATCTATAATGAAATTATCATATTGATACATAAAAACAATCAATTTATTGATTATCTAGCATTTCCAAAACTAGAGTTAAGAATTATCATGAAAAACATTTTAAGTATTGCAACAAAAATAGATCAAGACCAATACATACTCCATATCAAAAAATCATTATAATTTTAATTGGGCAAATTCAACCAGTCACATGATCAATATGAAATTCCAGACTTGTGAAATTTAAAAATTAGAATATGTACCTGATCCTTTGCGGATGATTTCAATGGAATAATAATATGTAAAACTTACAAAGAAGTTCATCACCATGCTCGATCCCTTAAAGAATTTGCTTTCAGATTGTTGGAAATATGAAGAGTAAATATAATTGAGATAGTTAGGAAGGATAGAAGAGTTGTGCCGTGGACAAAACCACTGCCCTGAAAGCAAATTTCCGGTGGACCTCTGATGCAACCCAATATTCAGTTTTGCTCCCCAAAGTTTACACAACTACGTGTCTGAACTCGTGCACTCGAGGCCAACACGTTGGAGCCTCACAAACAATGCCCATAATTCTTGAAAATCTCTTGAAAATCAAAGGAGAGTAAACATTTCTTCTCTTATCCTTTTTGCTGGATATTGACACTCATATATATATATATAAATCCTTGTTGCTGCCAAAATCTTAATAATAAATATCATTATTAAAACACTAATGTCAATTAAACATGGGGTTATAGTTGTTACATTTTATATCATTTACTATAATGTATGTTTCAGTTGAAGAAATAATTGTCCTTAATTGACATTATATTATTCCTACAATAATAATTTTAAAATTTTTATTGTTATCGATAACAATTTATCCCGTAGATAATAGCTATTTTAAAATTGTTATTAATAACAATTTGTCCTATAAATTATAAATCATTGGTTTTTTTTTGGTACATTAAAAATTTAAATTGCTCACGTCAGGGATCGAATCCCAGATCTCCCCTATCCAACTCATATGTCCACAACTCTTACCACTTGATTTATCCAACGGGGACTATTATACATCATTGGTAGTTTTTTTTATCCAAATAAATTATTAAAAAATAGTAATTTTTTTATATCATTTGTAATTTTTTTTCTTCTAAAAGAAGTAGTTTTTTCTTTCATTGGTAATTTTCTTTCTTTTTTCCATTTAAATAAATGATGTTACATTTTCAACCGTTTTCTAATAAGTAAGCATACCGGGTTTGAACTCCGGTCTCTGCATAAGTTTGCAATGTCTTTTACCAATTAAGTTAGACTCACAAGGATTTTTCTATTATTTTAAAATTAGTATAAATTAGATGTAAATGGTTTCTGTCATGAAAAAAGTGAAAACTACCAAAGTCGTCGATAGTATATACGATTTTGAGTTTTATTATCTTTATTTTATTAATTTTTATTTTCGTTGTTTTATAAAAGTCCTAAGTCGTTATTTTTAAAAAAATACTAACATCGACGATATTGTAAGAAAATAAATTTACAAACATTATTTAAAACATGTTGTATCGTTATATTTTAAGCAAAATCGTTGATAAAATTGTAAGAAAAATAATTTAGAAAATTCCATCAACTATGTCTTATCACTAGATCATATATTACGGCGTTTAAAACATATTATATGGTTAATTTATAGTTAAAAAATAAGATAGAGACTAAAACTATCAAATTTTAAAATAAGAGGACCAAAATTACAAAATAATAAAAATAAGGACTAAAACTATAATTAAGTTTTTTTTTTTTATATGTTGGTTCCGGTCATATTTTTTGTGAAATGGGTTTGTGGATCTCACTGGCTTTCTTTTTTCCTTACAAGATCTGACTTGTCAAAAAAAGGGAAATATTTGGACAGTTGTCAAAATTTGTGATAAAGGATTATCTAACAGTCCAAATTTACCTAAAGCTATGTGACTTTCTTGGTCGAAAATCACACAATCCATATCCCGGTTGATGCCGTTACTTCCGTATTATAATCACACTAAATTAACCCATCAACTCGTTTAGGCTGGCAGAACAGAACTTGAGTATCATTTGGGTCACTTTAGTAGTGTTAGCTATTTTCTTGGGGATTGGTGTGTGGAGATCCTCCTCTGTAAGATTTTTAGAGGCGGCGGTGTTTGTTAAAAGTGAACTCTTCTAACTCTCTGTGACCTGCAAACTCATTTGGTTTGGGGATTGATGTATCAAGGGAGGCTTTAGTACTGTTAGCTATTTTCTTTGGGGATTGGTGTGTGAAGTTCCTCCTCTGTATGATTTTTAGGGGTTGTGGTGTTTGTTAAAAATAAAGTCTGTCTACTCATGTCTCCCGACGATATTCTCAAAAAGATAGATCTTTTCCCCTGTGATGGCATTTCCCGTGCTGTTTTCGACTACCTCAGCACATTTACAGAGATTGTTCCGTCTACTCCAGTGGAGACTGTTACAGCTCAAAGCAATTTCATCAAACAATGTATTGAGCTAATACGGTCTAAACTTGACATTTCTGACCCACATGTGGTGGTACACAAGTCTGATAAACTAATGTTACTGAACACTCTAAGTCATGTTACAGATTACCTCAAGAGTTATAGTCAACTTGACGAAGAGGCGTTTTGGGCGGAGTCTGTGAAACTGGATGTGTGTTTTCGGTATCTAGCATTGGATGTTTATCGCTCGGCTTTTTTGAATGGAGAGCGTCTACTGCAAAATCTTCAAGGAGAGACCATTAAAGGAAAACTTCTTCCTAGGAAGGGTAGGAAGGGTTCTACAAACGAAAAGCTCCGTCAAATTATTTTACAGCTTGTGTGTAAAATTTTTGTGAAATGTGCCTATTTTGTTGCTGTGTCCATTGACAAGAATTCACAAGCATTCATTTCTTTCATTATAAATGTGTTTGAAGAAACAATACCCTGGTTTAGGTATGCTCATTGACCTAGACTGAGTTTCAATCTAATATAATATAATGTTGCTATATATGAGTTTCAACTAGTTGTTAATTTTTATAACTTATAAGTATGATTCAATCTAATATAATATAATGTTGCTATATATTAATGTGTGTAAACAATATCATGTTTTAGTGAATCTCATGATGACAAAATGTTACGGGAAGAGTCGATAGTTCAGTTGGGCTCATTTGCTTTAAAAGTCCTAGACTCGAGTAGCCCCATAGCCCGCACTTTTAACAAAACATTGCTGATCAGACTCTGCAAGAAGACTCTTGAATGGCACTTAAGATTTCAATTTCGCAATAAACTCTTTGAGGTAAATCGATTATTTGATATTTCAAATAAATAGCGTTTCCTTTTATGCTGATTAAACTTTTAATACAGCTTGCCAGCAAGATGATAATATGCACATCGAAGAAGGATGTATATAGAGTTCTAGTTCTTGATATCTTTAAAATATTGGTCAGAGCTCCTAAAGGCAAGGTAAGGAAGGATGTATTGTAATCATACAGAATGGAACAACTAGGCCATATTTAGTCAATCATTTATGAAAACATTTTGTATTTTTATGATGGAGTTCTTGATTTTATATTTTTCTTCAGAAGGAAAAAGAAAATATTGTTGATTATATTGCCGAATGTGCTGCTCAAGTCATCAAGCTTGAAGAGACAAGTCGTCACAGTTTTGGAGACTGTTTGAAAGCAATTGCAAATAATCCTTCAGAGGTTTTTTTTTATTCGACGTTTCTTTTGTTAGAAACTTTGAGAAATGTGCATTATATTTTAACATCTCTGTAGCTTTTTGTTATGTGAGTAGTAATGAAACAGTAAATGATGGAGAATTGTGCCTTATCATTCATTACACTTTTCTGTATACCTTCATATTTATTTATTTTTTGGTTATCTGTATACCTTCATATTTAGTTGTTTCAATTGTTTGTATTTCACTTTAATTGAAGTCATTTGGCATTTTGCAGTTTATGATACCCTATGTTCCAATAATGAGGCTCTATGCTGCTGGGCTGTACCTTGTCTCAGGCACTGCAAAATTTGACACATTGTTGGAAATCTCACTTAAAGATTATGATATGATAAAACAATCATTGCCGAATTCCCTGTCAGACTATACTGATGAGTACATTACAATGTTGTACCGCACAGCTCTCTCTTTTTTCTGTGAGCCATTTTCTAAATCTGCAAGAGCAGATATTAGTCAAACATTACATGAACGTTCTAAATCTGAGCTTGTGGTGACCATTCAAAATGCCTTACATTCTCTTTGTAAATGTTATCAGCGTGAACTTTACTTTCAAAGAATAAAAAATAATCAGAATCAAGTGAGGTACAACAACATTGCTTTATACTTCTATTTGTTTTATTTTATTTTAACTTTGATGATAAATATCTAAGTATCACCTTCTCACTGTAGGTTAACATCTGAAAACATTGGTATAGAGCGGAGCAACTCAATCTGCAAGGCAATTTTGACGACTTATATTCTTTCGCTCAGAACCAATACAACATACCAGGTTCTCATTATTATCATATTATTTGTACTTATAATGCATCCGGATAAAGCTCCGGGGCCAGATGGATTTAATCCAGCTTTTTACCAACATTTTTGGGACTTGTGTGGAAATGACATATATGACGCAGCAAAGGAGTGGCTTGAGAGGGGGTTTTTCCCCTCATCTTTGAGTGAAACCAACATTTGCCTTATTCCAAAATGTGAGAATCCTACCTCCATGAAGGATTTGAGGCCAATATCACTATGTAATGTTTTATATAAAATGGTCTCAAAGCTCTTGGCAAATAGGTTGAAGGTGTGTCTAGAGAAATGTGTTTCGGAGGAGCAATCGGCATTTGTTGAAGGACGGTCTATTTTAGATAACGCGCTAATTGCCATTGAAGTTATCCATGCTCTAAAAAGAAAGACAAGAGGCATGAAAGGTGAACTTGCTCTCAAGATTGACATTAGCAAGGCTTATGATAAAGTTGATTGGGGCTTCTTGCGCGGTATGCTAGAGAGATTGGGGTTTGCCAACAAGTGGATACACTGGATGATGCTATGTGTTAGTTCTGTAAACTATTCTGTTTTGGTGAATTTTGAACAAATAGGGTCTATCTATCCGGGGAGGGGACTAAGGCAGGGAGACCCTCTTTCTCCTTACCTTTTTATTCTAGTGACAGAGGGATTATCTGCTTTAATAAAGAATTCTGTGGCTAGAGGAGACTTACATGGTATAAAGATTTGCAGAGGGGCACCATTGGTGTCCCACCTCCTTTTTGCTGATGATTGCTTCTTGTTTTGCAGGTCAAATTTAGATGAAACTACACACTTGATGTAGGTCCTAAAAACTTATGAAAACGCTTCTGGACAAGAAATTAATTTGACAAAGTCGGAGGTGTTTTTTAGCAGGAACCTCAGCTTGGCAGCACAAGAAGATCTCTCCAAAATCATGGGCGTCAAACATGTCCTTGGAACTGGTAACTACCTCGGTCTTCCATCCATGATAGGTAGAAAAAAGAGAGAAGTTTTTGCTTACGTCAAGGACAGAATTTGGAAAAAGATAAATTCGTGGAGAGGTAGAGCGCTCTCAAAAGCAGGCAAAGAGGTGATGATTAAGTCAGTTTTACAAGCCATTCCTTCCTATGTGATGAGTGTTTATCTTCTACCGGAGGCTATAATTAAGGAAATTGAAAGAATGATAAATTCTTTTTGGTGGGGAGGTGGAACACACAACAAAGGAATTAGGTGGTTAGCATGGGATCGTATGACCTATCCAAAAGCTCTAGGAGGTATGGGATTTCGGGATTTGCACATTTTTAATTTGGCTATGATAGCAAAACAAGGGTGGAAGATTGTGACAGAGCCGCATACTCTAGTGGCAAAATTGTACAAAGCAAGGTACTTCCCAAAATCCTCTCTTTTTGATTCTCAACTTGGCCATAATCCGAGCTATGCTTGGCGTGGTATTTGGAAAGCTCGCCATATTCTAATGAATGGTTGTAGGTGGACTATTGGAAATGGCACAAACATTAAGGTCATGAGAGATCCTTGGTTGAGAGGAAATGGAGGAGCTTGGATACAATCACCACAAGCTCAAGGTGCGTTTAGTGTTACCGTTAATGACCTTATGTTACCAAATGAAAAAATATGGGATAAGGAAAAAATTGAATCCATGTTCCCTCCGGATATTGTTAACCAGATCCTCGACATTCCATTACTTGATATGGTTGAGGAAGATAAGTTGATTTGGATTGATAATGTTCATGGCCAATATAGTGTGAAAAGTGGTTACAATCTGATGTTAAATATCACAGGTAGGATTGAGGGCTTGGCCCATCAAGATGATTGGAATTGCCTATGGAAAATTCATGCTCCACCAAAGGCAAAACACCTTCTTTGGCGCATATGCAAAGGGTGTCTCCCAACCCGCACTCGACTTCAAGAAAGGTGTGTACAATGTCCTTTAACTTGTCCTCTATGTGATCAAAGTAATGAAGATGATTGGCATGTGTTTTTCCATTGTAACAACAGCATACAAGCAAGACAGGCCGCCAGTTTAGATTCCATGATTACAGCTCGGCTACAGCAGTTTCGGACAGTACCAGAAATGATAATGGCTATATGTCGCGGCGAAAATAAAAATACAGCAGGGTTGTTTGCAATGATGATTTGGGTGATATGGAACAATAGAAACACTAAGGTCTGGAATGACTTAAGGGAAGAAGGCAGAAACCTCGGTATTAAATCCCGCCATCTTTGGGAAGAATGGAAATTGGTCCAGCGTTGGTTTCATGACAGTCCGAGTGGATTAAATCAGCAACAGCAGCAGCATATCGCATGGCAGAAACCTCCTGAGGGCTGGTACAAATGCAATGTTGACGCAGGCTTTTATAATGAATCAAATAAAACTAGTGCAGGGTGGTGTTTGCGAGACCATACCGGTAATTTCATTGTGGCAGGTACTTGTTGGAAGGAAGGCAAGTTTTCTATTATGGAGGGAGAGTCAGCTGCTTTGCTTAAAGCTATGGAAGATATGCAGCATAGAGGAATCACACATGTTATATTTGAAACAGATGCGAAGAGTGTGGTGGATGCGATCTATAAGCGAAGCGTCGGTGACTCAGAGTTTAGCACACTTATTTGTAATATTAAGAGTCTTTTGCTGTCAAATCCAAACTTTGTGGTAAAGTTTATTAAGCGACAAGCTAATATGGTGGCTCATACACTTGCTAGGGCGGCCTTATCTTGGTCTAGTTGCTATACTTTTGATGTGTTACCTCTTTGTATTATCCCTTTATTGCATAATGAAATAATATAAGTTTCTGTTTGTCAAAAAAAAAATAATTTTTAACTAGATTGAGACCCCGCATGTTGTGCGGATTGAGTAAAGTTTTTAAAAAAAATATTATTATACATAATATACTATAAAAGATTGACAGTAGCTAACATGTAGGAAGTAGCTAGTGATATGTAAACAATATATTTTTATTTTCTTCATCAAAGACAAATTTATGACCAACATTAATTCCTTCCCGCAATTAAGACTTTTAAATATTAACGTACTTATAAATTGAAATTTCAATCTAAAATAATTTAGAAAATTTGTTATTATGTAACTTTCATTGTCTAACATAATTTTTTTTGCCATGAAACATCGCCACATCATTTATTTAATGATGTGTTATTCTTTATATTGCAACACTATTATTCTCCTTTTAGTATGTTTTTTCCATTCCATTCTGATGATACAGCTACACTACCTATGCTATTCTATGATCATGTTGCATCATCCCTTACCTCATGCAAGCCTCCATAGTTGACATTTATTTACATAGCAACTACTTTTGACATTTTACTTCTTGCATTCTCATTACTTTTTACATTTTAAGGTTGTAATCAAGGCCTCTAGGAGTACTATAAATATGGCCATTTGCTTCTTGTATTGACATATTCAAATTTATAAAAATTAAATTTCTCTTTTGAGATATTGAGAGTGGATTTCTCTCGGGCTTCTGAGCCACATTCCATGAGCCTTTTCTCGTGTGCCATCCGTTCATATCCCTTTTCTTCCGTTACATGCTTATACCACACTAACGGAAGATTATTACCCATTAAAACCATTGATTGTAAAATTAATAAGTTATGTCCACTGGTTTGTTCTTATGCTATATTGTCACCAATATAATAATATACATCTAAATCAATTTCCATTCAATCACTCTTTCGCCCCACCATCCTCAAATAGTTTTTGCTAAGTAGTAATATAGAAGACGGACTTATCTTCAACCAGCTAGGCAGCCATTTCCAAATCTAAACACTGCCCATCCTCATATTTGTTTTGTTGGTAATCACCACCTTTTATTTTGATTGATTTAATTATGATTTTGCTATTTTATCAATAAATAATATGAGAAGATTTATTCGAACAACTATTTTGTTGTCTATAGACCTATATATGCTGCATCATTTATTTTTCTTATGTGCCACTCTATATTGTATTGTTATTAGCCACTTTCATATTTAAACTTCATTCATGTGTGACGTATCCTCTTCTACTATTATTTCATTTCCATGTATAGCACATTAAATTCTATTAAATTATTTGTTATATTCTTCCTATCACTTTAGACAAGACATATAAATGATGAATTTTGCACGCAATATTATGATTTCAATAAAATATGAAATAATTTCCAAATTTGCAAACCTCCCTCCTCTTATCTATTGTCAGTAATTTTCTCCTTTTCATTTTGTTTTATTGTATGTTGGCTAGAAGTATGAATATGTTATAGGCAAATAAATATGAGCAATAAGCATTCAATCAATTAAGATATTTGATACAAGTCTGAATAATTTCCCATCTCAAT
Organism: Trifolium dubium; assembly: GCA_951804385.1. NCBI lineage: Eukaryota > Viridiplantae > Streptophyta > Magnoliopsida > Fabales > Fabaceae > Trifolium > Trifolium dubium. The sequence continues at coordinate 20,708,413 of OX638071.1, read as the reverse complement.
TTTTATAGTTAATTAACGTTATTCTACCTTGGTTGTGGCGATTATAAGCATTCCAATCGGATAGTTAAGTCCATATAACAACTTTCTACCAGTACTTGCACATATTTTAGCTCATTTTTGTTCAACCATACTTCCTCCGTCCTATAATCTAAAAGAAAAAAGTCCATTTTTTTGTCCCAAAATATAAGAGAAAAACAACAAATATTTATCTTTTCAAGAAAAATTTACTCTCTCTTACTTTTTCTATAATCAATAATCAATAAAAATTCTTTTTACATCTTTCAATACAACTTTTTTAAAAAAAAACATACTTCCAATCATTATAATTTTCTTTTTTTTTAATAAATATGATTTTTGTCTTTTCTCTTATAATATGAGACTGAGGGAGTACTTTTTAGCTCATTTTACCTATAGCAAATCTATTTACAATTTAATTTTCACCAAAATTACCTAAATATTCTTTTTATCCGCACAAATTATTTCATGAGTTTAATTTTTACAATTACACTTAATCATTTATTTTACACATCCTTATTTTAATTTTATTTCCTTGGCCACCGTGCGTGTATTTGTCTAGTTCAAAATAAATATACTTATGGTAATATAATATATAGACTGATAATTTGTGTTCAAAATAAATAATGTAGTGTATGTAAGTGAGAAGAGTAATCAGGAAAACAAATTAAAATAGTTATTACTATATATGAATTTAAGTATTAAGTGTGAAATAAAAGGATATTAAAAAAGAATAAAAAATGAATAAATAATGGATGAGAGTATTACTCGATAGTTTCAATACAGAAGACTAAAGAGTATTAAAAGAGTGTGTTTTGAAATGTGTCACATAAGAGTATTCTTGACATGACAAAAATTTATTTTTATAGAATAAAAAATTGATGAGATGTCAACAATATAATTTAAGACTCTAATTTTCTCCAAAAGAAATAAAATTTAAGACTTTAATTTAATATATTATAATAGATTCTTTTTTTTTTTAAAGGATTATAATAGATTCTAATATAATAGTTTTCTCACTAAAATATCTTTGTCTCATTTCAGGACAGCAAAAAAAATGATACTAGATTTTATTGATGACAAGTTCATTCATACAGACAGTAAAAAACAAATAACTCATATACTAGAGGAAATTGTTGGAGCCTTGAAAAAAATTAACAAAACAAGAGAGGTATCCCTTTCCTTCTTTTTTTTTATATAATTTCTTTCGATTCAAATAAGAAAACTTTACATAGCAAGAGTGAAGTATGATGTACAAATAGATTACATGAATCTTATTTGGTACCGCAGGCATCCAAGGTTCTCTATTTAATAGGCAAGATTTCTTGGGCATTCATTGAGTTGTCAAAAGATGATTTGCAAAAGGCTGTAGAGGATGTTTACAGAAGAAGCATCATATTTATAAATTTTCTTAATGAAACCAACAATCTTGAGAAAATGAGTTCAAAGTTGATTAAAATGGTGTATAATTGGTTCAATACTAAAACTAAATTTGGGCAGCTTCAAGCTCCTATATCTGTGGTGCATCATTGGCTACAGGTAACAATTTCAAAACATATACTATTTGTATTTAACGGGTTACAGTTTTAAGTTTACTTATTCACGGATTTATACATATTTAGATAATTTTACGTCTTCATTGTATGTAGCTAAGAAGAGATGTTAAAGATACTCAATCTTTCGATTCACGCATTTATAGATACTTATATGAGGTTTGAAGTCGCTTCATAGATTTTTCTTCACATTCTACTATTTGTTTATTGGAATTTTCTTCAATGTATTTTCTCGTGTGTATGATCAGGAGATTTCTAAGGACCAGATGGATGTGAAGAAAGTCATGACTTTATTCACTCTTGCTTTAGACAGATGTAGACCCTTTGAGGAAGCAAAACATGAAAAGGATATAAGTCAAACAAAGTTTTACACCAGAAATGGTCTTAATATATTCATACCATATTTTTCAAATGTCAATGCCACCATTGATGTGACGGTAATATGTTTGGTTCTTCTTGTATCTCCCTTAAATATGTAATCTCTATTATAATAGAAATGCACAGACCATTAGTTTGAAGTTTACTTTTGCAGAAGGATACTTTTGATAAGATGTCAATCAAGAAAAAGTATGAGTTTGGTGTAAACTACTGTTTACGTGCGTTGTACAACCAGGATGCTGATCCTTGTTCGAAGGTGATTAAATATCTGATAATTTCCACTATCTCTTAAGCCTATTTATCTCAATTTTTCTTTGGGGCAGTAAAATTTTAGGAATATGTTAAAATTAACTCTTGAAATTAAATTGTTAAGAACCTGATCCTTGTTCTTACCATTTCGAAGTTTTTTTTTCTTTATATTCTCTAACCTCTTCGTAATTGTTGACTATACATTAAATAGGACATTTTGAAGGATGTTGAGACTGCTTTGAGTTTATGGTTGGATAATCTTTCGGAGCTTTCCTCTAATGATACAGCATACATGTTGATTTTACTGTATAACATGATTGATTTACTACAGTTGAAGGTCTGTTTTTTTTCTTAAATATCATTGGCTTATGAAGTTTTTGCATAAGATTTATGGTAACAATATTTTGATTCCACAATATTTCCTTAGGGCGGTTCCAGGACACTGTTGAATAATGCATTCAAGTTTCTAAATGAAGTGTTCCAAATGAAGGGTGTCTCAACGAATAAGATGATGAGTCTTTTGTGGGAAACAAGAAGAGTAAATCGTCATGCTCTTTGCATTTCACCGGTTGATGAGACATTGATCTTGAATTCAGAGTCATTGAATGATATTAATTTTTGGAAGAACAATATTGTAGCAAGCCAATACAAATTAAGAGAATTTCAGTTGGCATTCCCTTCTTTGTTTGATAGCTCAAGTTCATGCAATGATTATAATTATCTACACGTAGATATCCCAAATGATGAAGCCAAACTTATGGCAAATGAACTGTGTTCTAAGGTATGCCGCCTCATAGACATCATTTATCATACTTTTTTTTTTTTTTTTATATATTTTATTTTAAAATCGTCACTCTATTCTTTCTTGACTTTATTTTAGGGTCGTGATTCAAATCATCACTATTTCGCTGCTGGAAATATATACAGTGATTTGTCTCAACGACTAATTGAAAGTGGACAGTTGGCGGAGGTAAATTGAAATGTTTTTGAATTTGGTCCTTAGAATACCTATAATACTTTTCATAAGTTCTATGTGAGTTTTCTAACAAAGATTAGTTTGTAATGGAATGTCATGGTATTTCATTGATTCTTGATCTGATATATATACAAGTGCAAGGTTTTATACAATATTTAATCATTCCAAATATAGTTGCCTAATATTAAGCCATTTACATCTAAACTGATGCTGGTGGCATAATATACTGATATGACAGTATCTTTATGATATTATTGGCAAGATATTAGCTTCCTAAGATTTTCTTTCTTTTTAATAAATTGTTTTGTTTTACATCTCTTTACTCTACTGTTGTTTCCCGACTAATAGATTTTATGTTGTCTTTTTTTTTCTTTATTACTTATCAGGCTCTCTCGTGTGCAAAACAAGCCGCAAGGTCACATGGAATACTCTATCGAGATCAATTTAGGGAGGGTTTTCAAAAACAGAATAATACTGTTATTTCTGAGAAATTTGAATTAGATATCTCAGTTATCAAACAGATCTTTCTGTATAACCATGATTTATGGACTGTGGATAAAATTGTCTTGAGCCCGTGGAAAATTATCGGGAGTTACTTAAAAAGCCTTTTACAGGTCCGAAATCTATCTTATACCATATCACTTGTACAATTATAATATTTGTTTAGGGCCATTTATAATTTATATTATTATATATGCTTGCAGTTATCAATCATTCTTGAGATGATTGGCTATAGAAAGGAAGCTGAATGTTATCTGGGAATAGGGAAAACAATATCACGTTCTCTTCAAGTGCCTGTTTTCCTAATTGCTTTCTCTTCCCTCCATGGTATGAAAATTATTTGTAAATTATTTTTGTTCTCAAAACCGGCCCAAAGGTCAAATCGCTCAAGCCCTTGCTTTAAGCCCAAAAAAACAAAACAAAAAAAATACAATCCAATTCAATTAGTAAAAACTTGCAATCAAAAGATATGTTTGTCGACGTTGCCATGAAGCAATTAAAAGGACTTATTTCTTTTTTTTTGAAAAATATAGGAAAGTTGGCTTTAAAAATGCTATAATTTATGCTCATGAAATGGATATATAATCTAAGTTTCGTGAAAAATGTATAATTCATAAAAAGAAATAATTTGACGAGATTGCTCGTAATGAAGTTTTAAAATCTCATGAAGAATCATTTATCTGATTACTTTTTGTACATAATAGATCAAACAATTACTTCATTTAAAAGTAGATTTGAACAATTTAAAATATATAAAGATGTTTTTGGATTTCTATTTAGTATTAAGAAATTAAAATCATTACAAATTGAAAATTTTAAGAGAAATCATACAAGTTGAAGTGTTGAACATGAAACTCCTATTAACATATTTCATTATATTAGAAGACTTATTCTTTTCCAAATGTTTTTATTGTTTATAGAATAATGTTAACAATTCATGTAACTGTTGTTTCGGTGGAACGAAGTTTTTCAAAAGTAAAATTAATAAAATCTTATTATTCTTGTCTTAGATCAACAATATCTCAACAAAGATTAAATGGATTGTCGTTATTATTGATTGTAAAAGAATTTTTAAGTGAAATTAATTATGATAATTTAATAAATGATTTTGCGTCCAAAAAATCTAGAAAAATTAATTTTAAATAATTTTTTTTTTGAAAATGTCTTATTTTAACATTTTGCTTTAGGCCTCGTTTAGTGTTAGGCCGACTCTGTTTATTCTCTATTTTTGCTGAAATTAAGTTGCCGTTTTTTTTGTTTGAATTTTAGGGAAAATATATATTACAAGAAGAAAATGGAATTTAGCTGAAGAAGAACTCAAGTGTGCTCTGCAGAGTGTTTCTCGTGAGAGCGTGCTATTTTGCTGTGACAAATGCAAGTTGATAGTTGAAGCTACACTTTACAGTTACCTTGGAGATTGCAAACAGGCTAAAGCAAAAACTAGCAATGACCATGAAGCACAAATAAATTATCGATTAGCTCGGCAAAAATTGACCGAGGAATGGGGGAAAACCATGAGTTATCCTGAAGAAAATAAGGTTTTTCCAAAATGTACTTGTGGAAAATCGCCTATTTCCTTTATAATGAAGGATCAAGCCAGTGGATTTGAACCGAAATCCATGGAAGTAGGGTTAGGAACCAGTACAAGCATGTCTTCAAATGACATGAAATGTTGGAATTGCCACCGATCTCAAGTTGCAAAATCAAGGTTACTGAAAAGTTCAATCACTCTGAACTGTGAGTTTATGTGGCGAAAAACTTCACCTAATCTACTCACTCGGATAGGTATGTGTATAATTTCATACTTTATATATTGTGTAAATGAATGATTAGTGTTGGAGTCGCAGTCTAATATGAATGTTCATATGCAGTGAAGGATAATGTTGGTGGGGATATCGCTTTCAGGCAGAATAATCTTGTGATTAGTATGGCGCTTTTGTTTGGCAGAGATCCATTCCACCACTCCTCGCAATTTTCTAAAGAAGATATTAATGTATTGGTCGGGCAAAAGATCCGTGGAGATGTATTTACGATTGAACGAGCTAACACCATTTATAATCTATGCTGGCACTTATTGAACTATGAGTCTGCACGGTAGTTATTGACATAAAAAAGGCTTACTAATTTGCAATGTATACAACAATAATATCTTCCTATATGCTGACAATTTATACTGTGTACACTTTGTTTATCCTTGCAGGACCATTTTTCATGATGAGATCAAATTTGAAGCCATAGCATCTTGGCTCTTGGTAGCTTTTGATCTCAGTTCTGAGGTTCCCATAGTTTTTAAGAAGGTCATATTCTCAATTATTTTTTATTTTTTTGCAACAATATCTAATTGTTTTGATAGGCTGTAGTTTTGCAATTATGAATACTTTAGAAATTGATACTTGTCTTGACAACTTTTAAAGCATAAAACAAAATAGAATATGAAGAGTGTATATCTTGGCTTTCTATTACTATCTATTATGGTAGTTGAAATCCACATCCTCTATGTGTAAGAAGGCTCTACTATATATCCTCTTCCATGTTTATAATTTGAAAGCTAAGTAGAAGTTTTCAGCATAGCAACCCACATTATTTGATTTGACAGGTTGTGGTATGTTGTTGTCAATAATAAATTTGTTGACTCGTGTTATTTTATGAAGTGCAAATGCATGCCGTGTTGCTTAATCATATTTTATGAAGTGAAAATGCATGTTGTGCTGCTTAATATACCCTCTTAGATTTTTTATCTCTTCGTTGTTTACTATTGTTTTATCACTTGAGCTTTTTCGACAGTTTATGATCTTAGTTTGCTATTGTTGATGCAACAGGTGTCAATTTATTGTCATTAATGTATGTGGCTTCTTCCTTGCAAGAAGAATTGTCAATGCCGCCTCTTGGCAATTTAAATAAAAACCAATGCCTTTCATACTTTGTCCAAGCTTCAATTGGAAGTTATTTTACTTTCAATTTGCTTTCACGATGCAAGGTACTTGCACGTATTCATATGCTGCCCAGTCCTGCATATTTTATTACATTTATGATTTATATGACTGATAGGCACACCACATTATATTAATCAATTTCAGGATCCAAGATTATTCAATCTTCTGCTTAAGAAAAAAAGAATCTTTATTTTGAATGTTGCTCAAAATGAAATTTTAATGAGACATGAAGATATATGTTGCACTACGATGTCCCTTGTCCCTAATTGAAATATTAAAACTACAATAATTAGTGATTTTGCCAATGTTTTCTCATTCTTGAACTATTCAGGAACCTTCAATCTTCTGTTTGAGAAAAAATTGTTTTGTCCAAATGTATGCTCTGTCCCGAAAGACAACGTTTTTATATTGTGGCCGGTAATTTTGAGATTTTCTTTCTAACATATTGGTCGACGGTTGGTACATGTTATAATTATGCTTTTTCCAATATGTTAGCATTATTTTTTTCTCATTCTTGATTATTCAAGATTATTCAATCTTCTGCTTAAGAAAAAAAAGAACCTTTATTTTGAATGTTGCTCAAAATGAAATTTTAATGAGACATGAAGATATATGTTGCACTACGATGTCCCTTGTCCCTAATTGAAATTTTAAAACTACAATAAGTAATGATTTTGCCAATGTTTTCTCATTCTTGAACTATTCAGGAACCTTCAATCTTCTGTTTGAGAAAAAATTGTTTTGTCCAAATGTATGCTCTGTCCCGAAAGACAACGTTTTTATATTGTGGCCGGTAATTTTGAGATTTTCATTCTAACATATTGGTCGACGGTTGGTACATGTTATAATTATGCTTTTTCCAATATGTTAGCATTATTTTTTTCTCATTCTTGATTATTCAACATTATTCAATCTTCTACTTGAGAAAAAAAAAAGGGAACCTTTATTGTGATTGTTGCCCAAAATGAAATTTTATTGAGACATGATAATACATGTTGCACTTCGATGTCCCTTGTCCCTAATTGAAATTTTAAAACTACAATAAGTAGTGATTTTGCCAATGTTTTCTCATTCTTGAACTATTCAGGAACCTCCTGTCTATGTTCAACTAACCCGTGAATTTCTTAGCTCTCTTATCATAACTGATCTAGCACAGATAAGTTCCAGCGGTACTCTGCATTTTCGTATGTTTAATGTTCAATATAGATGTAGTTTTGATCAAATGGCTGAATTCTTGCATCTCCCTCACGGAGATGGAGAAATCTGTGAAGTCTCAGGCGATGCAAATTGGCAAAATACCTCTAAACTATTTTGGAAAGCAATCACGGCAAAAGGTATTACTGCCTCCTCCATTCAAAATTATGCCTTACGCTACTTTCACAAGCTTATAGCTTGCACCATTCTAGGCCGGGCTAATTCAAACAAGGTAAACTCTAAGGATATATTTTATTTGTTCGCATCAATTAAACCTTTAAGAGTAAATTTTGTTCCGTTTCTATTTTCACACATGCATTCGACTAAAAATCAAAGACACGGACCAATTGTTTTTGGGGGACTAATCACGACCATAGCCAAAGTCATAGGACTATGACTAAGACTAGAAAATTTAGAATGCTTGCCAGCTCGCCTTATTGATGAAGAATAGGTTAGGAGTATGAGTCTAGTAAGATTAAGAAATGATGATTGGTATGATTTAATGATTAATAATAAGGTTTTCAAAAATTTCATTCTGCCTAACTCAAGAAGAACAAATGTGCGAGACTCAAGAAATTTCATATATACTTTTGACCATGTAACTGGCATAGCCCCCAAGCACATTCATCAAAATGTTGCTGCTTGTGGGGGCGCTCATTTTGTTCCACCTGCACACACCGCACATTTGGACATGATGATATATGTTGCACTTCGATGTCCCTTGTCCCTAAATGAAATTTTAAAACTACAATAAGTAGTGATTTTGCCAATGTTTTCTCATTCTTGAACTATTCAGGAACCTTCAATCTTGTGCTTGAGAAAAACATGTTTTGTCCAAATGTATGCTCTGTCCTGAAGTAGTGATTTTACCAATGTTTTCTCATTCTTGAACTATTCAAGAACCTTCAATCTTCTGCTTGAGAAAAACGTGTTTTGTCCAAATGTATGCTCTGTCCCGAAGTAGTGATTTTGCCAATGTTTTCTCATTCTTGAACTATTCAGGAACCTTCAATCTTATGCTTGAGAAAAAAGTTTATTGTCCAAATGTATGCTCTGTCCCGAAAGACAACATTTTTATATTGTGGCCGGTAATTTTGAGATTTTCATTCTAACATATTGGTCGACGGTTGGTACATGTTATGATTATGCTTTTTCCAATATGTTAACCATTATTTTTTTTTTCTCATTCCTGATTATTCAAGATTATTCAATCTTCTACTTGAGAAAAAAAAACCATAATTGTAAATGTTGCCTTAATGCAAAAGCTTGTTTTTGCCCAAAATGAAATTTTAATGAGTCATGATGATATATGTTGTACTTCGATGTCCCTTGTCCCTAATTCAAAATTTAAAACTACAACAAGTAGTGATTTTGCCAATGTTTTCTCATTCTTGAACTATTCAGGCACCTTCAATCTTCTGCTTGAGAAAAACGTGTTTTGTCCAAATGTATGCTCTGTCCCGAAGTAGTAATTTTCCCTATGTTTTCTCATTCTTGAACTATTCAGGAACCTTCAATCTTATGTTTGAGAAAAAAGTGTTTTGTCCAAATGTATGCTCTGTCCCGAAGTAGTGATTTTGCCTATGTTTTCTCATTCTTGAACTATTCAGGAACCTTCAATCTTATGTTTGAGAAAAAAGTGTTTTGTCCAAATGTATGCTCTGTCCCGAAAGACAACGTTTTTATATTGTGGCTGGAAATTTTGAGATTTTCATTCTAACATATTGGTCAACAGTTGGTACATGTTATGATTATGCTTTTTCCAACATGTTAGCGAATATTTATTTCTCATTCTTGATTATTCAAGATTATTCAATCTTCTGCTTGAGAAAAAAAAACTTTTATTGTGAATGTTGCCCAAAATGAAATTTTAATGAGACATGATGATATATGTTGCACTTCGATGTCCCTTGTCCTTATTTGAAATTTTAAAACTACAATAAGTACTGATTTTGCCAATGTTTTCTCATTCTTAAACTATTCAGGAACTTCCTGTCTATGTTCAACTAACCCGTGAATTTCTTAGCTCTCTTATCATAACTGATCTAGCACAGATAAGTTCCAGCGGTACTCTGCATTTTCGTATGTTTAAAGTTCAATATAGATGTAGTTTTGATCAAATGGCTGAATTCTTGCATCTCCCTCACGGAGATGGAGAAATCTGTGAAGTCCCAGGCGATCAAATTGGCAAAATACCTCTAAACTATTTTGGAAAGCAATCACGGCAAAAGGTATTACTGCCTCCTCCATTCAAAATTCTGCCTTACGCTACTTTCACAAGCTTGTAGCTTGCACCATTCTAGGCCGGGCTAATTCAAACAAGGTAAACTCTAAGGATATATTTTATTTGTTTGCATCAATTAAACCTTTAAGAGTAAATTTTGTTCCGTTTCTATTTTCACACATGCATTCGACAAAAAATCAAAGACACGGACCAATTGTTTTTGGGGGACTAATCACGACCATAGCCAAAGTCATAGGACTATGACAAAGACTAGAAAATTTAGAATGCTTGCCAGCTCGCCTTATTGATGAAGAAATGGTTAGGAGTATGAGTCTAGTAAGATTAAGAAATGATGATTGGTATGATTTAATGATTAATAATAAGGTTTTCAAAAATTTCATTCTGCCTAACCCAAGAAGAACAAATGTGCGAGACTCAAGAAATTTCATATATACTTTTGACCATGTAACTGGCATAGCCCCCACGCACATTCATCAAAATGTTGCTGCTTGTGGGGGCGCTCATTTTGTTCCACCTAGAATAAGTAGTGATTTTGCCAATGTTTTCTCATTCTTGAACTATTCAGGAACCTTCAATCTTCTGCTTGAGAAAAACGTGTTTTGTCCAAATGTATGCTCTGTCCCGAAGTAGTGATTTTGCCAATGTTTTCTCATTCTTGAACTATTCAAGAACCTTCAATCTACTGCTTGAGAATAACGTGTTTTGTCCAAATGTATGCTCTGTCCCGAAAGACAACGTTTTTACATTGTAGCCTTTAATTTTCAGATTTTCATTCTAACATATTGGTCGACGGTTGGTACATGTTATGATTATGCTTTTTCCAATATGTTAGCCATTATTTTTTTCTCATTCTTGATTATTCAAGATTATTCAATCTTCTGCTTGAGAAAAAAAAAACCATAATTGTGAATGTTGCCTTAATGCAAAAGCTTGTTGTTGCCCAAAATAAAATTTTAATGAGTCATGATGATATATGTTGTACTTCGATGTCCCTTGTCCCTAATTGAAAATTTAAAACTACAACAAGTAGTGATTTTGCCAATGTTTTCTCATTCTTGAACTATTTAGGAGCCTTCAATCTTCTGATTGAGAAAAAGTGTTTTGTCCAAATGTATGCTCTGTCCCGAAGTAGTGATTTTGCCAACGTTTTCTCATTCTTGAACTATTCAGGAACCTTCAATCTTATGTTTGATAAAAAAGTATTTTGTCCAAATGTATGCTCTGTCTTGAAAGACAACGTTTTTATATTGTGGCCGGTAATTTTGAGATTTTCATTCTAACATATTGGTCGACAGTTGGTACATGTTATTATTATGCTTTTTCCAATATGTTAGCTATTATTTTTTACTCATTCTTGATTTTTCAAGATTATTCAATCTTCTGCTTGAGAAAAAAAAGAGAACCTTTATAGTGAATGTTGCCCAAAATGAAATTTTAATGAGACATGATGATATATGTTGCACTTCGATGTCCCTTGTCCCTAATTGAAATTTTAAAACTACAATAAGTAGTTATTTTGCCAATGTTATCTCATTCTTGAACTATTCAAGAACCTTCAATCTTCTGCTTGAGAAAAACGTGTTATGTCCAAATGTATGCTCTGTCCCGAAGTAGTGATTTTGCCTATGTTTTCTCATTCTTGAACAATTCAGGAACCTTCAATCTTATGTTTGAGAAAAAAGTGTTTTGTCCAAATGTATGCTCTGTCCCGAAAGACACGTTTTTATATTGTGGCCGGTAATTTTGAGATTTTCATTCTAGCATATTGGTCGACAGTTGGTACATGTTATTATTATGCTTTTTCCAATATGTTAGCTATTATTTTTTTCTCATTCTTGATTTTTCAAGATTATTCAATCTTCTGCTTGAGAAAAAAAAGAGAACCTTTATTGTGAATGTTGCCCAAAATGAAATTTTAATGAGGCATGATGAAATATGTTGCACTTCGATGTCCCTTGTCCCTAATAGAAACTTTAAAACTACAATAAGTAGTGATTTTGCCAATGTTTTCTCATTCTTGAACTATTCAAGAACCTTCAATCTTCTGCTTGAGAAAAACGTGTTTGGTCCAAATGTATGCTCTGTCCCGAAGTAGTGATTTTGCCAATGTTTTCTCATTCTTGAACTATTCAAGAACCTTCAATCTTCTGCTTGAGAAAAACGTGTTTTGTCCAAATGTATGCTCTGTCCCGAAGTAGTGATTTTGCCAATGTTTTCTCATTCTTGAACTATTCAGGAACCTTCGATCTTATGCTTGAGAAAAAAGTGTTTTGTCCAAATGTATGCTCTGTCCCGAAAGACAACGTTTTTATATTGTGGCTGGAAATTTTGAGATTTTCATTCTAACATATTGGTCGACAGTTGGTACATGTTATGATTATGCTTTTTCCAACATGTTAGCCATTATTTTTTTTCTCATTCTTGATTATTCAAGATTATTCAATCTTCTGCTTGAGAAAAAAAAAACCTTTATTGTGAATGTTGCCCAAAATGAAATTTTAATGAGACATGATGATATATGTTGCACTTCGATGTCCCTTGTCCCTAATTGAAATTTTAAAACTACAATAAGTAGTGATTTTGCCAATGTTTTCTCATTCTTAAACTATTCAGGAACCTCCTGTCTATGTTCAACTAACCCGTGAATTTCTTAGCTCTCTTATCATAACTGATCTAGCACAGATAAGTTCCAGCGGTACTCTGCATTTTCGTATGTTTAATGTTCAATATAGATGTAGTTTTGATCAAATGGCTGAATTCTTGCATCTCCCTTACGGAGATGGAGAAATCTGTGAAGTCCCAGGCGATCAAATTGGCAAAATACCTCTAAACTATTTTGGAAAGCAATCACGGCAAAAGGTATTACTGCCTCCTCCATTCAAAATTCTGCCTTACGCTACTTTCACAAGCTTATAGCTTGCACCATTCTAGGCCGGGCTAATTCAAACAAGGTAAACTCTAAGGATATATTTTATTTGTTTGCATCAATTAAACCTTTAAGAGTAAATTTTGTTCCGTTTCTATTTTCACACATGCATTCGACTAAAAATCAAAGACACGGACCAATTGTTTTTGGGGGACTAATCACGACCATAGCCAAAGTCATAGGACTATGACAAAGACTAGAAAATTTAGAATGCTTGCCAGCTCGCCTTATTGATGAAGAAATGGTTAGAAGTATGAGTCTAGTAAGATTAAGAAATGATGATTGGTATGATTTAATGATTAATAATAAGGTTTTCAAAAATTTCATTCTGCCTAACCCAAGAAGAACAAATGTGCGAGACTCAAGAAATTTCATATATACTTTTGACCATGTAACTGGCATAGCCCCCACGCACATTCATCAAAATGTTGCTGCTTGAGGGGGCGCTCATTTTGTTCCACCTACAATAAGTAGTTATTTTGCCAATGTTTTCTCATTCTTGAACTATTCAGGAACCTTCAATCTTCTGCTTGAGAAAAACGTGTTTTGTCCAAATGTATGCTCTGTCCCGAAGTAGTGATTTTGCCAATGTTTTCTCATTCTTGAACTATTCAAGAACCTTCAATCTACTGCTTGAGAATAACGTGTTTTGTCCAAATGTATGCTCTGTCCCGAAGTAGTGATTTTGCCAACGTTTTCTCATTCTTGAACTATTCAGGAACCTTCAATCTTATGTTTGATAAAAAAGTATTTTGTCCAAATGTATGCTCTGTCTTGAAAGACAACGTTTTTATATTGTGGCCGGTAATTTTGAGATTTTCATTCTAACATATTGGTCGACAGTTGGTACATGTTATTATTATGCTTTTTCCAATATGTTAGCTATTATTTTTTACTCATTCTTGATTTTTCAAGATTATTCAATCTTCTGCTTGAGAAAAAAAAGAGAACCTTTATAGTGAATGTTGCCCAAAATGAAATTTTAATGAGACATGATGATATATGTTGCACTTCGATGTCCCTTGTCCCTAATTGAAATTTTAAAACTACAATAAGTAGTTATTTTGCCAATGTTATCTCATTCTTGAACTATTCAAGAACCTTCAATCTTCTGCTTGAGAAAAACGTGTTATGTCCAAATGTATGCTCTGTCCCGAAGTAGTGATTTTGCCTATGTTTTCTCATTCTTGAACAATTCAGGAACCTTCAATCTTATGTTTGAGAAAAAAGTGTTTTGTCCAAATGTATGCTCTGTCCCGAAAGACACGTTTTTATATTGTGGCCGGTAATTTTGAGATTTTCATTCTAGCATAGTGGTCGACAGTTGGTACATGTTATTATTATGCTTTTTCCAATATGTTAGCTATTATTTTTTTCTCATTCTTGATTTTTCAAGATTATTCAATCTTCTGCTTGAGAAAAAAAAGAGAACCTTTATTGTGAATGTTGCCCAAAATGAAATTTTAATGAGACATGATGAAATATGTTGCACTTCGATGTCCCTTGTCCCTAATAGAAACTTTAAAACTACAATAAGTAGTGATTTTGCCAATGTTTTCTCATTCTTGAACTATTCAAGAACCTTCAATCTTCTGCTTGAGAAAAACGTGTTTTGTCCAAATGTATGCTCTGTCCCGAAGTAGTGATTTTGCCAATGTTTTCTCATTCTTGAACTATTCAAGAACCTTCAATCTTCTGCTTGAGAAAAACGTGTTTTGTCCAAATGTATGCTCTGTCCCGAAGTAGTGATTTTGCCAATGTTTTCTCATTCTTGAACTATTCAGGAACCTTCGATCTTATGCTTGAGAAAAAAGTGTTTTGTCCAAATGTATGCTCTGTCCCGAAAGACAACGTTTTTATATTGTGGCTGGAAATTTTGAGATTTTCATTCTAACATATTGGTCGACAGTTGGTACATGTTATGATTATGCTTTTTCCAACATGTTAGCCATTATTTTTTTTCTCATTCTTGATTATTCAAGATTATTCAATCTTCTGCTTGAGAAAAAAAAAACCTTTATTGTGAATGTTGCCCAAAATGAAATTTTAATGAGACATGATGATATATGTTGCACTTCGATGTCCCTTGTCCCTAATTGAAATTTTAAAACTACAATAAGTAGTGATTTTGCCAATGTTTTCTCATTCTTAAACTATTCAGGAACCTCCTGTCTATGTTCAACTAACCCGTGAATTTCTTAGCTCTCTTATCATAACTGATCTAGCACAGATAAGTTCCAGCGGTACTCTGCATTTTCGTATGTTTAATGTTCAATATAGATGTAGTTTTGATCAAATGGCTGAATTCTTGCATCTCCCTTACGGAGATGGAGAAATCTGTGAAGTCCCAGGCGATCAAATTGGCAAAATACCTCTAAACTATTTTGGAAAGCAATCACGGCAAAAGGTATTACTGCCTCCTCCATTCAAAATTCTGCCTTACGCTACTTTCACAAGCTTATAGCTTGCACCATTCTAGGCCGGGCTAATTCAAACAAGGTAAACTCTAAGGATATATTTTATTTGTTTGCATCAATTAAACCTTTAAGAGTAAATTTTGTTCCGTTTCTATTTTCACACATGCATTCGACTAAAAATCAAAGACACGGACCAATTGTTTTTGGGGGACTAATCACGACCATAGCCAAAGTCATAGGACTATGACAAAGACTAGAAAATTTAGAATGCTTGCCAGCTCGCCTTATTGATGAAGAAATGGTTAGGAGTATGAGTCTAGTAAGATTAAGAAATGATGATTGGTATGATTTAATGATTAATAATAAGGTTTTCAAAAATTTCATTCTGCCTAACCCAAGAAGAACAAATGTGCGAGACTCAAGAAATTTCATATATACTTTTGACCATGTAACTGGCATAGCCCCCACGCACATTCATCAAAATGTTGCTGCTTGTGGGGGCGCTCATTTTGTTCCACCTACAATAAGTAGTTATTTTGCCAATGTTTTCTCATTCTTGAACTATTCAGGAACCTTCAATCTTCTGCTTGAGAAAAACGTGTTTTGTCCAAATGTATGCTCTGTCCCGAAGTAGTGATTTTGCCAATGTTTTCTCATTCTTGAACTATTCAAGAACCTTCAATCTACTGCTTGAGAATAACGTGTTTTGTCCAAATGTATGCTCTGTCCCGAAAGACAACGTTTTTATATTGTAGCCTGTAATTTTGAGATTTTCATTCTAACATATTGGTCGACGGTTGGTACATGTTATGATTATGCTTTTTCCAATATGTTAGCCATTATTTTTTTCTCATTCTTGATTATTCAAGATTATTCAATCTTCTGCTTGAGAAAAAAAAAACCATAATTGTGCATGTTGCCTTAATGCAAAAGCTTGTTGTTGCCCTAAATGAAATTTTAATGAGTCATGATGATATATGTTGTACTTCGATGTCCCTTGTCCCTAATTCAAAATTTAAAACTACAACAAGTAGTGATTTTGCCAATGTTTTCTCATTCTTGAACTATTTATGAACCTTCAATCTTCTGCTTAACAAAAACGTGTTTTGTCCAAATGTATGCTCTGTCCCGAAGTAGTGATTTTGCCAATGTTTTCTCATTCTTGAACTATTCAAGAACCTTCAATCTTCTGCTTGAGAAAAATGTGTTTTGTCCAAATGTATGCTCTGTCCCGAAGTAGTGATTCTGCCAATGTTTTCTCATTCTTGAACTATTCAGGAACCTTCGATCTTATGCTTGAGAAAAAAGTGTTTTGTCCAAATGTATGCTCTGTCCCGAAGTAGTGATTTTGCCAATGTTTTCTCATTCTTGAACTATTCAAGAACCTTCAATCTTCTGCTTGAGAAAAACGTGTTATGTCCAAATGTATGCTCTGTCCCGAAGTAGTGATTTTGCCTATGTTTTCTCATTCTTGAACTATTCAGGAACCTTCAATCTTATGTTTGAGAAAAAAGTGTTTTGTCCAAATGTATGCTCTGTCCCGAAAGACAACGTTTTTATATTGTGGCCGGTAATTTTGAGATTTTCATTCTAGCATATTGGTCGACAGTTGGTACATGTTATTATTATGCTTTTTCCAATATGTTAGCTATTATTTTTTTCTCATTCTTGATTTTTCAAGATTATTCAATCTTCTGCTTGAGAAAAAAAAGAGAACCTTTATTGTGAATGTTGCCCAAAATGAAATTTTAATGAGACATGATGATATATGTTGCACTTCGATGTCCCTTGTCCCTAATTGAAATTTTAAAACTACAATAAGTAGTGATTTTGCCAATGTTTTCTCATTCTTAAACTATTCAGGAACCTCCTGTCTATGTTCAACTAACCCGTGAATTTCTTAGCTCTCTTATCATAACTGATCTAGCACAGATAAGTTCCAGCGGTACTCTGCATTTTCGTATGTTTAATGTTCAATATAGATGTAGTTTTGATCAAATGGCTGAATTCTTGCATCTCCCTTACGGAGATGGAGAAATCTGTGAAGTCCCAGGCGATCAAATTGGCAAAATACCTCTAAACTATTTTGGAAAGCAATCACGGCAAAAGGTATTACTGCCTCCTCCATTCAAAATTCTGCCTTACGCTACTTTCACAAGCTTATAGCTTGCACCGTTCTAGGCCGGGCTAATTCAAACAAGGTAAACTCTAAGGATATATTTTATTTGTTTGCATCAATTAAACCTTTAAGAGTAAATTTTGTTCCGTTTCTATTTTCACACATGCATTCGACTAAAAATCAAAGACACGGACCAATTGTTTTTGGGGGACTAATCACGACCATAGCCAAAGTCATAGGACTATGACAAAGACTAGAAAATTTAGAATGCTTGCCAGCTCGCCTTATTGATGAAGAAATGGTTAGGAGTATGAGTCTAGTAAGATTAAGAAATGATGATTGGTATGATTTAATGATTAATAATAAGGTTTTCAAAAATTTCATTCTGCCTAACCCAAGAAGAACAAATGTGCGAGACTCAAGAAATTTCATATATACTTTTGACCATGTAACTGGCATAGCCCCCACGCACATTCATCAAAATGTTGCTGCTTGTGGGGGCGCTCATTTTGTTCCACCTACAATAAGTAGTTATTTTGCCAATGTTTTCTCATTCTTGAACTATTCAGGAACCTTCAATCTTCTGCTTGAGAAAAACGTGTTTTGTCCAAATGTATGCTCTGTCCCGAAGTAGTGATTTTGCCAATGTTTTCTCATTCTTGAACTATTCAAGAACCTTCAATCTACTGCTTGAGAATAACGTGTTTTGTCCAAATGTATGCTCTGTCCCGAAAGACAACGTTTTTATATTGTAGCCTGTAATTTTGAGATTTTCATTCTAACATATTGGTCGACGGTTGGTACATGTTATGATTATGCTTTTTCCAATATGTTAGCCATTATTTTTTTCTCATTCTTGATTATTCAAGATTATTCAATCTTCTGCTTGAGAAAAAAAAAACCATAATTGTGAATGTTGCCTTAATGCAAAAGCTTGTTGTTGCCCTAAATGAAATTTTAATGAGTCATGATGATATATGTTGTACTTCGATGTCCCTTGTCCCTAATTCAAAATTTAAAACTACAACAAGTAGTGATTTTGCCAATGTTTTCTCATTCTTGAACTATTTATGAACCTTCAATCTTCTGCTTAACAAAAACGTGTTTTGTCCAAATGTATGCTCTGTCCCGAAGTAGTGATTTTGCCAATGTT
Organism: Trifolium dubium; assembly: GCA_951804385.1. Lineage (NCBI taxonomy): Eukaryota > Viridiplantae > Streptophyta > Magnoliopsida > Fabales > Fabaceae > Trifolium > Trifolium dubium. Next base: position 20,689,754 of record OX638071.1, on the reverse strand, counting down.
TTCTCATTCTTGAACTATTCAAGAACCTTCAATCTTCTGCTTGAGAAAAATGTGTTTTGTCCAAATGTATGCTCTGTCCCGAAGTAGTGATTCTGCCAATGTTTTCTCATTCTTGAACTATTCAGGAACCTTCGATCTTATGCTTGAGAAAAAAGTGTTTTGTCCAAATGTATGCTCTGTCCCGAAGTAGTGATTTTGCCAATGTTTTCTCATTCTTGAACTATTCAAGAACCTTCAATCTTCTGCTTGAGAAAAACGTGTTATGTCCAAATGTATGCTCTGTCCCGAAGTAGTGATTTTGCCTATGTTTTCTCATTCTTGAACTATTCAGGAACCTTCAATCTTATGTTTGAGAAAAAAGTGTTTTGTCCAAATGTATGCTCTGTCCCGAAAGACAACGTTTTTATATTGTGGCCGGTAATTTTGAGATTTTCATTCTAGCATATTGGTCGACAGTTGGTACATGTTATTATTATGCTTTTTCCAATATGTTAGCTATTATTTTTTTCTCATTCTTGATTTTTCAAGATTATTCAATCTTCTGCTTGAGAAAAAAAAGAGAACCTTTATTGTGAATGTTGCCCAAAATGAAATTTTAATGAGACATGATGATATATGTTGCACTTCGATGTCCCTTGTCCCTAATTGAAACTTTAAAACTACAATAAGTAGTTATTTTGCCAATGTTTTCTCATTCTTGAACTATTCAGCAACCTTCAATCTTCTGCTTGAGAAAAACGTGTTTTGTCCAAATGTATGCTCTGTCCCGAAGTAGTGATTTTGCCAATGTTTTCTCATTCTTGAACTATTCAAGAACCTTCAATCTTCTGCTTGAGAAAAACGTGTTTTGTCAAAATGTATGCTCTGTCCCGAAAGACAACGTTTTTATATTGTAGCCTGTAATTTTGAGATTTTCATTCTAACATATTGGTCGACGGTTGGTACATGTTATGATTATGCTTTTTCCAATATGTTAACCATTATTTTTTTTTCTCATTCCTGATTATTCAAGATTATTCATATTCAATCTTCTGCTTGAGAAAAAAAAAACCATAATTGTAAATGTTGCCTTAATGCAAAAGCTTGTTTTTGCCCAAAATGAAATTTTAATGAGTCATGATGATATATGTTGTACTTCGATGTCCCTTGTCCCTAATTCAAAATTTAAAACTACAACAAGTAGTGATTTTGCCAATGTTTTCTCATTCTTGAACTATTTATGAACCTTCAATCTTCTGCTTAACAAAAACGTGTTTTGTCCAAATGTATGCTCTGTCCCGAAGTAGTGATTTTGCCAATGTTTTCTCATTCTTGAACTATTCAAGAACCTTCAATCTTCTGCTTGAGAAAAACGTGTTATGTCCAAATGTATGCTCTGTCCCGAAGTAGTGATTTTGCCTATGTTTTCTCATTCTTGAACTATTCAGGAACCTTCAATCTTATGTTTGAGAAAAAAGTGTTTTGTCCAAATGTATGCTCTGTCCCGAAAGACAACGTTTTTATATTGTGGCCGGTAATTTTGAGATTTTCATTCTAGCATATTGGTCGACAGTTGGTACATGTTATTATTATGCTTTTTCCAATATGTTAGCTATTATTTTTTTCTCATTCTTGATTTTTCAAGATTATTCAATCTTCTGCTTGAGAAAAAAAAGAGAACCTTTATTGTGAATGTTGCCCAAAATGAAATTTTAATGAGACATGATGATATATGTTGCACTTCGATGTCCCTTGTCCCTAATTGAAACTTTAAAACTACAATAAGTAGTTATTTTGCCAATGTTTTCTCATTCTTGAACTATTCAGCAACCTTCAATCTTCTGCTTGAGAAAAACGTGTTTTGTCCAAATGTATGCTCTGTCCCGAAGTAGTGATTTTGCCAATGTTTTCTCATTCTTGAACTATTCAAGAACCTTCAATCTTCTGCTTGAGAAAAACGTGTTTTGTCAAAATGTATGCTCTGTCCCGAAAGACAACGTTTTTATATTGTAGCCTGTAATTTTGAGATTTTCATTCTAACATATTGGTCGACGGTTGGTACATGTTATGATTATGCTTTTTCCAATATGTTAACCATTATTTTTTTTTCTCATTCCTGATTATTCAAGATTATTCATATTCAATCTTCTGCTTGAGAAAAAAAAACCATAATTGTAAATGTTGCCTTAATGCAAAAGCTTGTTTTTGCCCAAAATGAAATTTTAATGAGTCATGATGATATATGTTGTACTTCGATGTCCCTTGTCCCTAATTCAAAATTTAAAACTACAACAAGTAGTGATTTTGCCAATGTTTTCTCATTCTTGAACTATTTATGAACCTTCAATCTTCTGCTTAACAAAAACGTGTTTTGTCCAAATGTATGCTCTGTCCCAAAGTAGTGATTTTGCCAATGTTTTCTCATTCTTGAACTATTCAAGAACCTTCAATCTTCTGCTTGAGAAAAATGTGTTTTGTCCAAATGTATGCTCTGTCCCGAAGTAGTGATTCTGCCAATGTTTTCTCATTCTTGAACTATTCAGGAACCTTCGATCTTATGCTTGAGAAAAAAGTGTTTTGTCCAAATGTATGCTCTGTCCCGAAGTAGTGATTTTGCCAATGTTTTCTCATTCTTGAACTATTCAAGAACCTTCAATCTTCTGCTTGAGAAAAACGTGTTATGTCCAAATGTATGCTCTGTCCCGAAGTAGTGATTTTGCCTATGTTTTCTCATTCTTGAACTATTCAGGAACCTTCAATCTTATGTTTGAGAAAAAAGTGTTTTGTCCAAATGTATGCTCTGTCCCGAAAGACAACGTTTTTATATTGTGGCCGGTAATTTTGAGATTTTCATTCTAGCATATTGGTCGACAGTTGGTACATGTTATTATTATGCTTTTTCCAATATGTTAGCTATTATTTTTTTCTCATTCTTGATTTTTCAAGATTATTCAATCTTCTGCTTGAGAAAAAAAAGAGAACCTTTATTGTGAATGTTGCCCAAAATGAAATTTTAATGAGACATGATGATATATGTTGCACTTCGATGTCCCTTGTCCCTAATTGAAACTTTAAAACTACAATAAGTAGTTATTTTGCCAATGTTTTCTCATTCTTGAACTATTCAGCAACCTTCAATCTTCTGCTTGAGAAAAACGTGTTTTGTCCAAATGTATGCTCTGTCCCGAAGTAGTGATTTTGCCAATGTTTTCTCATTCTTGAACTATTCAAGAACCTTCAATCTTCTGCTTGAGAAAAACGTGTTTTGTCAAAATGTATGCTCTGTCCCGAAAGACAACGTTTTTATATTGTAGCCTGTAATTTTGAGATTTTCATTCTAACATATTGGTCGACGGTTGGTACATGTTATGATTATGCTTTTTCCAATATGTTAACCATTATTTTTTTTCTCATTCCTGATTATTCAAGATTATTCATATTCAATCTTCTGCTTGAGAAAAAAAAACCATAATTGTAAATGTTGCCTTAATGCAAAAGCTTGTTTTTGCCCAAAATGAAATTTTAATGAGTCATGATGATATATGTTGTACTTCGATGTCCCTTGTCCCTAATTCAAAATTTAAAACTACAACAAGTAGTGATTTTGCCAATGTTTTCTCATTCTTGAACTATTTATGAACCTTCAATCTTCTGCTTAACAAAAACGTGTTTTGTCCAAATGTATGCTCTGTCCCGAAGTAGTGATTTTGCCAATGTTTTCTCATTCTTGAACTATTCAAGAACCTTCAATCTTCTGCTTGAGAAAAATGTGTTTTGTCCAAATGTATGCTCTGTCCCGAAGTAGTGATTTTGCCAATGTTTTCTCATTCTTGAACTATTCAGGAACCTTCAATCTTATGTTTGAGAAAAAAGTGTTTTGTCCAAATGTATGCTCTGTCCCGAAAGACAACGTTTTTATATTGTGGCCGGTAATTTTGAGATTTTCATTCTAGCATATTGGTCGACAGTTGGTACATGTTATTATTATGCTTTTTCCAATATGTTAGCTATTATTTTTTTCTCATTCTTGATTTTTCAAGATTATTCAATCTTCTGCTTGAGAAAAAAAAGAGAACCTTTATTGTGAATGTTGCCCAAAATGAAATTTTAATGAGACATGATGATATATGTTGCACTTCGATGTCCCTTGTCCCTAATTGAAACTTTAAAACTACAATAAGTAGTTATTTTGCCAATGTTTTCTCATTCTTGAACTATTCAGCAACCTTCAATCTTCTGCTTGAGAAAAACGTGTTTTGTCCAAATGTATGCTCTGTCCCGAAGTAGTGATTTTGCCAATGTTTTCTCATTCTTGAACTATTCAAGAACCTTCAATCTTCTGCTTGAGAAAAACGTGTTTTGTCAAAATGTATGCTCTGTCCCGAAAGACAACGTTTTTATATTGTAGCCTGTAATTTTGAGATTTTCATTCTAACATATTGGTCGACGGTTGGTACATGTTATGATTATGCTTTTTCCAATATGTTAACCATTATTTTTTTTTCTCATTCCTGATTATTCAAGATTATTCATATTCAATCTTCTGCTTGAGAAAAAAAAACCATAATTGTAAATGTTGCCTTAATGCAAAAGCTTGTTTTTGCCCAAAATGAAATTTTAATGAGTCATGATGATATATGTTGTACTTCGATGTCCCTTGTCCCTAATTCAAAATTTAAAACTACAACAAGTAGTGATTTTGCCAATGTTTTCTCATTCTTGAACTATTTATGAACCTTCAATCTTCTGCTTAACAAAAACGTGTTTTGTCCAAATGTATGCTCTGTCCCAAAGTAGTGATTTTGCCAATGTTTTCTCATTCTTGAACTATTCAAGAACCTTCAATCTTCTGCTTGAGAAAAATGTGTTTTGTCCAAATGTATGCTCTGTCCCGAAGTAGTGATTCTGCCAATGTTTTCTCATTCTTGAACTATTCAGGAACCTTCGATCTTATGCTTGAGAAAAAAGTGTTTTGTCCAAATGTATGCTCTGTCCCGAAGTAGTGATTTTGCCAATGTTTTCTCATTCTTGAACTATTCAAGAACCTTCAATCTTCTGCTTGAGAAAAACGTGTTATGTCCAAATGTATGCTCTGTCCCGAAGTAGTGATTTTGCCTATGTTTTCTCATTCTTGAACTATTCAGGAACCTTCAATCTTATGTTTGAGAAAAAAGTGTTTTGTCCAAATGTATGCTCTGTCCCGAAAGACAACGTTTTTATATTGTGGCCGGTAATTTTGAGATTTTCATTCTAGCATATTGGTCGACAGTTGGTACATGTTATTATTATGCTTTTTCCAATATGTTAGCTATTATTTTTTTCTCATTCTTGATTTTTCAAGATTATTCAATCTTCTGCTTGAGAAAAAAAAGAGAACCTTTATTGTGAATGTTGCCCAAAATGAAATTTTAATGAGACATGATGATATATGTTGCACTTCGATGTCCCTTGTCCCTAATTGAAACTTTAAAACTACAATAAGTAGTTATTTTGCCAATGTTTTCTCATTCTTGAACTATTCAGCAACCTTCAATCTTCTGCTTGAGAAAAACGTGTTTTGTCCAAATGTATGCTCTGTCCCGAAGTAGTGATTTTGCCAATGTTTTCTCATTCTTGAACTATTCAAGAACCTTCAATCTTCTGCTTGAGAAAAACGTGTTTTGTCAAAATGTATGCTCTGTCCCGAAAGACAACGTTTTTATATTGTAGCCTGTAATTTTGAGATTTTCATTCTAACATATTGGTCGACGGTTGGTACATGTTATGATTATGCTTTTTCCAATATGTTAACCATTATTTTTTTTCTCATTCCTGATTATTCAAGATTATTCATATTCAATCTTCTGCTTGAGAAAAAAAAACCATAATTGTAAATGTTGCCTTAATGCAAAAGCTTGTTTTTGCCCAAAATGAAATTTTAATGAGTCATGATGATATATGTTGTACTTCGATGTCCCTTGTCCCTAATTCAAAATTTAAAACTACAACAAGTAGTGATTTTGCCAATGTTTTCTCATTCTTGAACTATTTATGAACCTTCAATCTTCTGCTTAACAAAAACGTGTTTTGTCCAAATGTATGCTCTGTCCCGAAGTAGTGATTTTGCCAATGTTTTCTCATTCTTGAACTATTCAAGAACCTTCAATCTTCTGCTTGAGAAAAATGTGTTTTGTCCAAATGTATGCTCTGTCCCGAAGTAGTGATTTTGCCAATGTTTTCTCATTCTTGAACTATTCAGGAACCTTCGATCTTATGCTTGAGAAAAAAGTGTTTTGTCCAAATGTATGCTCTGTCCCGAAAGACAACGTTTTTATATTGTGGCCGGTAATTTTGAGATTTTCATTCTAGCATATTGGTCGACAGTTGGTACATGTTATTATTATGCTTTTTCCAATATGTTAGCTATTATTTTTTTCTCATTCTCTATTTTTCAAGATTATTCAATCTTCTGCTTGAGAAAAAAAAGAGAATATTTATTGTGAATGTTGCCCAAAATGAAATTTTAATGAGACATGATGATATATGTTGCACTTCGATGTCCCTTGTCCCTAATTGAAACTTTAAAACTACAATAAGTAGTTATTTTGCCAATGTTTTCTCATTCTTGAACTATTCAGCAACCTTCAATCTTCTGCTTGAGAAAAACGTGTTTTGTCCAAATGTATGCTCTGTCCCGAAGTAGTGATTTTGCCAATGTTTTCTCATTCTTGAACTATTCAAGAACCTTCAATCTTCTGCTTGAGAAAAACGTGTTTTGTCAAAATGTATGCTCTATCCCGAAAGACAACGTTTTTATATTGTAGCCAGTAATTTTGAGATTTTCATTCTAACATATTGGTCGACGGTTGGTACATGTTATGATTATGCTTTTTCCAATATGTTAACCATTATTTTTTTTTCTCATTCCTGATTATTCAAGATTATTCATATTCAATCTTCTGCTTGAGAAAAAAAAACCATAATTGTAAATGTTGGCTTAATGCAAAAGCTTGTTTTTGCCCAAAATGAAATTTTAATGAGTCATGATGATATATGTTGTACTTCGATGTCCCTTGTCCCTAATTCAAAATTTAAAACTACAACAAGTAGTGATTTTGCCAATGTTTTCTCATTCTTGAACTATTTATGAACCTTCAATCTTCTGCTTAACAAAAACGTGTTTTGTCCAAATGTATGCTCTGTCCCGAAGTAGTGATTTTGCCAATGTTTTCTCATTCTTGAACTATTCAAGAACCTTCAATCTTCTGCTTGAGAAAAACGTGTTTTGTCAAAATGTATTCTCTGTCCCGAAAGACAACGTTTTTATATTGTAGCCTGTAATTTTGAGATTTTCATTCTAACATATTGGTCGACGGTTGGTACATGTTATGATTATGCTTTTTCCAATATGTTAACCATTATTTTTTTTTCTCATTCCTGATTATTCAAGATTATTCATATTCAATCTTCTGCTTGAGAAAAAAAAACCATAATTGTAAATGTTGGCTTAATGCAAAAGCTTGTTTTTGCCCAAAATGAAATTTTAATGAGTCATGATGATATATGTTGTACTTTGATGTCCCTTGTCCCTAATTCAAAATTTAAAACTACAACAAGTAGTGATTTTGCCAATGTTTTCTCATTCTTGAACTATTTATGAACCTTCAATCTTCTGCTTAACAAAAACGTGTTTTGTCCAAATGTATGCTCTGTCCCGAAGTAGTGATTTTGCCAATGTTTTCTCATTCTTGAACTATTCAAGAACCTTCAATCTTCTGCTTGAGAAAAACGTGTTTTGTCCAAATGTATGCTCTGTCCCGAAGTAGTGATTTTGCCAATGTTTTCTCATTCTTGAACTATTCAGGAACCTTCGATCTTATGCTTGAGAAAAAAGTGTTTTGTCAAAATGTATGCTCTATCCCGAAAGACAACGTTTTTATATTGTAGCCTGTAATTTTGAGATTTTCATTCTAACATATTGGTCGACGGTTGGTACATGTTATGATTATGCTTTTTCCAATATGTTAACCATTATTTTTTTTTCTCATTCCTGATTATTCAAGATTATTCATATTCAATCTTCTGCTTGAGAAAAAAAAACCATAATTGTAAATGTTGGCTTAATGCAAAAGCTTGTTTTTGCCCAAAATGAAATTTTAATGAGTCATGATGATATATGTTGTACTTCGATGTCCCTTGTCCCTAATTCAATATTTAAAACTACAACAAGTAGTGATTTTGCCAATGTTTTCTCATTCTTGAACTATTTATGAACCTTCAATCTTCTGCTTAAGAAAAACGTGTTTTGTCCAAATGTATGCTCTGTCCCGATGTAGTGATTTTGCCAATGTTTTCTCATTCTTGAACTATTCAAGAACCTTCAATCTTCTGCTTGAGAAAAATGTGTTTTGTCCAAATGTATGCTCTGTCCCGAAGTAGTGATTTTGCCAATGTTTTCTCATTCTTGAACTATTCAGGAACCTTCGATCTTATGCTTGAGAAAAAAGTGTTTTGTCCAAATGTATGCTCTCTCCCGGAAGACAACGTTTTTATATTGTGGCCGGTAATTTTGAGATTTTCATTCTAGCATATTGGTCGACAGTTGGTACATGTTATTATTATGCTTTTTCCAATATGTTAGCTATTATTTTTTTCTCATTCTTGATTTTTCAAGATTATTCAATCTTCTGCTTGAGAAAAAAAAGAGAACATTTATTGTGAATGTTGCCCAAAATGAAATTTTAATGAGACATGATGATATATGTTGCACTTCGATGTCCCTTGTCCCTAATTGAAACTTTAAAACTACAATAAGTAGTTATTTTGCCAATGTTTTCTCATTCTTGAACTATTCAGCAACCTTCAATCTTCTGCTTGAGAAAAACGTGTTTTGTCCAAATGTATGCTCTGTCCCGAAGTAGTGATTTTGCCAATGTTTTCTCATTCTTGAACTATTCAAGAACCTTCAATCTTCTGCTTGAGAAAAACGTGTTTTGTCAAAATGTATGCTCTGTCCCGAAAGACAACGTTTTTATATTGTAGCCTGTAATTTTGAGATTTTCATTCTAACATATTGGTCGACGGTTGGTACATGTTATGATTATGCTTTTTCCAATATGTTAACCATTATTTTTTTTTCTCATTCCTGATTATTCAAGATTATTCATATTCAATCTTCTGCTTGAGAAAAAAAAACCATAATTGTAAATGTTGCCTTAATGCAAAAGCTTGTTTTTGCCCAAAATGAAATTTTAATGAGTCATGATGATATATGTTGTACTTCGATGTCCCTTGTCCCTAATTCAAAATTTAAAACTACAACAAGTAGTGATTTTGCCAATGTTTTCTCATTCTTGAACTATTTATGAACCTTCAATCTTCTGCTTAACAAAAACGTGTTTTGTCCAAATGTATGCTCTGTCCCGAAGTAGTGATTTTGCCAATGTTTTCTCATTCTTGAACTATTCAGGAACCTTCGATCTTATGCTTGAGAAAAAAGTGTTTTGTCCAAATGTATGCTCTGTCCCGAAGTAGTGATTTTGCCAATGTTTTCTCATTCTTGAACTATTCAAGAACCTTCAATCTTCTGCTTGAGAAAAACGTGTTATGTCCAAATGTATGCTCTGTCCCGAAAGACAACGTTTTTATATTGTGGCCGGTAATTTTGAGATTTTCATTCTAGCATATTGGTCGACAGTTGGTACATGTTATTATTATGCTTTTTCCAATATGTTAGCTATTATTTTTTTCTCATTCTCTATTTTTCAAGATTATTCAATCTTCTGCTTGAGAAAAAAAAGAGAATATTTATTGTGAATGTTGCCCAAAATGAAATTTTAATGAGACATGATGATATATGTTGCACTTCGATGTCCCTTGTCCCTAATTGAAACTTTAAAACTACAATAAGTAGTTATTTTGCCAATGTTTTCTCATTCTTGAACTATTCAGCAACCTTCAATTTTCTGCTTGAGAAAAACGTGTTTTGTCCAAATGTATGCTCTGTCCCGAAGTAGTGATTTTGCCAATGTTTTCTCATTCTTGAACTATTCAAGAACCTTCAATCTTCTGCTTGAGAAAAACGTGTTTTGTCAAAATGTATGCTCTATCCCGAAAGACAACGTTTTTATATTGTAGCCTGTAATTTTGAGATTTTCATTCTAACATATTGGTCGACGGTTGGTACATGTTATGATTATGCTTTTTCCAATATGTTAACCATTATTTTTTTTTCTCATTCCTGATTATTCAAGATTATTCATATTCAATCTTCTGCTTGAGAAAAAAAAACCATAATTGTAAATGTTGGCTTAATGCAAAAGCTTGTTTTTGCCCAAAATGAAATTTTAATGAGTCATGATGATATATGTTGTACTTCGATGTCCCTTGTCCCTAATTCAAAATTTAAAACTACAACAAGTAGTGATTTTGCCAATGTTTTCTCATTCTTCAACTATTTATGAACCTTCAATCTTCTGCTTAAGAAAAACATGTTTTGTCCAAATGTATGCTCTGTCCCGATGTAGTGATTTTGCCAATGTTTTCTCATTCTTGAACTATTCAAGAACCTTCAATCTTCTGCTTGAGAAAAATGTGTTTTGTCCAAATGTATGCTCTGTCCCGAAGTAGTGATTTTGCCAATGTTTTCTCATTCTTGAACTATTCAGGAACCTTCGATCTTATGCTTGAGAAAAAAGTGTTTTGTCCAAATGTATGCTCTCTCCCGGAAGACAACGTTTTTATATTGTGGCCGGTAATTTTGAGATTTTCATTCTAGCATATTGGTCGACAGTTGGTACATGTTATTATTATGCTTTTTCCAATATGTTAGCTATTATTTTTTTCTCATTCTTGATTTTTCAAGATTATTCAATCTTCTGCTTGAGAAAAAAAAGAGAACATTTATTGTGAATGTTGCCCAAAATGAAATTTTAATGAGACATGATGATATATGTTGCACTTCGATGTCCCTTGTCCCTAATTGAAACTTTAAAACTACAATAAGTAGTTATTTTGCCAATGTTTTCTCATTCTTGAACTATTCAGCAACCTTCAATCTTCTGCTTGAGAAAAACGTGTTTTGTCCAAATGTATGCTCTGTCCCGAAGTAGTGATTTTGCCAATGTTTTCTCATTCTTGAACTATTCAGGAACCTTCGATCTTATGCTTGAGAAAAAAGTGTTTTGTCAAAATGTATGCTCTATCCCGAAAGACAACGTTTTTATATTGTAGCCTGTAATTTTGAGATTTTCATTCTAACATATTGGTCGACGGTTGGTACATGTTATGATTATGCTTTTTCCAATATGTTAACCATTATTTTTTTTTCTCATTCCTGATTATTCAAGATTATTCATATTCAATCTTCTGCTTGAGAAAAAAAAACCATAATTGTAAATGTTGGCTTAATGCAAAAGCTTGTTTTTGCCCAAAATGAAATTTTAATGAGTCATGATGATATATGTTGTACTTCGATGTCCCTTGTCCCTAATTCAATATTTAAAACTACAACAAGTAGTGATTTTGCCAATGTTTTCTCATTCTTGAACTATTTATGAACCTTCAATCTTCTGCTTAAGAAAAACGTGTTTTGTCCAAATGTATGCTCTGTCCCGATGTAGTGATTTTGCCAATGTTTTCTCATTCTTGAACTATTCAAGAACCTTCAATCTTCTGCTTGAGAAAAATGTGTTTTGTCCAAATGTATGCTCTGTCCCGAAGTAGTGATTTTGCCAATGTTTTCTCATTCTTGAACTATTCAGGAACCTTCGATCTTATGCTTGAGAAAAAAGTGTTTTGTCCAAATGTATGCTCTCTCCCGGAAGACAACGTTTTTATATTGTGGCCGGTAATTTTGAGATTTTCATTCTAGCATATTGGTCGACAGTTGGTACATGTTATTATTATGCTTTTTCCAATATGTTAGCTATTATTTTTTTCTCATTCTTGATTTTTCAAGATTATTCAATCTTCTGCTTGAGAAAAAAAAGAGAACATTTATTGTGAATGTTGCCCAAAATGAAATTTTAATGAGACATGATGATATATGTTGCACTTCGATGTCCCTTGTCCCTAATTGAAACTTTAAAACTACAATAAGTAGTTATTTTGCCAATGTTTTCTCATTCTTGAACTATTCAGCAACCTTCAATCTTCTGCTTGAGAAAAACGTGTTTTGTCCAAATGTATGCTCTGTCCCGAAGTAGTGATTTTGCCAATGTTTTCTCATTCTTGAACTATTCAAGAACCTTCAATCTTCTGCTTGAGAAAAACGTGTTTTGTCAAAATGTATGCTCTGTCCCGAAAGACAACGTTTTTATATTGTAGCCTGTAATTTTGAGATTTTCATTCTAACATATTGGTCGACGGTTGGTACATGTTATGATTATGCTTTTTCCAATATGTTAACCATTATTTTTTTTTCTCATTCCTGATTATTCAAGATTATTCATATTCAATCTTCTGCTTGAGAAAAAAAAACCATAATTGTAAATGTTGCCTTAATGCAAAAGCTTGTTTTTGCCCAAAATGAAATTTTAATGAGTCATGATGATATATGTTGTACTTCGATGTCCCTTGTCCCTAATTCAAAATTTAAAACTACAACAAGTAGTGATTTTGCCAATGTTTTCTCATTCTTGAACTATTTATGAACCTTCAATCTTCTGCTTAACAAAAACGTGTTTTGTCCAAATGTATGCTCTGTCCCGAAGTAGTGATTTTGCCAATGTTTTCTCATTCTTGAACTATTCAGGAACCTTCGATCTTATGCTTGAGAAAAAAGTGTTTTGTCCAAATGTATGCTCTGTCCCGAAGTAGTGATTTTGCCAATGTTTTCTCATTCTTGAACTATTCAAGAACCTTCAATCTTCTGCTTGAGAAAAACGTGTTATGTCCAAATGTATGCTCTGTCCCGAAAGACAACGTTTTTATATTGTGGCCGGTAATTTTGAGATTTTCATTCTAGCATATTGGTCGACTGTTGGTACATGTTATTATTATGCTTTTTCCAATATGTTAGCTATTATTTTTTTCTCATTCTCTATTTTTCAAGATTATTCAATCTTCTGCTTGAGAAAAAAAAGAGAATATTTATTGTGAATGTTGCCCAAAATGAAATTTTAATGAGACATGATGATATATGTTGCACTTCGATGTCCCTTGTCCCTAATTGAAACTTTAAAACTACAATAAGTAGTTATTTTGCCAATGTTTTCTCATTCTTGAACTATTCAGCAACCTTCAATCTTCTGCTTGAGAAAAACGTGTTTTGTCCAAATGTATGCTCTGTCCCGAAGTAGTGATTTTGCCAATGTTTTCTCATTCTTGAACTATTCAAGAACCTTCAATCTTCTGCTTGAGAAAAACGTGTTTTGTCAAAATGTATGCTCTATCCCGAAAGACAACGTTTTTATATTGTAGCCTGTAATTTTGAGATTTTCATTCTAACATATTGGTCGACGGTTGGTACATGTTATGATTATGCTTTTTCCAATATGTTAACCATTATTTTTTTTTCTCATTCCTGATTATTCAAGATTATTCATATTCAATCTTCTGCTTGAGAAAAAAAAACCATAATTGTAAATGTTGGCTTAATGCAAAAGCTTGTTTTTGCCCAAAATGAAATTTTAATGAGTCATGATGATATATGTTGTACTTCGATGTCCCTTGTCCCTAATTCAAAATTTAAAACTACAACAAGTAGTGATTTTGCCAATGTTTTCTCATTCTTCAACTATTTATGAACCTTCAATCTTCTGCTTAAGAAAAACATGTTTTGTCCAAATGTATGCTCTGTCCCGATGTAGTGATTTTGCCAATGTTTTCTCATTCTTGAACTATTCAAGAACCTTCAATCTTCTGCTTGAGAAAAACGTGTTTTGTCCAAATGTATGCTCTGTCCCGAAGTAGTGATTTTGCCAATGTTTTCTCATTCTTGAACTATTCAAGAACCTTCAATCTTCTGCTTGAGAAAAACGTGTTTTGTCAAAATGTATGCTCTGTCCCGAAAGACAACGTTTTTATATTGTAGCCTGTAATTTTGAGATTTTCATTCTAACATATTGGTCGACGGTTGGTACATGTTATGATTATGCTTTTTCCAATATGTTAACCATTATTTTTTTTTCTCATTCCTGATTATTCAAGATTATTCATATTCAATCTTCTGCTTGAGAAAAAAAAACCATAATTGTAAATGTTGCCTTAATGCAAAAGCTTGTTTTTGCCCAAAATGAAATTTTAATGAGTCATGATGATATATGTTGTACTTCGATGTCCCTTGTCCCTAATTCAAAATTTAAAACTACAACAAGTAGTGATTTTGCCAATGTTTTCTCATTCTTGAACTATTTATGAACCTTCAATCTTCTGCTTAACAAAAACGTGTTTTGTCCAAATGTATGCTCTGTCCCGAAGTAGTGATTTTGCCAATGTTTTCTCATTCTTGAACTATTCAGGAACCTTCGATCTTATGCTTGAGAAAAAAGTGTTTTGTCCAAATGTATGCTCTGTCCCGAAGTAGTGATTTTGCCAATGTTTTCTCATTCTTGAACTATTCAAGAACCTTCAATCTTCTGCTTGAGAAAAACGTGTTATGTCCAAATGTATGCTCTGTCCCGAAAGACAACGTTTTTATATTGTGGCCGGTAATTTTGAGATTTTCATTCTAGCATATTGGTCGACAGTTGGTACATGTTATTATTATGCTTTTTCCAATATGTTAGCTATTATTTTTTTCTCATTCTCTATTTTTCAAGATTATTCAATCTTCTGCTTGAGAAAAAAAAGAGAATATTTATTGTGAATGTTGCCCAAAATGAAATTTTAATGAGACATGATGATATATGTTGCACTTCGATGTCCCTTGTCCCTAATTGAAACTTTAAAACTACAATAAGTAGTTATTTTGCCAATGTTTTCTCATTCTTGAACTATTCAGCAACCTTCAATTTTCTGCTTGAGAAAAACGTGTTTTGTCCAAATGTATGCTCTGTCCCGAAGTAGTGATTTTGCCAATGTTTTCTCATTCTTGAACTATTCAAGAACCTTCAATCTTCTGCTTGAGAAAAACGTGTTTTGTCAAAATGTATGCTCTATCCCGAAAGACAACGTTTTTATATTGTAGCCTGTAATTTTGAGATTTTCATTCTAACATATTGGTCGACGGTTGGTACATGTTATGATTATGCTTTTTCCAATATGTTAACCATTATTTTTTTTTCTCATTCCTGATTATTCAAGATTATTCATATTCAATCTTCTGCTTGAGAAAAAAAAACCATAATTGTAAATGTTGGCTTAATGCAAAAGCTTGTTTTTGCCCAAAATGAAATTTTAATGAGTCATGATGATATATGTTGTACTTCGATGTCCCTTGTCCCTAATTCAAAATTTAAAACTACAACAAGTAGTGATTTTGCCAATGTTTTCTCATTCTTCAACTATATATGAACCTTCAATCTTCTGCTTAAGAAAAACGTGTTTTGTCCAAATGTATGCTCTGTCCCGATGTAGTGATTTTGCCAATGTTTTCTCATTCTTGAACTATTCAAGAACCTTCAATCTTCTGCTTGAGAAAAATGTGTTTTGTCCAAATGTATGCTCTGTCCCGAAGTAGTGATTTTGCCAATGTTTTCTCATTCTTGAACTATTCAGGAACCTTCGATCTTATGCTTGAGAAAAAAGTGTTTTGTCCAAATGTATGCTCTCTCCCGGAAGACAACGTTTTTATATTGTGGCCGGTAATTTTGAGATTTTCATTCTAGCATATTGGTCGACAGTTGGTACATGTTATTATTATGCTTTTTCCAATATGTTAGCTATTATTTTTTTCTCATTCTTGATTTTTCAAGATTATTCAATCTTCTGCTTGAGAAAAAAAAGAGAACATTTATTGTGAATGTTGCCCAAAATGAAATTTTAATGAGACATGATGATATATGTTGCACTTCGATGTCCCTTGTCCCTAATTGAAACTTTAAAACTACAATAAGTAGTTATTTTGCCAATGTTTTCTCATTCTTGAACTATTCAGCAACCTTCAATCTTCTGCTTGAGAAAAACGTGTTTTGTCCAAATGTGTGCTCTGTCCCGAAGTAGTGATTTTGCCAATGTTTTCTCATTCTTGAACTATTCAAGAACCTTCAATCTTCTGCTTGAGAAAAACGTGTTTTGTCAAAATGTATGCTCTGTCCCGAAAGACAACGTTTTTATATTGTAGCCTGTAATTTTGAGATTTTCATTCTAACATATTGGTCGACGGTTGGTACATGTTATGATTATGCTTTTTCCAATATGTTAACCATTATTTTTTTTTCTCATTCCTGATTATTCAAGATTATTCATATTCAATCTTCTGCTTGAGAAAAAAAAACCATAATTGTAAATGTTGGCTTAATGCAAAAGCTTGTTTTTGCCCAAAATGAAATTTTAATGAGTCATGATGATATATGTTGTACTTCGATGTCCCTTGTCCCTAATTCAAAATTTAAAACTACAACAAGTAGTGATTTTGCCAATGTTTTCTCATTCTTCAACTATTTATGAACCTTCAATCTTCTGCTTAAGAAAAACGTGTTTTGTCCAAATGTATGCTCTGTCCCGATGTAGTGATTTTGCCAATGTTTTCTCATTCTTGAACTATTCAAGAACCTTCAATCTTCTGCTTGAGAAAAATGTGTTTTGTCCAAATAAATGCTCTGTCCCGAAGTAGTGATTTTGCCAATGTTTTCTCATTCTTGAACTATTCAGGAACCTTCGATCTTATGCTTGAGAAAAAAGTGTTTTGTCCAAATGTATGCTCTCTCCCGGAAGACAACGTTTTTATATTGTGGCCGGTAATTTTGAGATTTTCATTCTAGCATATTGGTCGACAGTTGGTACATGTTATTATTATGCTTTTTCCAATATGTTAGCTATTATTTTTTTCTCATTCTTGATTTTTCAAGATTATTCAATCTTCTGCTTGAGAAAAAAAAGAGAACATTTATTGTGAATGTTGCCCAAAATGAAATTTTAATGAGACATGATGATATATGTTGCACTTCGATGTCCCTTGTCCCTAATTGAAACTTTAAAACTACAATAAGTAGTTATTTTGCCAATGTTTTCTCATTCTTGAACTATTCAGCAACCTTCAATCTTCTGCTTGAGAAAAACGTGTTTTGTCCAAATGTGTGCTCTGTCCCGAAGTAGTGATTTTGCCAATGTTTTCTCATTCTTGAACTATTCAAGAACCTTCAATCTTCTGCTTGAGAAAAACGTGTTTTGTCAAAATGTATGCTCTGTCCCGAAAGACAACGTTTTTATATTGTAGCCTGTAATTTTGAGATTTTCATTCTAACATATTGGTCGACGGTTGGTACATGTTATGATTATGCTTTTTCCAATATGTTAACCATTATTTTTTTTTCTCATTCCTGATTATTCAAGATTATTCATATTCAATCTTCTGCTTGAGAAAAAAAAACCATAATTGTAAATGTTGCCTTAATGCAAAAGCTTGTTTTTGCCCAAAATGAAATTTTAATGAGTCATGATGATATATGTTGTACTTCGATGTCCCTTGTCCCTAATTCAAAATTTAAAACTACAACAAGTAGTGATTTTGCCAATGTTTTCTCATTCTTGAACTATTTATGAACCTTCAATCTTCTGCTTAACAAAAACGTGTTTTGTCCAAATGTATGCTCTGTCCCGAAGTAGTGATTTTGCCAATGTTTTCTCATTCTTGAACTATTCAGGAACCTTCGATCTTATGCTGGAGAAAAAAGTGTTTTGTCCAAATGTATGCTCTGTCCCGAAGTAGTGATTTTGCCAATGTTTTCTCATTCTTGAACTATTCAGGAACCTTCGATCTTATGCTTGAGAAAAAAGTGTTTTGTCCAAATGTATGCTCTGTCCCGAAAGACAACGTTTTGATATTGTGGCCGGTAATTTTGAGATTTTCATTCTAGCATATTGGTCGACAGTTGGTACATGTTATTATTATGCTTTTTCCAATATGTTAGCTATTTTTTTTTTCTCATTCTCTATTTTTCAAGATTATTCAATCTTCTGCTTGAGAAAAAAAAGAGAACATTTATTGTGAATGTTGCCCAAAATGAAATTTTAATGAGACATGATGATATATGTTGCACTTCGATGTCCCTTGTCCCTAATTGAAACTTTAAAACTACAATAAGTAGTTATTTTGCCAATGTTTTCTCATTCTTGAACTATTCAGCAACCTTCAATCTTCTGCTTGAGAAAAACGTGTTTTGTCCAAATGTATGCTCTGTCCCGAAGTAGTGATTTTGCCAATGTTTTCTCATTCTTGAACTATTCAAGAACCTTCAATCTTCTGCTTGAGAAAAACGTGTTTTGTCAAAATGTATGCTCTATCCCGAAAGACAACGTTTTTATATTGTAGCCTGTAATTTTGAGATTTTCATTCTAACATATTGGTCGACGGTTGGTACATGTTATGATTATGCTTTTTCCAATATGTTAACCATTATTTTTTTTTCTCATTCCTGATTATTCAAGATTATTCATATTCAATCTTCTGCTTGAGAAAAAAAAACCATAATTGTAAATGTTGGCTTAATGCAAAAGCTTGTTTTTGCCCAAAATGAAATTTTAATGAGTCATGATGATATATGTTGTACTTCGATGTCCCTTGTCCCTAATTCAAAATTTAAAACTACAACAAGTAGTGATTTTGCCAATGTTTTCTCATTCTTCAACTATTTATGAACCTTCAATCTTCTGCTTAAGAAAAACGTGTTTTGTCCAAATGTATGCTCTGTCCCGATGTAGTGATTTTGCCAATGTTTTCTCATTCTTGAACTATCCAAGAACCTTCAATCTTCTGCTTGAGAAAAATGTGTTTTGTCCAAATGTATGCTCTGTCCCGAAGTAGTGATTTTGCCAATGTTTTCTCATTCTTGAACTATTCAGGAACCTTCGATCTTATGCTTGAGAAAAAAGTGTTTTGTCCAAATGTATGCTCTCTCCCGGAAGACAACGTTTTTATATTGTGGCCGGTAATTTTGAGATTTTCATTCTAGCATATTGGTCGACAGTTGGTACATGTTATTATTATGCTTTTTCCAATATGTTAGCTATTATTTTTTTCTCATTCTTGATTTTTCAAGATTATTCAATCTTCTGCTTGAGAAAAAAAAGAGAACATTTATTGTGAATGTTGCCCAAAATGAAATTTTAATGAGACATGATGATATATGTTGCACTTCGATGTCCCTTGTCCCTAATTGAAACTTTAAAACTACAATAAGTAGTTATTTTGCCAATGTTTTCTCATTCTTGAACTATTCAGCAACCTTCAATCTTCTGCTTGAGAAAAACGTGTTTTGTCCAAATGTATGCTCTGTCCCGAAGTAGTGATTTTGCCAATGTTTTCTCATTCTTGAACTATTCAGGAACCTTCGATCTTATGCTTGAGAAAAAAGTGTTTTGTCAAAATGTATGCTCTATCCCGAAAGACAACGTTTTTATATTGTAGCCTGTAATTTTGAGATTTTCATTCTAACATATTGGTCGACGGTTGGTACATGTTATGATTATGCTTTTTCCAATATGTTAACCATTATTTTTTTTTCTCATTCCTGATTATTCAAGATTATTCATATTCAATCTTCTGCTTGAGAAAAAAAAACCATAATTGTAAATGTTGGCTTAATGCAAAAGCTTGTTTTTGCCCAAAATGAAATTTTAATGAGTCATGATGATATATGTTGTACTTCGATGTCCCTTGTCCCTAATTCAATATTTAAAACTACAACAAGTAGTGATTTTGCCAATGTTTTCTCATTCTTGAACTATTTATGAACCTTCAATCTTCTGCTTAAGAAAAACGTGTTTTGTCCAAATGTATGCTCTGTCCCGATGTAGTGATTTTGCCAATGTTTTCTCATTCTTGAACTATTCAAGAACCTTCAATCTTCTGCTTGAGAAAAATGTGTTTTGTCCAAATGTATGCTCTGTCCCGAAGTAGTGATTTTGCCAATGTTTTCTCATTCTTGAACTATTCAGGAACCTTCGATCTTATGCTTGAGAAAAAAGTGTTTTGTCCAAATGTATGCTCTCTCCCGGAAGACAACGTTTTTATATTGTGGCCGGTAATTTTGAGATTTTCATTCTAGCATATTGGTCGACAGTTGGTACATGTTATTATTATGCTTTTTCCAATATGTTAGCTATTATTTTTTTCTCATTCTTGATTTTTCAAGATTATTCAATCTTCTGCTTGAGAAAAAAAAGAGAACATTTATTGTGAATGTTGCCCAAAATGAAATTTTAATGAGACATGATGATATATGTTGCACTTCGATGTCCCTTGTCCCTAATTGAAACTTTAAAACTACAATAAGTAGTTATTTTGCCAATGTTTTCTCATTCTTGAACTATTCAGCAACCTTCAATCTTCTGCTTGAGAAAAACGTGTTTTGTCCAAATGTATGCTCTGTCCCGAAGTAGTGATTTTGCCAATGTTTTCTCATTCTTGAACTATTCAAGAACCTTCAATCTTCTGCTTGAGAAAAACGTGTTTTGTCAAAATGTATGCTCTGTCCCGAAAGACAACGTTTTTATATTGTAGCCTGTAATTTTGAGATTTTCATTCTAACATATTGGTCGACGGTTGGTACATGTTATGATTATGCTTTTTCCAATATGTTAACCATTATTTTTTTTTCTCATTCCTGATTATTCAAGATTATTCATATTCAATCTTCTGCTTGAGAAAAAAAAACCATAATTGTAAATGTTGCCTTAATGCAAAAGCTTGTTTTTGCCCAAAATGAAATTTTAATGAGTCATGATGATATATGTTGTACTTCGATGTCCCTTGTCCCTAATTCAAAATTTAAAACTACAACAAGTAGTGATTTTGCCAATGTTTTCTCATTCTTGAACTATTTATGAACCTTCAATCTTCTGCTTAACAAAAACGTGTTTTGTCCAAATGTATGCTCTGTCCCGAAGTAGTGATTTTGCCAATGTTTTCTCATTCTTGAACTATTCAGGAACCTTCGATCTTATGCTGGAGAAAAAAGTGTTTTGTCCAAATGTATGCTCTGTCCCGAAGTAGTGATTTTGCCAATGTTTTCTCATTCTTGAACTATTCAGGAACCTTCGATCTTATGCTTGAGAAAAAAGTGTTTTGTCCAAATGTATGCTCTGTCCCGAAAGACAACGTTTTGATATTGTGGCCGGTAATTTTGAGATTTTCATTCTAGCATATTGGTCGACAGTTGGTACATGTTATTATTATGCTTTTTCCAATATGTTAGCTATTTTTTTTTTCTCATTCTCTATTTTTCAAGATTATTCAATCTTCTGCTTGAGAAAAAAAAGAGAACATTTATTGTGAATGTTGCCCAAAATGAAATTTTAATGAGACATGATGATATATGTTGCACTTCGATGTCCCTTGTCCCTAATTGAAACTTTAAAACTACAATAAGTAGTTATTTTGCCAATGTTTTCTCATTCTTGAACTATTCAGCAACCTTCAATCTTCTGCTTGAGAAAAACGTGTTTTGTCCAAATGTATGCTCTGTCCCGAAGTAGTGATTTTGCCAATGTTTTCTCATTCTTGAACTATTCAAGAACCTTCAATCTTCTGCTTGAGAAAAACGTGTTTTGTCAAAATGTATGCTCTATCCCGAAAGACAACGTTTTTATATTGTAGCCTGTAATTTTGAGATTTTCATTCTAACATATTGGTCGACGGTTGGTACATGTTATGATTATGCTTTTTCCAATATGTTAACCATTATTTTTTTTTCTCATTCCTGATTATTCAAGATTATTCATATTCAATCTTCTGCTTGAGAAAAAAAAACCATAATTGTAAATGTTGGCTTAATGCAAAAGCTTGTTTTTGCCCAAAATGAAATTTTAATGAGTCATGATGATATATGTTGTACTTCGATGTCCCTTGTCCCTAATTCAAAATTTAAAACTACAACAAGTAGTGATTTTGCCAATGTTTTCTCATTCTTCAACTATTTATGAACCTTCAATCTTCTGCTTAAGAAAAACGTGTTTTGTCCAAATGTATGCTCTGTCCCGATGTAGTGATTTTGCCAATGTTTTCTCATTCTTGAACTATTCAAGAACCTTCAATCTTCTGCTTGAGAAAAATGTGTTTTGTCCAAATGTATGCTCTGTCCCGAAGTAGTGATTTTGCCAATGTTTTCTCATTCTTGAACTATTCAGGAACCTTCGATCTTATGCTTGAGAAAAAAGTGTTTTGTCCAAATGTATGCTCTCTCCCGGAAGACAACGTTTTTATATTGTGGCCGGTAATTTTGAGATTTTCATTCTAGCATATTGGTCGACAGTTGGTACATGTTATTATTATGCTTTTTCCAATATGTTAGCTATTATTTTTTTCTCATTCTTGATTTTTCAAGATTATTCAATCTTCTGCTTGAGAAAAAAAAGAGAACATTTATTGTGAATGTTGCCCAAAATGAAATTTTAATGAGACATGATGATATATGTTGCACTTCGATGTCCCTTGTCCCTAATTGAAACTTTAAAACTACAATAAGTAGTTATTTTGCCAATGTTTTCTCATTCTTGAACTATTCAGCAACCTTCAATCTTCTGCTTGAGAAAAACGTGTTTTGTCCAAATGTATGCTCTGTCCCGAAGTAGTGATTTTGCCAATGTTTTCTCATTCTTGAACTATTCAGGAACCTTCGATCTTATGCTTGAGAAAAAAGTGTTTTGTCAAAATGTATGCTCTATCCCGAAAGACAACGTTTTTATATTGTAGCCTGTAATTTTGAGATTTTCATTCTAACATATTGGTCGACGGTTGGTACATGTTATGATTATGCTTTTTCCAATATGTTAACCATTATTTTTTTTTCTCATTCCTGATTATTCAAGATTATTCATATTCAATCTTCTGCTTGAGAAAAAAAAACCATAATTGTAAATGTTGGCTTAATGCAAAAGCTTGTTTTTGCCCAAAATGAAATTTTAATGAGTCATGATGATATATGTTGTACTTCGATGTCCCTTGTCCCTAATTCAATATTTAAAACTACAACAAGTAGTGATTTTGCCAATGTTTTCTCATTCTTGAACTATTTATGAACCTTCAATCTTCTGCTT
Source organism: Trifolium dubium (assembly GCA_951804385.1). NCBI lineage: Eukaryota > Viridiplantae > Streptophyta > Magnoliopsida > Fabales > Fabaceae > Trifolium > Trifolium dubium. The sequence goes on along the minus strand of OX638071.1, from coordinate 20,666,657 downwards.
AAGAAAAACGTGTTTTGTCCAAATGTATGCTCTGTCCCGATGTAGTGATTTTGCCAATGTTTTCTCATTCTTGAACTATTCAAGAACCTTCAATCTTCTGCTTGAGAAAAATGTGTTTTGTCCAAATGTATGCTCTGTCCCGAAGTAGTGATTTTGCCAATGTTTTCTCATTCTTGAACTATTCAGGAACCTTCGATCTTATGCTTGAGAAAAAAGTGTTTTGTCCAAATGTATGCTCTCTCCCGGAAGACAACGTTTTTATATTGTGGCCGGTAATTTTGAGATTTTCATTCTAGCATATTGGTCGACAGTTGGTACATGTTATTATTATGCTTTTTCCAATATGTTAGCTATTATTTTTTTCTCATTCTTGATTTTTCAAGATTATTCAATCTTCTGCTTGAGAAAAAAAAGAGAACATTTATTGTGAATGTTGCCCAAAATGAAATTTTAATGAGACATGATGATATATGTTGCACTTCGATGTCCCTTGTCCCTAATTGAAACTTTAAAACTACAATAAGTAGTTATTTTGCCAATGTTTTCTCATTCTTGAACTATTCAGCAACCTTCAATCTTCTGCTTGAGAAAAACGTGTTTTGTTCAAATGTATGCTCTGTCCCGAAGTAGTGATTTTGCCAATGTTTTCTCATTCTTGAACTATTCAAGAACCTTCAATCTTCTGCTTGAGAAAAACGTGTTTTGTCAAAATGTATGCTCTGTCCCGAAAGACAACGTTTTTATATTGTAGCCTGTAATTTTGAGATTTTCATTCTAACATATTGGTCGACGGTTGGTACATGTTATGATTATGCTTTTTCCAATATGTTAACCATTATTTTTTTTTCTCATTCCTGATTATTCAAGATTATTCATATTCAATCTTCTGCTTGAGAAAAAAAAACCATAATTGTAAATGTTGCCTTAATGCAAAAGCTTGTTTTTGCCCAAAATGAAATTTTAATGAGTCATGATGATATATGTTGTACTTCGATGTCCCTTGTCCCTAATTCAAAATTTAAAACTACAACAAGTAGTGATTTTGCCAATGTTTTCTCATTCTTGAACTATTTATGAACCTTCAATCTTCTGCTTAACAAAAACGTGTTTTGTCCAAATGTATGCTCTGTCCCGAAGTAGTGATTTTGCCAATGTTTTCTCATTCTTGAACTATTCAGGAACCTTCGATCTTATGCTTGAGAAAAAAGTGTTTTGTCCAAATGTATGCTCTGTCCCGAAGTAGTGATTTTGCCAATGTTTTCTCATTCTTGAACTATTCAAGAACCTTCAATCTTCTGCTTGAGAAAAACGTGTTATGTCCAAATGTATGCTCTGTCCCGAAAGACAACGTTTTTATATTGTGGCCGGTAATTTTGAGATTTTCATTCTAGCATATTGGTCGACAGTTGGTACATGTTATTATTATGCTTTTTCCAATATGTTAGCTATTATTTTTTTCTCATTCTCTATTTTTCAAGATTATTCAATCTTCTGCTTGAGAAAAAAAAGAGAATATTTATTGTGAATGTTGCCCAAAATGAAATTTTAATGAGACATGATGATATATGTTGCACTTCGATGTCCCTTGTCCCTAATTGAAACTTTAAAACTACAATAAGTAGTTATTTTGCCAATGTTTTCTCATTCTTGAACTATTCAGCAACCTTCAATCTTCTGCTTGAGAAAAACGTGTTTTGTCCAAATGTATGCTCTGTCCCGAAGTAGTGATTTTGCCAATGTTTTCTCATTCTTGAACTATTCAAGAACCTTCAATCTTCTGCTTGAGAAAAACGTGTTTTGTCAAAATGTATGCTCTATCCCGAAAGACAACGTTTTTATATTGTAGCCTGTAATTTTGAGATTTTCATTCTAACATATTGGTCGACGGTTGGTACATGTTATGATTATGCTTTTTCCAATATGTTAACCATTATTTTTTTTTCTCATTCCTGATTATTCAAGATTATTCATATTCAATCTTCTGCTTGAGAAAAAAAAACCATAATTGTAAATGTTGGCTTAATGCAAAAGCTTGTTTTTGCCCAAAATGAAATTTTAATGAGTCATGATGATATATGTTGTACTTCGATGTCCCTTGTCCCTAATTCAAAATTTAAAACTACAACAAGTAGTGATTTTGCCAATGTTTTCTCATTCTTCAACTATTTATGAACCTTCAATCTTCTGCTTAAGAAAAACGTGTTTTGTCCAAATGTATGCTCTGTCCCGATGTAGTGATTTTGCCAATGTTTTCTCATTCTTGAACTATTCAAGAACCTTCAATCTTCTGCTTGAGAAAAATGTGTTTTGTCCAAATGTATGCTCTGTCCCGAAGTAGTGATTTTGCCAATGTTTTCTCATTCTTGAACTATTCAGGAACCTTCGATCTTATGCTTGAGAAAAAAGTGTTTTGTCCAAATGTATGCTCTCTCCCGGAAGACAACGTTTTTATATTGTGGCCGGTAATTTTGAGATTTTCATTCTAGCATATTGGTCGACAGTTGGTACATGTTATTATTATGCTTTTTCCAATATGTTAGCTATTATTTTTTTCTCATTCTTGATTTTTCAAGATTATTCAATCTTCTGCTTGAGAAAAAAAAGAGAACATTTATTGTGAATGTTGCCCAAAATGAAATTTTAATGAGACATGATGATATATGTTGCACTTCGATGTCCCTTGTCCCTAATTGAAACTTTAAAACTACAATAAGTAGTTATTTTGCCAATGTTTTCTCATTCTTGAACTATTCAGCAACCTTCAATCTTCTGCTTGAGAAAAACGTGTTTTGTCCAAATGTGTGCTCTGTCCCGAAGTAGTGATTTTGCCAATGTTTTCTCATTCTTGAACTATTCAAGAACCTTCAATCTTCTGCTTGAGAAAAACGTGTTTTGTCAAAATGTATGCTCTGTCCCGAAAGACAACGTTTTTATATTGTAGCCTGTAATTTTGAGATTTTCATTCTAACATATTGGTCGACGGTTGGTACATGTTATGATTATGCTTTTTCCAATATGTTAACCATTATTTTTTTTTCTCATTCCTGATTATTCAAGATTATTCATATTCAATCTTCTGCTTGAGAAAAAAAAACCATAATTGTAAATGTTGCCTTAATGCAAAAGCTTGTTTTTGCCCAAAATGAAATTTTAATGAGTCATGATGATATATGTTGTACTTCGATGTCCCTTGTCCCTAATTCAAAATTTAAAACTACAACAAGTAGTGATTTTGCCAATGTTTTCTCATTCTTGAACTATTTATGAACCTTCAATCTTCTGCTTAACAAAAACGTGTTTTGTCCAAATGTATGCTCTGTCCCGAAGTAGTGATTTTGCCAATGTTTTCTCATTCTTGAACTATTCAGGAACCTTCGATCTTATGCTGGAGAAAAAAGTGTTTTGTCCAAATGTATGCTCTGTCCCGAAGTAGTGATTTTGCCAATGTTTTCTCATTCTTGAACTATTCAGGAACCTTCGATCTTATGCTTGAGAAAAAAGTGTTTTGTCCAAATGTATGCTCTGTCCCGAAAGACAACGTTTTGATATTGTGGCCGGTAATTTTGAGATTTTCATTCTAGCATATTGGTCGACAGTTGGTACATGTTATTATTATGCTTTTTCCAATATGTTAGCTATTTTTTTTTTCTCATTCTCTATTTTTCAAGATTATTCAATCTTCTGCTTGAGAAAAAAAAGAGAACATTTATTGTGAATGTTGCCCAAAATGAAATTTTAATGAGACATGATGATATATGTTGCACTTCGATGTCCCTTGTCCCTAATTGAAACTTTAAAACTACAATAAGTAGTTATTTTGCCAATGTTTTCTCATTCTTGAACTATTCAGCAACCTTCAATCTTCTGCTTGAGAAAAACGTGTTTTGTCCAAATGTATGCTCTGTCCCGAAGTAGTGATTTTGCCAATGTTTTCTCATTCTTGAACTATTCAAGAACCTTCAATCTTCTGCTTGAGAAAAACGTGTTTTGTCAAAATGTATGCTCTATCCCGAAAGACAACGTTTTTATATTGTAGCCTGTAATTTTGAGATTTTCATTCTAACATATTGGTCGACGGTTGGTACATGTTATGATTATGCTTTTTCCAATATGTTAACCATTATTTTTTTTTCTCATTCCTGATTATTCAAGATTATTCATATTCAATCTTCTGCTTGAGAAAAAAAAGAGAACATTTATTGTGAATGTTGCCCAAAATGAAATTTTAATGAGACATGATGATATATGTTGCACTTCGATGTCCCTTGTCCCTATTTGAAATTTTAAAACTACAATAAGTAGTGATTTTGCCAATGTTTTCTCATTCTTAAACTATTCAGGAACCTCCTGTCTATGTTCAACTAACCCGTGAATTTCTTAGCTCTCTTATCATAACTGATCTAGTACAGATAAGTTCCAGCGGTACTCTCCATTTTCGTATGTTTAATGTTCAATATAGATGTAGTTTTGATCAAATGGCTGAATTCTTGCATCTCCCTCACGGAGATGGAGAAATCTGTGAAGTCCCAGGCGATCAAATTGGCAAAATACCTCTAAACTATTTTGGAAAGCAATCACGGCAAAAGGTATTACTGCCTCCTCCATTCAAAATTATGCCTTACGCTACTTTCACAAGCTTATAGCTTGCACCATTCTAGGCCGAGCTAATTCAAACAAGGTAAACTCTAAGGATATATTTTATTTGTTTGCATCAATTAAACCTTTAAGAGTAAATTTTGTTCCGTTTCTATTTTCACACATGCATTCGACTAAAAATCAAAGACACGGACCAATTGTTTTTGGGGGACTAATCACGACCATAGCCAAAGTCATAGGACTATGACAAAGACTAGAAAATTTAGAATGCTTGCCAGCTCGCCTTATTGATGAAGAAATGGTTAGGAGTATAAGTCTAGTAAGATTAAGAAATGATGATTGGTATGATTTAATGATTAATAATAAGGTTTTCAGAAATTTCATTCTGCCTAACCCAAGAAGAACAGATGTGCGAGACTCAAGAAATTTCATATATACTTTTGACCATGTAACTAACATAGCCCCCACGCACATTCATCAAAATGTTGCTGCTTGTGGGGGCGCTCATTTTGTTCCACCTACAATAAGTAGTGATTTTGCCAATGTTTTCTCATTCTTGAACTATTCAGGAACCTTCAATCTTCTGGTTGAGAAAAACGTGTTTTGTCCAAATGTATGCTCTGTCCTGAAGTATTGATTTTGCCTATGTTTTCTCATTCTTGAACTATTTAGGAACCTTCAATCTTCTGCTTGAGAAAAACGTGTTTTGTCCAAATGTATGCTCTGTCTCGAAAGACAACGTTTTTATATTGTAGCCTGTAATTTTGAGATTTTCATTCTAACATATTGGTCGACGGTTGGTACATGTTATGATTATGCTTTTTCCAATATGTTAACCATTATTTTTTTTTCTCATTCCTGATTATTCAAGATTATTCATATTCAATCTTCTGCTTGATAAAAAAAAACCATAATTGTAAATGTTGCCTTAATGCAAAAGCTTGTTTTTGCCCAAAATGAAATTTTAATGAGTCATGGTGATATATGTTGTACTTCGATGTCCCTTGCCCCTATTTCAAAATTTAAAACTACAACAAGTAGTGATTTTGCCAATGTTTTCTCATTCTTGAACTATTTATGAACCTTCAATCTTCTGCTTGAGAAAAACGTGTTTTGTCCAAATGTATGCTCAGTCCCGAAGTAGTGATTTTGCCAATGTTTTCTCATTCTTGAACTATTCAGGAACCTTCGATCTTATGCTTGAGAAAAAAGTGTTTTGTCCAAATGTATGCTCTGTCCCGAAGTAGTGATTTTGCCAATGTTTTCTCATTCTTGAACTATTCAAGAACCTTCAATCTTCTGCTTGAGAAAAACGTGTTATGTCCAAATGTATGCTCTGTCCCGAAGTAGTGATTTTGCCTATGTTTTCTCATTCTTGAACTATTCAGGAACCTTCAATCTTATGTTTGAGAAAAAAGTGTTTTGTCCAAATGTATGCTCTGTCCCGAAAGACAACGTTTTTATATTGTGGCCGGTAATTTTGAGATTTTCATTCTAGCATATTGGTCGACAGTTGGTACATGTTATTATTATGCTTTTTCCAATATGTTAGCTATTATTTTTTTCTCATTCTTGATTTTTCAAGATTATTCAATCTTCTGCTTGAGAAAAAAAAGAGAACCTTTATTGTGAATGTTGCCCAAAATGAAATTTTAATGAGACATGATGATATATGTTGCACTTCGATGTCCCTTGTCCCTAATTGAAACTTTAAAACTACAATAAGTAGTTATTTTGCCAATGTTTTCTCATTCTTGAACTATTCAGCAACCTTCAATCTTCTGCTTGAGAAAAACGTGTTTTGTCCAAATGTATGCTCTGTCCCGAAGTAGTGATTTTGCCAATGTTTTCTCATTCTTGAACTATTCAAGAACCTTCAATCTTCTGCTTGAGAAAAACGTGTTTTGTCAAAATGTATGCTCTGTCCCGAAAGACAACGTTTTTATATTGTAGCCTGTAATTTTGAGATTTTCATTCTAACATATTGGTCGACGGTTGGTACATGTTATGATTATGCTTTTTCCAATATGTTAACCATTATTTTTTTTTCTCATTCCTGATTATTCAAGATTATTCATATTCAATCTTCTGCTTGATAAAAAAAAACCATAATTGTAAATGTTGCCTTAATGCAAAAGCTTGTTTTTGCCCAAAATGAAATTTTAATGAGTCATGGTGATATATGTTGTACTTCGATGTCCCTTGCCCCTATTTCAAAATTTAAAACTACAACAAGTAGTGATTTTGCCAATATTTTCTCATTCTTGAACTATTTATGAACCTTCAATCTTCTGCTTGAGAAAAACGTGTTTTGTCCAAATGTATGCTCTGTCCCGAAGTAGTGATTTTGCCAATGTTTTCTCATTCTTGAACTATTCAGGAACCTTCGATCTTATGCTTGAGAAAAAAGTGTTTTGTCCAAATGTATGCTCTGTCCCGAAGTAGTGATTTTGCCAATGTTTTCTCATTCTTGAACTATTCAAGAACCTTCAATCTTCTGCTTGAGAAAAACGTGTTATGTCCAAATGTATGCTCTGTCCCGAAGTAGTGATTTTGCCTATGTTTTCTCATTCTTGAACTATTCAGGAACCTTCAATCTTATGTTTGAGAAAAAAGTGTTTTGTCCAAATGTATGCTCTGTCCCGAAAGACAACGTTTTTATATTGTGGCCGGTAATTTTGAGATTTTCATTCTAGCATATTGGTCGACAGTTGGTACATGTTATTATTATGCTTTTTCCAATATGTTAGCTATTATTTTTTTCTCATTCTTGATTTTTCAAGATTATTCAATCTTCTGCTTGAGAAAAAAAAGAGAACCTTTATTGTGAATGTTGCCCAAAATGAAATTTTAATATGACATGATGATATATGTTGCACTTCAATGTCCCTTGTCCCTAATTGAAACTTTAAAACTACAATAAGTAGTTATTTTGCCAATGTTTTCTCATTCTTGAACTATTCAGCAACCTTCAATCTTCTGCTTGAGAAAAACGTGTTTTGTCCAAATGTATGCTCTGTCCCGAAGTAGTGATTTTGCCAATGTTTTCTCATTCTTGAACTATTCAAGAACCTTCAATCTTCTGCTTGAGAAAAACGTGTTTTGTCAAAATGTATGCTCTGTCCCGAAAGACAACGTTTTTATATTGTAGCCTGTAATTTTGAGATTTTCATTCTAACATATTGGTTGACGGTTGGTACATGTTATGATTATGCTTTTTCCAATATGTTAACCATTATTTTTTTTTCTCATTCCTGATTATTCAAGATTATTCATATTCAATCTTCTGCTTGAGAAAAAAAAACCATAATTGTAAATGTTGCCTTAATGCAAAAGCTTGTTTTTGCCCAAAATGAAATTTTAATGAGTCATGATGATATATGTTGTACTTCGATGTCCCTTGTCCCTAATTCAAAATTTAAAACTACAACAAGTAGTGATTTTGCCAATGTTTTCTCATTCTTGAACTATTTATGAACCTTCAATCTTCTGCTTAACAAAAACGTGTTTTGTCCAAATGTATGCTCTGTCCCGAAGTAGTGATTTTGCCAATGTTTTCTCATTCTTGAACTATTCAAGAACCTTCAATCTTCTGCTTGAGAAAAATGTGTTTTGTCCAAATGTATGCTCTGTCCCGAAGTAGTGATTTTGCCAATGTTTTCTCATTCTTGAACAATTCAGGAACCTTCGATCTTATGCTTGAGAAAAAAGTGTTTTGTCCAAATGTATGCTCTGTCCCGAAAGACAACGTTTTTATATTGTGGCCGGTAATTTTGAGATTTTCATTCTAGCATATTGGTCGACAGTTGGTACATGTTATTATTATGCTTTTTCCAATATGTTAGCTATTATTTTTTTCTCATTCTCTATTTTTCAAGATTATTCAATCTTCTGCTTGAGAAAAAAAAGAGAACATTTATTGTGAATGTTGCCCAAAATGAAATTTTAATGAGACATGATGATATATGTTGCACTTCGATGTCCCTTGTCCCTAATTGAAACTTTAAAACTACAATAAGTAGTTATTTTGCCAATGTTTTCTCATTCTTGAACTATTCAGCAACCTTCAATCTTCTGCTTGAGAAAAACGTGTTTTGTCCAAATGTATGCTCTGTCCCGAAGTAGTGATTTTGCCAATGTTTTCTCATTCTTGAACTATTCAAGAACCTTCAATCTTCTGCTTGAGAAAAACGTGTTTTGTCAAAATGTATGCTCTGTCCCGAAAGACTACGTTTTTATATTGTAGCCTGTAATTTTGAGATTTTCATTCTAACATATTGGTCGACGGTTGGTACATGTTATGATTATGCTTTTTCCAATATGTTAACCATTATTTTTTTTTCTCATTCCTGATTATTCAAGATTATTCATATTCAATCTTCTGCTTGAGAAAAAAAAACCATAATTGTAAATGTTGCCTTAATGCAAAAGCTTGTTTTTGCCCAAAATGAAATTTTAATGAGTCATGATGATATATGTTGTACTTCGATGTCCCTTGTCCCTAATTCAAAATTTAAAACTACAACAAGTAGTGATTTTGCCAATGTTTTCTCATTCTTGAACTATTTATGAACCTTCAATCTTCTGCTTAACAAAAACGTGTTTTGTCCAAATGTATGCTCTGTCCCGAAGTAGTGATTTTGCCAATGTTTTCTCATTCTTGAACTATTCAGGAACCTTCGATCTTATGCTTGAGAAAAAAGTGTTTTGTCCAAATGTATGCTCTGTCCCGAAGTAGTGATTTTGCCAATGTTTTCTCATTCTTGAACTATTCAAGAACCTTCAATCTTATGCTTGATGATACGAATTATACTAAGGATAGCGTAAGCAAAAACAACCAATAACGAAGATACTATGTACCACCCTTATTAGTTGAATTTCTCACGTGTTTTGTAGTATGGGTTTCTTTTGTTATAGTAAAAAAAGAGAGGAAATGAGCAGTGTTAAACTACACCAATAGCCTAACAAAGAGATTAGCACTCAACACCAATTGAGCTAATCGGACTATTTTCAAGACGACGTTTGCAAATAATCGGACGAAAATGTAGACACAATTTCTGAGTATACTGAATTATTTCTTGTTTATTCGATGATCAATAATGTTCAGCATACATAGTTATATAGGCGAAAATGCATAGCCTAATAAAATACAAAATAAAGTGCAACATAAAATGCAATTATACTAGTAATAAAATGACATTTATTCCAATCAGCTATTGTAACTCCTTCTCCATGAGTAGTCACACGCCCCCTTTAATGCTTTGAATGGCTCTTTTATGCTCCTTTTGTAACCACTTGGATAGGTTTTTAAATGGCTGAATTTATTTGCTTAAATGATGAAAATAATTAAAATAGCCAAGTGATTAAACTCAGCCCTTGTTGCTGACTTATGGGCGCCCCCACGCCATTAACCTTCTTTTGATGGTCACTTGCGTTTATTTCAAATTCTTCCGGATAAATTTTCGTACCATCTCCTCCTCCTTTGAAAGGAATTGACCTCAATTCTTGAATACCGTCATCATCTAAATATGGTGAGAGATCTCCAACATTGAAAGTGGCATGTACGCCATATTCTCCGGGCAACTCAATCTTGTATGCATTGTCATTGATTTTTGATATAACTTTGAAAGGACCATCAGCTCTAGGCATGAGCTTATTCTTTCTCTTGCTTGGAAATCTTTCTTTTCTTAAATGGACCCATACAAGATCACCTTCATTGAACAACTTCGGCCTTTTATTTTTGGACCTTTGCTTATAGACTTCATTCACCGCCTTAATTCTTTCTTGCACTTGCTCATGAAGCTTGATCATTGATTTGAGTTTGGACTCGGCATCTGGATGGACTAATTCTTCTTTTGGCATAGTAATCAAATCCAATGGCAAGTAAGGATTCACACCATAAACAACTTCAAAAGGAGAATGATTAGTAGCATATGTAGGGGACCGGTTATAGGCAAATTCAGCATGAGCTAGCTTCAAGTCCCAATCCTTTTGAGTCTTACTAACCAAACCACGCAGCAATGTACCAAGAGTTCTATTTGTCACCTCGGTCTGTCCATCGGTTTGAGGGTGATGGGAAGTACTAAACAGCAACTTAGTACCCAATTTCCTCCATAATGTATTCCAAAAATAACTCAAAAACTTTGAATCACGATCGGAAACAATAGTTTTAGGAACTCCATGTAAACGTACAATCTCACGAAAGTACAAATCAGCAACATTACTAGCATCATCTATTTTGTGACAAGCTACAAAGTGTGCCATTTTTGAAAACCTATCAACAACAACCATAATAGCATCTTTACCTCGCTGTGTACGGGGTAAAGCCACAATGAAATCCATGCTCACATCCATCCAAGGACCACTAGGCGTTGGTAATGGAGTGTACGCCCCTGGTTTGAAAGAACTCTTTGCCATATGACAAGTAACACATTTGCTAATGACTTTTTGCACATCTCCTAACATCTTTGGCCAGTGAAAATGTTCTTTTAAAATCTCCAAGGTCTTTGTAATGCCAAAATGACCAGCCAAACCTCCACCATGAGCTTCACGAACTAGTAGCTCACGAATTGAATGCCTCGGTATGCAAAGCCGATTCTCCTTGAACAAAAATCCGTCCTGCACTATGTACTTTCCAAATGCTCCATTTTCACAATTAGAATATATTTCACCAAAATCCACATCCTCTTTATAATAATCTTTCAAAGTCTCAAAACCAAGCAAGCGAGTTTCAAGAATTGAAATTAAAGCATACCTCCTGGAAAGTGCATCAGCCACCACATTACTCTTACCATCCTTGTATTTTGAAGAGAAATTAAAAGATTGAAGGAATTCCACCCATTTAGCATGCCTTGGACTCAACTTTTGCTGCCCATTGATATACTTCAAAGACTCATGATCTGAATGCAATATAAAATGATTAGAACGTAAATAATGGTTCCAATGATCAAGAGCTCTCACAATGGCATAGAACTCTTTGTCATAAGTGCAATAGTTCAATCTAGCTCCTCCCAATTTCTCCGAGAAATAAGCGATAGGCCTCTTGTTTTGTATCAAAACAGCCCCAATGCCAACTCCACTAGCATCACACTCAACTTCAAATGGTTGAGTGAAGTCGGGTAAAGCTAAAACAGGAGCTTCACAAAGCTTTGACTTAATCAATTCAAAAGCCTTTTGTGCTTGCTCATTCCACACAAACGCACCCTTCTTCAAACATTCGGTCATGGGACTTGCTATAGTGCTAAAATTCTGGATAAAGCGCCGATAAAATGATGCAAGACCAAGAAAAGATCTCACCTCCGAAACTGTTGTAGGGCTCAGCCAAGTTTTGATAGCATCCACCTTTGTTTGATCAACTGATACTCCATCCTTAGACACCACATAACCAAGAAACACCACACTTTCAACCAAGAAATCACACTTTTCCTTCTTCCCATAGAGTTTTTGTGCTCTTAGGGTCTCAAAGATATGTTTCAAATGAGTGAAATGTTCCTCAATAGACTTGCTATACACCAATATGTCATCAAGATAAACAACAACAAACTTACCCAAAAATGGCTTGAGTACTTCGTTCATGAGTCTCATAAAAGTGCTAGGCGCATTTGTGAGCCCAAACGGCATAACTAGCCATTCATATAGACCATGTTTAGTCTTGAATGCCGTCTTCCATTCATCACCTTCGCGCATTCTGATTTGGTGATATCCACTCCTTAGATCGATTTTTGAGAAGATAACCGATCCATGTAACTCATCAAGCATATCATCTAGTCTCGGAATGGGAAAACGATATTTTATGGTTATGTTGTTCACTGCCCTACTATCAATACACATTCTCCATGAACCATCCTTTTTAGGAACCAACAATGCCGGAACAGCACATGGGCTCATTGATTCACGCACATAACCCATGCTCATCAATTCTTCAATTTGCCGTTGCAACTCCTTTGTCTCCGCTGGATTACACCTATAGGCAGCCTTGTTTGGTAATGGAGCCCCTGGGATTAGATCAATTTGATGTTCAATTCCACGAATAGGTGGCAAACCAATTGGTAGTTCACTTGGAAACACATCTTCATACTCACCCAAGACCGCCTCTAATTGTTGTTTAAGAGGATTCTCTACACCATCTGGCTTAGTATTCTTTGCAACCAGCATATAGACTAATTCACCATTATCAATAGCATTCTTCACTTCACTTTCAGTAGCAAACATAGTGAGGTTAGGGCTTTTACCTCTCTTTGTAATCATGGAACGGACTTCATTTGATGCCATTGGTTTCAACACAATTCTCTTGCCGTTGAAGTTCAATTCATGCTCATTGGACCTCCCTCTATGCGTCACATCCCTATCAAATTGCCAAGGGCGTCCCAAAAGTATGTGACTTGCATCCATGGGCACCACATCACACAAGACCTCATCAACATAAGATCCCATGGTCAATCCCACACGTGTCTGCCTTGTAACATTTATGCTACTCCCATTGTCCAGCCAATGTAGTGCATAAGGCTTAGGATGTTTTGTTGTGAGTAATCCTAATTTAGACACCATTTCAGTTGAGGCCGCATTGGTACAACTACCTCCATCCACAATGACACTACACCACTTATCCTGCACTTGACATTTAGTGTAGAATATTTGATTCCTTTGATCTCCTTCCACGGGTACCGTCTTGGCTTGCAAAGTTCTGAGCATCAAGGTATCATATATGGGAGGTCCATATATTTCTACCTTATCATCATCATCTTCAACAATTTCAATTCCGTCACCTTCATTATTGCCACCAAATGAACCGCCAGATTCTTCTTCTTCCTCAACCAACGCATCACGCATGCTAATTGCTTCTCGGAGGGTCACAACTCGTTGATTAGGACAAGCTCTAGAAAAGTGTCCAAAGCCTTGACACTTAAAACACCTAACCTTTGACAGGTTAGTCTCCTTGGCCGCGGCAATAGGCTGTTTAGGAGTGGGCTCACTTTGTTTTGGTTGATTCACCGTTGGTTTAGTGTTAGGGGCTGGACTTGCACTACCCGACACACCTCCCTTGGACCAACCACTTGAACTCCCAGCATTATATCTACTCTTGTTTTGATTTTCAATCTTCAAGCATAAGGTGCACAAATTGTTGAAATCTGTGTAATTACATAGCTCAACAGCAAAGGCTATGTTCTTATTCAGCCCACGAAGGAAACGGCTCATTCTTTGTTCTTCATTTTCCTCCACTTCACCCATTAGGCATAGGTTCTCAAATTCATCAATGTACTCAGTGACACTCATTTTGCCTTGCACCAATTCTGAAATCTTCTTGTACAAATTCAGTCGGTGGTTTGATGGTACATATCTTTTGCGCAACTTCCTCTTCAAGGACTCCCAAGATTGGATTTTCTCCTTTCCATCTCGTGTTCTTCTAGCCTTCAACCCCTCATACCACAATGATGCACTTTTGCCAAGTTTCAGAATAGCATATTTGCAACGTTTCTCATCATCAAGATCCTTGAAGTCAAACATTCTATCAATCTTGCGCTCCCATTCTAAATAATTCTCCGGGTCTATACTACCATTGAATTCCGGTAGTTCGGTGATTTTGAACTCATCCACGTTTGGACGTGGTGGTTCACCCCTTCTAGGCCTCCATCGTTCATCTCTCAAATCAATGTTCCTCATTGCTTCGCGCAATCTAGCCATGAATTCCTCGTTGTCGAAGTCCATTGTTGTTGCTAACCACGGAATCAGAACCGTGCTCTGATTACCACTAATGATACGAATTATACTAAGGATAGCGTAAGCAAAAACAACCAATAACGAAGATACTATGTACCACCCTTATTAGTTGAATTTCTCACGTGTTTTGTAGTATGGGTTTCTTTTGTTATAGTAAAAAAAGAGAGGAAATGAGCAGTGTTAAACTACACCAATAGCCTAACAAAGAGATTAGCACTCAACACCAATTGAGCTAATCGGACAATTTTCAAGACGACGCTTGCAAATAATCGGACGAAAATGTAGACACAATTTCTGAGTATACTGAATTATTTCTTGTTTATTCGATGATCAATAATGTTCAGCATACATAGTTATATAGGCGAAAATGCATAGCCTAATAAAATACAAAATAAAGTGCAACATAAAATGCAATTATACTAGTAATAAAATGACATTTATTCCAATCAGCTATTGTAACTCCTTCTCCATGAGTAGTCACACGCCCCCTTTAATGCTTTGAATGGCTCTTTTATGCTCCTTTTGTAACCACTTGGATAGGTTTTTAAATGGCTGAATTTATTTGCTTAAATGATGAAAATAATTAAAATAGCCAAGTGATTAAACTCAGCCCTTGTTGCTGACTTATGGGCGCCCCCACGCCATTAACCTTCTTTTGATGGTCACTTGCGTTTATTTCAAATTCTTCCGGATAAATTTTGGTACCACTTGAGAAAAAAGTGTTTTGTCCAAATGTATGCTCTGTCCCGAAAGACAACGTTTTTATATTGTGGCCGGTAATTTTGAGATTTTCATTCTAGCATATTGGTCGACAGTTGGTACATGTTATTATTATGCTTTTTCCAATATGTTAGCTATTATTTTTTTCTCATTCTCTATTTTTCAAGATTATTCAATCTTCTGCTTGAGAAAAAAAAGAGAACATTTATTGTGAATGTTGCCCAAAATGAAATTTTAATGAGACATGATGATATATGTTGCACTTCGATGTCCCTTGTCCCTAATTGAAACTTTAAAACTACAATAAGTAGTTATTTTGCCAATGTTTTCTCATTCTTGAACTATTCAGCAACCTTCAATCTTCTGCTTGAGAAAAACGTGTTTTGTCCAAATGTATGCTCTGTCCCGAAGTAGTGATTTTGCCAATGTTTTCTCATTCTTGAACTATTCAAGAACCTTCAATCTTCTGCTGGAGAAAAACGTGTTTTGTCAAAATGTATGCTCTGTCCCGAAAGACAACGTTTTTATATTGTAGCCTGTAATTTTGAGATTTTCATTCTAACATATTGGTCGACGGTTGGTACATGTTATGATTATGCTTTTTCCAATATGTTAACCATTATTTTTTTTTCTCATTCCTGATTATTCAAGATTATTCATATTCAATCTTCTGCTTGAGAAAAAAAAACCATAATTGTAAATGTTGCCTTAATGCAAAAGCTTGTTTTTGCCCAAAATGAAATTTTAATGAGTCATGATGATATATGTTGTACTTCGATGTCCCTTGTCCCTAATTCAAAATTTAAAACTACAACAAGTAGTGATTTTGCCAATGTTTTCTCATTCTTGAACTATTTATGAACCTTCAATCTTCTGCTTAAGAAAAACGTGTTTTGTCCAAATGTATGCTCTGTCCCGAAGTAGTGATTTTGCCAATGTTTTCTCATTCTTGAACTATTCAAGAACCTTCAATCTTCTGCTTGAGAAAAATGTGTTTTGTCCAAATGTATGCTCTGTCCCGAAGTAGTGATTTTGCCAATGTTTTCTCATTCTTGAACTATTCAGGAACCTTCGATCTTATGCTTGAGAAAAAAGTGTTTTGTCCAAATGTATGCTCTCTCCCGAAAGACAACGTTTTTATATTGTGGCCGGTAATTTTGAGATTTTCATTCTAGCATATTGGTCGACAGTTGGTACATGTTATTATTATGCTTTTTCCAATATGTTAGCTATTATTTTTTTCTCATTCTTGATTTTTCAAGATTATTCAATCTTCTGCTTGAGAAAAAAAAGAGAACATTTATTGTGAATGTTGCCCAAAATGAAATTTTAATGAGACATGATGATATATGTTGCACTTCGATGTCCCTTGTCCCTATTTGAAATTTTAAAACTACAATAAGTAGTGATTTTGCCAATGTTTTCTCATTCTTAAACTATTCAGGAACCTCCTGTCTATGTTCAACTAACCCGTGAATTTCTTAGCTCTCTTATCATAACTGATCTAGTACAGATAAGTTCCAGCGGTACTCTCCATTTTCGTATGTTTAATGTTCAATATAGATGTAGTTTTGATCAAATGGCTGAATTCTTGCATCTCCCTCACGGAGATGGAGAAATCTGTGAAGTCCCAGGCGATCAAATTGGCAAAATACCTCTAAACTATTTTGGAAAGCAATCACGGCAAAAGGTATTACTGCCTCCTCCATTCAAAATTATGCCTTACGCTACTTTCACAAGCTTATAGCTTGCACCATTCTAGGCCGAGCTAATTCAAACAAGGTAAACTCTAAGGATATATTTTATTTGTTTGCATCAATTAAACCTTTAAGAGTAAATTTTGTTCCGTTTCTATTTTCACACATGCATTCGACTAAAAATCAAAGACACGGACCAATTGTTTTTGGGGGACTAATCACGACCATAGCCAAAGTCATAGGACTATGACAAAGACTAGAAAATTTAGAATGCTTGCCAGCTCGCCTTATTGATGAAGAAATGGTTAGGAGTATAAGTCTAGTAAGATTAAGAAATGATGATTGGTATGATTTAATGATTAATAATAAGGTTTTCAGAAATTTCATTCTGCCTAACCCAAGAAGAACAGATGTGCGAGACTCAAGAAATTTCATATATACTTTTGACCATGTAACTAACATAGCCCCCACGCACATTCATCAAAATGTTGCTGCTTGTGGGGGCGCTCATTTTGTTCCACCTACAATAAGTAGTGATTTTGCCAATGTTTTCTCATTCTTGAACTATTCAGGAACCTTCAATCTTCTGCTTGAGAAAAACGTGTTTTGTCCAAATGTATGCTCTGTCCTGAAGTATTGATTTTGCCTATGTTTTCTCATTCTTGAGCTATTTAGGAACCTTCAATCTTCTGCTTGAGAAAAACGTGTTTTGTCCAAATGTATGCTCTGTCCCGAAAGACAACGTTTTTATATTGTAGCCTGTAATTTTGAGATTTTCATTCTAACATATTGGTCGACGGTGGTACATGTTATGATTATGCTTTTTCCAATATGTTAACCATTATTTATTTTTCTCATTCCTGATTATTCAAGATTATTCATATTCAATCTTCTGCTTGATAAAAAAAAACCATAATTGTAAATGTTGCCTTAATGCAAAAGCTTGTTTTTGCCCAAAATGAAATTTTAAGGAGTCATGGTGATATATGTTGTACTTCGATGTCCCTTGCCCCTATTTCAAAATTTAAAACTACAACAAGTAGTGATTTTGCCAATGTTTTCTCATTCTTGAACTATTTATGAACCTTCAATCTTCTGCTTAAGAAAAACGTGTTTTGTCCAAATGTATGCTCTGTCCCGAAGTAGTGATTTTGCCATTGTTTTCTCATTCTTGAACTATTCAAGAACCTTCAATCTTCTGCTTGAGAAAAACGTGTTTTGTCCAAATGTATGCTCTGTCCCGAAGTAGTGATTTTGCCAATGTTTTCTCATTCTTGAACTATTCAGGAACCTTCGATCTTATGCTTGAGAAAAAAGTGTTTTGTCCAAATGTATGCTCTGTCCCGAAGTAGTGATTTTGCCAATGTTTTCTCATTCTTGAACTATTCAAGAACCTTCAATCTTCTGCTTGAGAAAAATGTGTTTTGTCCAAATGTATGCTCTGTCCCGAAGTAGTGATTTTGCCAATGTTTTCTCATTCTTGAACTATTCAGGAACCTTCGATCTTATGCTTGAGAAAAAAGTGTTTTGTCCAAATGTATGCTCTGTCCCGAAAGACAACGTTTTTATATTGTGGCCGGTAATTTTGAGATTTTCATTCTAGCATATTGGTCGACAGTTGGTACATGTTATTATTATGCTTTTTCCAATATGTTAGCTATTATTTTTTTCTCATTCCTGATTTTTCAAGATTATTCATATTCAATCTTCTGCTTGATAAAAAAAAACCATAATTGTTAATGTTGCCTTAATGCAAAAGCTTGTTTTTGCCCAAAATGAAATTTTAATGAGTCATGGTGATATATGTTGTACTTCGATGTCCCTTGCCCCTATTTCAAAATTTAAAACTACAACAAGTAGTGATTTTGCCAATGTTTTCTCATTCTTGAACTATTTATGAACCTTCAATCTTCTGCTTCAGAAAAACGTGTTTTGTCCAAATGTATGATCTGTCCCGAAGTAGTGATTTTGCCATTGTTTTCTCATTCTTGAACTATTCAAGAACCTTCAATCTTCTGCTTGAGAAAAACGTGTTTTGTCCAAATGTATGCTCTGTCCCGAAGTAGTGATTTTGCCAATGTTTTCTCATTCTTGAACTATTCAAGAACCTTCAATCTTCTGCTTGAGAAAAACGTGTTTTGTCCAAATGTATGCTCTGTCTCGAAAGACAACGTTTTTATATTGTAGCCTGTAATTTTGAGATTTTCATTCTAACATATTGGTCGACGGTTGGTACATGTTATGATTATGCTTTTTCCAATATGTTAACCATTATTTATTTTTCTCATTCCTGATTATTCAAGATTATTCATATTCAATCTTCTGCTTGATAAAAAAAAACCATAATTGTAAATGTTGCCTTAATGCAAAAGCTTGTTTTTGCCCAAATAGAAATTTTAATGAGTCATGGTGATATATGTTGTACTTCGATGTCCCTTGCCCCTATTTCAAAATTTAAAACTACAACAAGTAGTGATTTTGCCAATGTTTTCTCATTCTTGAACTATTTATGAACCTTCAATCTTCTGCTTCAGAAAAACGTGTTTTGTCCAAATGTATGCTCTGTCCCGAAGTAGTGATTTTGCCATTGTTTTCTCATTCTTGAACTATTCAAGAACCTTCAATCTTCTGCTTGAGAAAAACGTGTTTTGTCCAAATGTATGCTCTGTCCCGAAGTAGTGATTTTGCCAATGTTTTCTCATTCTTGAACTATTCAAGAACCTTCAATCTTCTGCTTGAGAAAAACGTGTTTTGTCCAAATGTATGCTCTGTCTCGAAAGACAACGTTTTTATATTGTAGCCTGTAATTTTGAGATTTTCATTCTAACATATTGGTCGACGGTTGGTACATGTTATGATTATGCTTTTTCCAATATGTTAACCATTATTTATTTTTCTCATTCCTGATTATTCAAGATTATTCATATTCAATCTTCTGCTTGATAAAAAAAAACCATAATTGTAAATGTTGCCTTAATGCAAAAGCTTGTTTTTGCCCAAAATGAAATTTTAATGAGTCATGGTGATATATGTTGTACTTCGATGTCCCTTGCCCCTATTTCAAAATTTAAAACTACAACAAGTAGTGATTTTGCCAATGTTTTCTCATTCTTGAACTATTTATGAACCTTCAATCTTCTGCTTCAGAAAAACGTGTTTTGTCCAAATGTATGCTCTGTCCCGAAGTAGTGATTTTGCCATTGTTTTCTCATTCTTGAACTATTCAAGAACCTTCAATCTTCTGCTTGAGAAAAACGTGTTTTGTCCAAATGTATGCTCTGTCCCGAAGTAGTGATTTTGCCAATGTTTTCTCATTCTTGAACTATTCAGGAACCTTCGATCTTATGCTTGAGAAAAAAGTGTTTTGTCCAAATGTATGCTCTGTCCCGAAGTAGTGATTTTGCCTATGTTTTCTCATTCTTGAACTATTCAAGAACCTTCAATCTTCTGCTTGAGAAAAACGTGTTTTGTCAAAATGTATGCTCTGTCCCGAAGTAGTGATTTTGCCAATGTTTTCTCATTCTTGAACTATTCAAGAACCTTCAATCTTCTGCTTGAGAAAAATGTGTTTTGTCCAAATGTATGCTCTGTCCCGAAGTAGTGATTTTGCCAATGTTTTCTCATTCTTGAACTATTCAGGAACCTTCGATCTTATGCTTGAGAAAAAAGTGTTTTGTCCAAATGTATGCTCTCTCCCGAAAGACAACGTTTTTATATTGTGGCCGGTAATTTTGAGATTTTCATTCTAGCATATTGGTCGACAGTTGGTACATGTTATTATTATGCTTTTTCCAATATGTTAGCTATTATTTTTTTCTCATTCCTGATTTTTCAAGATTATTCATATTCAATCTTCTGCTTGATAAAAAAAAAACCATAATTGTAAATGTTGCCTTAATGCAAAAGCTTGTTTTTGCCCAAAATGAAATTTTAATGAGTCATGGTGATATATGTTGTACTTCGATGTCCCTTGCCCCTATTTCAAAATTTAAAACTACAACAAGTAGTGATTTTGCCAATGTTTTCTCATTCTTGAACTATTTATGAACCTTCAATCTTCTGCTTCAGAAAAACGTGTTTTGTCCAAATGTATGATCTGTCCCGAAGTAGTGATTTTGCCATTGTTTTCTCATTCTTGAACTATTCAAGAACCTTCAATCTTCTGCTTGAGAAAAACGTGTTTTGTCCAAATGTATGCTCTGTCTCGAAAGACAACGTTTTTATATTGTAGCCTGTAATTTTGAGATTTTCATTCTAAAATATTGGTCGACGGTTGGTACATGTTATGATTATGCTTTTTCCAATATGTTAACCATTATTTATTTTTCTCATTCCTGATTATTCAAGATTATTCATATTCAATCTTCTGCTTGATAAAAAAAACCATAATTGTAAATGTTGCCTTAATGCAAAAGCTTGTTTTTGCCCAAAATGAAATTTTAATGAGTCATGGTGATATATGTTGTACTTCGATGTCCCTTGCCCCTATTTCAAAATTTAAAACTACAACAAGTAGTGATTTTGCCAATGTTTTCTCATTCTTGAACTATTTATGAACCTTCAATCTTCTGCTTCAGAAAAACGTGTTTTGTCCAAATGTATGCTCTGTCCCGAAGTAGTGAATTTGCCATTGTTTTCTCATTCTTGAACTATTCAAGAACCTTCAATCTTCTGCTTGAGAAAAACGTGTTTTGTCAAAATGTATGCTCTGTCCCGAAAGACAACGTTTTTATATTGTAGCCTGTAATTTTGAGATTTTCATTCTAACATATTGGTCGACGGTTGGTACATGTTATGATTATTCTTTTTCCAATATGTTAACCATTATTTTTTTTTCTCATTCCTGATTATTCAAGATTATTCATATTCAATCTTCTGCTTGAGAAAAAAAAACCATAATTGTAAATGTTGCCTTAATGCAAAAGCTTGTTTTTGCCCAAAATGAAATTTTAATGAGACATGATGATATATGTTGCACTTCGATGTCCCTTGTCCCTAATTGAAACTTTAAAACTACAATAAGTAGTTATTTTGCCAATGTTTTCTCATTCTTGAATTATTCAGCAACCTTCAATCTTCTGCTTGAGAAAAACGTGTTTTGTCCAAATGTATCCTCTGTCCCGAAGTAGTGATTTTGCCAATGTTTTCTCATTCTTGAACTATTCAAGAACCTTCAATCTTCTGCTTGAGAAAAACGTGTTTTGTCAAAATGTATGCTCTGTCCCGAAAGACAACGTTTTTATATTGTAGCCTGTAATTTTGAGATTTTCATTCTAACATATTGGTCGACGGTTGGTACATGTTATGATTATGCTTTTTCCAATATGTTAACCATTTTTTTTTTTTCTCATTCCTGATTATTCAAGATTATTCATATTCAATCTTCTGCTTGAGAAAAAAAAACCATAATTGTAAATGTTGCCTTAATGCAAAAGCTTGTTTTTGCCCAAAATGAAATTTTAATGAGTCATGATGATATATGTTGTACTTCGATGTCCCTTGTCCCTAATTCAAAATTTAAAACTACAACAAGTAGTGATTTTGCCAATGTTTTCTCATTCTTGAACTATTCAAGAACCTTCAATCTTCTGCTTGAGAAAAACGTGTTTTGTCCAAATGTATGCTCTGTCCCGAAGTAGTGATTTTGCCAATGTTTTCTCATTCTTGAACTATTCAAGAACCTTCAATCTTCTGCTTTAGAAAAACGTGTTTTGTCCAAATGTATGCTCTGTCTCGAAAGACAACGTTTTTATATTGTAGCCTGTAATTTTGAGATTTTCATTCTAACATATTGGTCGACGGTTGGTACATGTTATGATTATGCTTTTTCCAATATGTTAACCATTATTTTTTTTTCTCATTCCTGATTATTCAAGATTATTCATATTCAATCTTCTGCTTGATAAAAAAAAACCATAATTGTAAATGTTGCCTTAATGCAAAAGCTTGTTTTTGCCCAAAATGAAATTTTAATGAGTCATGGTGATATATGTTGTACTTCGATGTCCCTTGCCCCTATTTCAAAATTTAAAACTACAACAAGTAGTGATTTTGCCAATGTTTTCTCATTCTTGAACTATTTATGAACCTTCAATCTTCTGCTTCAGAAAAACGTGTTTTGTCCAAATGTATGCTCTGTCCCGAAGTAGTGATTTTGCCATTGTTTTCTCATTCTTGAACTATTCAAGAACCTTCAATCTTCTGCTTGAGAAAAACGTGTTTTGTCCAAATGTATGCTCTGTCCCGAAGTAGTGATTTTGCCAATGTTTTCTCATTCTTGAACTATTCAGGAACCTTCGATCTTATGCTTGAGAAAAAAGTGTTTTGTCCAAATGTATGCTCTGTCCCGAAGTAGTGATTTTGCCAATGTTTTCTCATTCTTGAACTATTCAAGAACCTTCAATCTTCTGCTAGAGAAAAACGTGTTATGTCCAAATGTATGCTCTGTCCCGAAGTAGTGATTTTGCCTATGTTTTCTCATTCTTGAACTATTCAAGAACCTTCAATCTTCTGCTTGAGAAAAACGTGTTTTGTCAAAATGTATGCTCTGTCCCGAAAGACAACGTTTTTATATTGTAGCCTGTAATTTTGAGATTTTCATTCTAACATATTGGTCGACGGTTGGTACATGTTATGATTATGCTTTTTCCAATATGTTAACCATTATTTTTTTTTCTCATTCCTGATTATTCAAGATTATTCATATTCAATCTTCTGCTTGAGAAAAAAAAACCATAATTGTAAATGTTGCCTTAATGCAAAAGCTTGTTTTTGCCCAAAATGAAATTTTAATGAGTCATGATGATATATGTTGTACTTCGATGTCCCTTGTCCCTAATTCAAAATTTAAAACTACAACAAGTAGTGATTTTGCCAATGTTTTCTCATTCTTGAACTATTTATGAACCTTCAATCTTCTGCTTAACAAAAACGTGTTTTGTCCAAATGTATGCTCTGTCCCGAAGTAGTGATTTTGCCAATGTTTTCTCATTCTTGAACTATTCAAGAACCTTCAATCTTCTGCTTGAGAAAAATGTGTTTTGTCCAAATGTATGCTCTGTCCCGAAGTAGTGATTTTGCCAATGTTTTCTCATTCTTGAACTATTCAGGAACCTTCGATCTTATGCTTGAGAAAAAAGTGTTTTGTCCAAATGTATGCTCTGTCCCGAAGTAGTGATTTTGCCTATGTTTTCTCATTCTTGAACTATTCAAGAACCTTCAATCTTCTGCTTGAGAAAAAAGTGTTTTGTCAAAATGTATGCTCTGTCCCGAAGTAGTGATTTTGCCAATGTTTTCTCATTCTTGAACTATTCAAGAACCTTCAATCTTCTGCTTGAGAAAAATGTGTTTTGTCCAAATGTATGCTCTGTCCCGAAGTAGTGATTTTGCCAATGTTTTCTCATTCTTGAACTATTCAGGAACCTTCGATCTTATGCTTGAGAAAAAAGTGTTTTGTCCAAATGTATGCTCTCTCCCGAAAGACAACGTTTTTATATTGTGGCCGGTAATTTTGAGATTTTCATTCTAGCATATTGGTCGACAGTTGGTACATGTTATTATTATGCTTTTTCCAATATGTTAGCTATTATTTTTTTCTCATTCCTGATTTTTCAAGATTATTCATATTCAATCTTCTGCTTGATAAAAAAAAAACCATAATTGTAAATGTTGCCTTAATGCAAAAGCTTGCTTTTGCCCAAAATGAAATTTTAATGAGTCATGGTGATATATGTTGTACTTCGATGTCCCTTGCCCCTATTTCAAAATTTAAAACTACAACAAGTAGTGATTTTGCCAATGTTTTCTCATTCTTGAACTATTTATGAACCTTCAATCTTCTGCTTCAGAAAAACGTGTTTTGTCCAAATGTATGATCTGTCCCGAAGTAGTGATTTTGCCATTGTTTTCTCATTCTTGAACTATTCAAGAACCTTCAATCTTCTGCTTGAGAAAAACGTGTTTTGTCCAAATGTATGCTCTGTCTCGAAAGACAACGTTTTTATATTGTAGCCTGTAATTTTGAGATTTTCATTCTAAAATATTGGTCGACGGTTGGTACATGTTATGATTATGCTTTTTCCAATATGTTAACCATTATTTATTTTTCTCATTCCTGATTATTCAAGATTATTCATATTCAATCTTCTGCTTGATAAAAAAAAACCATAATTGTAAATGTTGCCTTAATGCAAAAGCTTGTTTTTGCCCAAAATGAAATTTTAATGAGTCATGGTGATATATGTTGTACTTCGATGTCCCTTGCCCCTATTTCAAAATTTAAAACTACAACAAGTAGTGATTTTGCCAATGTTTTCTCATTCTTGAACTATTTATGAACCTTCAATCTTCTGCTTCAGAAAAACGTGTTTTGTCCAAATGTATGCTCTGTCCCGAAGTAGTGATTTTGCCATTGTTTTCTCATTCTTGAACTATTCAAGAACCTTCAATCTTCTGCTTGAGAAAAACGTGTTTTGTCAAAATGTATGCTCTGTCCCGAAAGACAACGTTTTTATATTGTAGCCTGTAATTTTGAGATTTTCATTCTAACATATTGGTCGACGGTTGGTACATGTTATGATTATTCTTTTTCCAATATGTTAACCATTATTTTTTTTTCTCATTCCTGATTATTCAAGATTATTCATATTCAATCTTCTGCTTGAGAAAAAAAAACCATAATTGTAAATGTTGCCTTAATGCAAAAGCTTGTTTTTGCCCAAAATGAAATTTTAATGAGTCATGATGATATATGTTGTACTTCGATGTCCCTTGTCCCTAATTCAAAATTTAAAACTACAACAAGTAGTGATTTTGCCAATGTTTTCTCATTCTTGAACTATTCAAGAACCTTCAATCTTCTGCTTGAGAAAAACGTGTTTTGTCCAAATGTATGCTCTGTCCCGAAGTAGTGATTTTGCCAATGTTTTCTCATTCTTGAACTATTCAAGAACCTTCAATCTTCTGCTTGAGAAAAACGTGTTTTGTCCAAATGTATGCTCTGTCTCGAAAGACAACGTTTTTATATTGTAGCCTGTAATTTTGAGATTTTCATTCTAACATATTGGTCGACGGTTGGTACATGTTATGATTATGCTTTTTCCAATATGTTAACCATTATTTTTTTTTCTCATTCCTGATTATTCAAGATTATTCATATTCAATCTTCTGCTTGATAAAAAAAAACCATAATTGTAAATGTTGCCTTAATGCAAAAGCTTGTTTTTGCCCAAAATGAAATTTTAATGAGTCATGGTGATATATGTTGTACTTCGATGTCCCTTGCCCCTATTTCAAAATTTAAAACTACAACAAGTAGTGATTTTGCCAATGTTTTCTCATTCTTGAACTATTTATGAACCTTCAATCTTCTGCTTCAGAAAAACGTGTTTTGTCCAAATGTATGCTCTGTCCCGAAGTAGTGATTTTGCCATTGTTTTCTCATTCTTGAACTATTCAAGAACCTTCAATCTTCTGCTTGAGAAAAACGTGTTTTGTCCAAATGTATGCTCTGTCCCGAAGTAGTGATTTTGCCAATGTTTTCTCATTCTTGAACTATTCAGGAACCTTCGATCTTATGCTTGAGAAAAAAGTGTTTTGTCCAAATGTATGCTCTGTCCCGAAGTAGTGATTTTGCCAATGTTTTCTCATTCTTGAACTATTCAAGAACCTTCAATCTTCTGCTTGAGAAAAACGTGTTATGTCCAAATGTATGCTCTGTCCCGAAGTAGTGATTTTGCCTATGTTTTCTCATTCTTGAACTATTCAAGAACCTTCAATCTTCTGCTTGAGAAAAACGTGTTTTGTCAAAATGTATGCTCTGTCCCGAAAGACAACGTTTTTATATTGTAGCCTGTAATTTTGAGATTTTCATTCTAACATATTGGTCGACGGTTGGTACATGTTATGATTATGCTTTTTCCAATATGTTAACCATTATTTTTTTTTCTCATTCCTGATTATTCAAGATTATTCATATTCAATCTTCTGCTTGAGAAAAAAAAACCATAATTGTAAATGTTGCCTTAATGCAAAAGCTTGTTTTTGCCCAAAATGAAATTTTAATGAGTCATGATGATATATGTTGTACTTCGATGTCCCTTGTCCCTAATTCAAAATTTAAAACTACAACAAGTAGTGATTTTGCCAATGTTTTCT
Source organism: Trifolium dubium (assembly GCA_951804385.1). Lineage (NCBI taxonomy): Eukaryota > Viridiplantae > Streptophyta > Magnoliopsida > Fabales > Fabaceae > Trifolium > Trifolium dubium. Next base: position 20,639,772 of record OX638071.1, on the reverse strand, counting down.
CATTCTTGAACTATTTATGAACCTTCAATCTTCTGCTTAACAAAAACGTGTTTTGTCCAAATGTATGCTCTGTCCCGAAGTAGTGATTTTGCCAATGTTTTCTCATTCTTGAACTATTCAAGAACCTTCAATCTTCTGCTTGAGAAAAATGTGTTTTGTCCAAATGTATGCTCTGTCCCGAAGTAGTGATTTTGCCAATGTTTTCTCATTCTTGAACTATTCAGGAACCTTCGATCTTATGCTTGAGAAAAAAGAGTTTTGTCCAAATGTATGCTCTGTCCCGAAAGACAACGTTTTTATATTGTGGCCGGTAATTTTGAGATTTTCATTCTAGCATATTGGTCGACAGTTGGTACATGTTATTATTATGCTTTTTCCAATATGTTAGCTATTATTTTTTTCTCATTCTCTATTTTTCAAGATTATTCAATCTTCTGCTTGAAAAAAAAAAGAGAACATTTATTGTGAATGTTGCCCAAAATGAAATTTTAATGAGACATGATGATATATGTTGCACTTCGATGTCCCTTGTCCCTAATTGAAACTTTAAAACTACAATAAGTAGTTATTTTGCCAATGTTTTCTCATTCTTGAACTATTCAGCAACCTTCAATCTTCTGCTTGAGAAAAACGTGTTTTGTCCAAATGTATGCTCTGTCCGGAAGTAGTGATTTTGCCAATGTTTTCTCATTCTTGAACTATTCAAGAACCTTCAATCTTCTGCTTGAGAAAAACGTGTTTTGTCCAAATGTATGCTCTGTCTCGAAAGACAACGTTTTTATATTGTAGCCTGTAATTTTGAGATTTTCATTCTAACATATTGGTCGACGGTTGGTACATGTTATGATTATGCTTTTTCCAATATGTTAACCATTATTTTTTTTTCTCATTCCTGATTATTCAAGATTATTCATATTCAATCTTCTGCTTGATAAAAAAAAACCATAATTGTAAATGTTGCCTTAATGCAAAAGCTTGTTTTTGCCCAAAATGAAATTTTAATGAGTCATGGTGATATATGTTGTACTTCGATGTCCCTTGCCCCTATTTCAAAATTTAAAACTACAACAAGTAGTGATTTTGCCAATGTTTTCTCATTCTTGAACTATTTATGAACCTTCAATCTTCTGCTTCAGAAAAACGTGTTTTGTCCAAATGTATGCTCTGTCCCGAAGTAGTGATTTTGCCATTGTTTTCTCATTCTTGAACTATTCAAGAACCTTCAATCTTCTGCTTGAGAAAAACGTGTTTTGTCCAAATGTATGCTCTGTCCCGAAGTAGTGATTTTGCCAATGTTTTCTCATTCTTGAACTATTCAGGAACCTTCGATCTTATGCTTGAGAAAAAAGTGTTTTGTCCAAATGTATGCTCTGTCCCGAAGTAGTGATTTTGCCAATGTTTTCTCATTCTTGAACTATTCAAGAACCTTCAATCTTCTGCTTGAGAAAAACGTGTTATATCCAAATGTATGCTCTGTCCCGAAGTAGTGATTTTGCCTATGTTTTCTCATTCTTGAACTATTCAGGAACCTTCAATCTTATGTTTGAGAAAAAAGTGTTTTGTCCAAATGTATGCTCTGTCCCGAAAGACAACGTTTTTATATTGTGGCCGGTAATTTTGAGATTTTCATTCTAGCATATTGGTCGACAGTTGGTACATGTTATTATTATGCTTTTTCCAATATGTTAGCTATTATTTTTTTCTCATTCTTGATTTTTCAAGATTATTCAATCTTCTGCTTGAGAAAAAAAAGAGAACCTTTATTGTGAATGTTGCCCAAAATGAAATTTTAATGAGACATGATGATATATGTTGCACTTCGATGTCCCTTGTCCCTAATTGAAACTTTAAAACTACAATAAGTAGTTATTTTGCCAATGTTTTCTCATTCTATAACTATTCAGCAACCTTCAATCTTCTGCTTGAGAAAAACGTGTTTTGTCCAAATGTATGCTCTGTCCCGAAGTAGTGATTTTGCCAATGTTTTCTCATTCTTGAACTATTCAAGAACCTTCAATCTTCTGCTTGAGAAAAACGTGTTTTGTCAAAATGTATGCTCTGTCCCGAAAGACAACGTTTTTATATTGTAGCCTGTAATTTTGAGATTTTCATTCTAACATATTGGTCGACGGTTGGTACATGTTATGATTATGCTTTTTCCAATATGTTAACCATTTTTTTTTTTTCTCATTCCTGATTATTCAAGATTATTTATATTCAATCTTCTGCTTGAGAAAAAAAAACCATAATTGTAAATGTTGCCTTAATGCAAAAGCTTGTTTTTGCCCAAAATGAAATTTTAATGAGTCATGATGATATATGTTGTACTTCGATGTCCCTTGTCCCTAATTCAAAATTTAAAACTACAACAAGTAGTGATTTTGCCAATGTTTTCTCATTCTTGAACTATTTATGAACCTTCAATCTTCTGCTTAACAAAAACGTGTTTTGTCCAAATGTATGCTCTGTCCCGAAATAGTGATTTTGCCAATGTTTTCTCATTCTTGAACTATTCAAGAACCTTCAATCTTCTGCTTGAGAAAAATGTGTTTTGTCCAAATGTATGCTCTGTCCCGAAGTAGTGATTTTGCCAATGTTTTCTCATTCTTGAACTATTCAGGAACCTTCGATCTTATGCTTGAGAAAAAAGTGTTTTGTCCAAATGTATGCTCTGTCCCGAAAGACAACGTTTTTATATTGTGGCCGGTAATTTTGAGATTTTCATTCTAGCATATTGGTCGACAGTTGGTACATGTTATTATTATGCTTTTTCCAATATGTTAGCTATTATTTTTTTCTCATTCTCTATTTTTCAAGATTATTCAATCTTCTGCTTGAGAAAAAAAAGAGAACATTTATTGTGAATGTTGCCCAAAATGAAATTTTAATGAGACATGATGATATATGTTGCACTTCGATGTCCCTTGTCCCTAATTGAAACTTTAAAACTACAATAAGTAGTTATTTTGCCAATGTTTTCTCATTCTTGAACTATTCAGCAACCTTCAATCTTTTGCTTGAGAAAAACGTGTTTTGTCCAAATGTATGCTCTGTCCCGAAGTAGTGATTTTGCCAATGTTTTCTCATTCTTGAACTATTCAAGAACCTTCAATCTTCTGCTTGAGAAAAACGTGTTTTGTCAAAATGTATGCTCTGTCCCGAAAGACAACGTTTTTATATTGTAGCCTGTAATTTTGAGATTTTCATTCTAACATATTGGTCGACGGTTGGTACATGTTATGATTATGCTTTTTCCAATATGTTAACCATTATTTTTTTTTCTCATTCCTGATTATTCAAGATTATTCATATTCAATCTTCTGCTTGAGAAAAAAAAACCATAATTGTAAATGTTGCCTTAATGCAAAAGCTTGGTTTTGCCCAAAATGAAATTTTAATGAGTCAAGATGATATATGTTGTACTTCGATGTCCCTTGTCCCTAATTCAAAATTTAAAAGTACAACAAGTAGTGATTTTGCCAATGTTTTCTCATTCTTGAACTATTTATGAACCTTCAATCTTCTGCTTCAGAAAAACGTGTTTTGTCCAAATGTATGCTCTGTCCCGAAGTAGTGATTTTGCCATTGTTTTCTCATTCTTGAACTATTCAAGAACCTTCAATCTTCTGCTTGAGAAAAACGTGTTTTGTCCAAATGTATGCTCTGTCCCGAAGTAGTGATTTTGCCAATGTTTTCTCATTCTTGAACTATTCAAGAACCTTCAATCTTCTGCTTGAGAAAAACGTGTTTTGTCCAAATGTATGCTCTGTCTCGAAAGACAACGTTTTTATATTGTAGCCTGTAATTTTGAGATTTTCATTCTAACATATTGGTCGACGGTTGGTACATGTTATGATTATGCTTTTTCCAATATGTTAACCATTATTTTTTTTTCTCATTCCTGATTATTCAAGATTATTCATATTCAATCTTCTGCTTGATAAAAAAAAACCATAATTGTAAATGTTGCCTTAATGCAAAAGCTTGTTTTTGCCCAAAATGAAATTTTAATGAGTCATGGTGATATATGTTGTACTTCGATGTCCCTTGCCCCTATTTCAAAATTTAAAACTACAACAAGTAGTGATTTTGCCAATGTTTTCTCATTCTTGAACTATTTATGAACCTTCAATCTTCTGCTTCAGAAAAACGTGTTTTGTCCAAATGTATGCTCTGTCCCGAAGTAGTGATTTTGCCATTGTTTTCTCATTCTTGAACTATTCAAGAACCTTCAATCTTCTGCTTGAGAAAAACGTTTTTGTCCAAATGTATGCTCTGTCCCGAAGTAGTGATTTTGCCAATGTTTTCTCATTCTTGAACTATTCAAGAACCTTCAATCTTCTGCTTGAGAAAAACGTGTTATGTCCAAATGCATGCTCTGTCCCGAAGTAGTGATTTTGCCTATGTTTTCTCATTCTTGAACTATTCAGGAACCTTCAATCTTATGTTTGAGAAAAAAGTGTTTTGTCCAAATGTATGCTCTGTCCCGAAAGACAACGTTTTTATATTGTGGCCGGTAATTTTGAGATTTTCATTCTAGCATATTGGTCGACAGTTGGTACATGTTATTATTATGCTTTTTCCAATATGTTAGCTATTATTTTTTTTCTCATTCTTGATTTTTCAAGATTATTCATCTTCTGCTTGAGAAAAAAAAGAGAACCTTTATTGTGAATGTTGCCCAAAATGAAATTTTAATGAGACATGATGATATATGTTGCACTTCGATGTCCCTTGTCCCTAATTGAAACTTTAAAACTACAATAAGTAGTTATTTTGCCAATGTTTTCTCATTCTTGAACTATTCAGCAACCTTCAATCTTCTGCTTGAGAAAAACGTGTTTTGTCCAAATGTATGCTCTGTCCGGAAGTAGTGATTTTGCCAATGTTTTCTCATTCTTGAACTATTCAAGAACCTTCAATCTTCTGCTTGAGAAAAACGTGTTTTGTCAAAATGTATGCTCTGTCCCGAAAGACAACGTTTTTATATTGTAGCCTGTAATTTTGAGATTTTCATTCTAACATATTGGTCGACGGTTGGTACATGTTATGATTATGCTTTTTCCAATATGTTAACCATTATTTTTTTTTCTCATTCCTGATTATTCAAGATTATTCATATTCAATCTTCTGCTTGAGAAAAAAAACCATAATTATAAATGTTGCCTTAATGCAAAAGCTTGTTTTTGCCCAAAATGAAATTTTAATGAGTCAAGATGATATATGTTGTACTTCGATGTCCCTTGTCCCTAATTCAAAATTTAAAACTACAACAAGTAGTGATTTTGCCAATGTTTTCTCATTCTTGAACTATTTATGAACCTTCAATCTTCTGCTTCAGAAAAACGTGTTTTGTCCAAATGTATGCTCTGTCCCGAAGTAGTGATTTTGCCATTGTTTTCTCATTCTTGAACTATTCAAGAACCTTCAATCTTCTGCTTGAGAAAAACGTGTTTTGTCCAAATGTATGCTCTGTCCCGAAGTAGTGATTTTGCCAATGTTTTCTCATTCTTGAACTATTCAAGAACCTTCAATCTTCTGCTTGAGAAAAACGTGTTTTGTCCAAATGTATGCTCTGTCTCGAAAGACAACGTTTTTATATTGTAGCCTGTAATTTTGAGATTTTCATTCTAACATATTGGTCGACGGTTGGTACATGTTATGATTATGCTTTTTCCAATATGTTAACCATTATTTTTTTTTCTCATTCCTGATTATTCAAGATTATTCATATTCAATCTTCTGCTTGAGAAAAAAAAACCATAATTGTAAATGTTGCCTTAATGCAAAAGCTTGTTTTTGCCCAAAATGAAATTTTAATGAGTCATGATGATATATGTTGTACTTCGATGTCCCTTGTCCCTAATTCAAAATTTAAAACTACAACAAGTAGTGATTTTGCCAATGTTTTCTCATTCTTGAACTATTTATGAACCTTCAATCTTCTGCTTCAGAAAAACGTGTTTTGTCCAAATGTATGCTCTGTCCCGAAGTAGTGATTTTGCCATTGTTTTCTCATTCTTGAACTATTCAAGAACCTTCAATCTTCTGCTTGAGAAAAACGTGTTTTGTCCAAATGTATGCTCTGTCCCGAAGTAGTGATTTTGCCAATGTTTTCTCATTCTTGAACTATTCAAGAACCTTCAATCTTCTGCTTGAGAAAAACGTGTTTTGTCCAAATGTATGCTCTGTCTCGAAAGACAACGTTTTTATATTGTAGCCTGTAATTTTGAGATTTTCATTCTAACATATTGGTCGACGGTTGGTACATGTTATGATTATGCTTTTTCCAATATGTTAACCATTATTTTTTTTTCTCATTCCTGATTATTCAAGATTATTCATATTCAATCTGCTGCTTGATAAAAAAAAACCATAATTGTAAATGTTGCCTTAATGCAAAAGCTTGTTTTTCCCCAAAATGAAATTTTAATGAGTCATGGTGATATATGTTGTACTTCGATGTCCCTTGCCCCTATTTCAAAATTTAAAACTACAACAAGTAGTGATTTTGCCAATGTTTTCTCATTCTTGAACTATTTATGAACCTTCAATCTTCTGCTTCAGAAAAACGTGTTTTGTCCAAATGTATGCTCTGTCCCGAAGTAGTGATTTTGCCATTGTTTTCTCATTCTTGAACTATTCAAGAACCTTCAATCTTCTGCTTGAGAAAAACGTGTTTTGTCCAAATGTATGCTCTGTCCCGAAGTAGTGATTTTGCCAATGTTTTCTCATTCTTGAACTATTCAGGAACCTTCGATCTTATGCTTGAGAAAAAAGTGTTTTGTCCAAATGTATGCTCTGTCCCGAAAGACAACGTTTTTATATTGTGGCCGGTAATTTTGAGATTTTCATTCTAGCATATTGGTCGACAGTTGGTACATGTTATTATTATGCTTTTTCCAATATGTTAGCTATTATTTTTTTCTCATTCTCTATTTTTCAAGATTATTCAATCTTCTGCTTGAGAAAAAAAAGAGAACATTTATTGTGAATGTTGCCCAAAATGAAATTTTAATGAGACATGATGATATATGTTGCACTTCGATGTCCCTTGTCCCTAATTGAAACTTTAAAACTACAATAAGTAGTTATTTTGCCAATGTTTTCTCATTCTTGAACTATTCAGCAACCTTCAATCTTTTGCTTGAGAAAAACGTGTTTTGTCCAAATGTATGCTCTGTCCCGAAGTAGTGATTTTGCCAATGTTTTCTCATTCTTGAACTATTCAAGAACCTTCAATCTTCTGCTTGAGAAAAACGTGTTTTGTCAAAATGTATGCTCTGTCCCGAAAGACAACGTTTTTATATTGTAGCCTGTAATTTTGAGATTTTCATTCTAACATATTGGTCGACGGTTGGTACATGTTATGATTATGCTTTTTCCAATATGTTAACCATTATTTTTTTTTCTCATTCCTGATTATTCAAGATTATTCATATTCAATCTTCTGCTTGAGAAAAAAAAACCATAATTGTAAATGTTGCCTTAATGCAAAAGCTTGGTTTTGCCCAAAATGAAATTTTAATGAGTCAAGATGATATATGTTGTACTTCGATGTCCCTTGTCCCTAATTCAAAATTTAAAAGTACAACAAGTAGTGATTTTGCCAATGTTTTCTCATTCTTGAACTATTTATGAACCTTCAATCTTCTGCTTCAGAAAAACGTGTTTTGTCCAAATGTATGCTCTGTCCCGAAGTAGTGATTTTGCCATTGTTTTCTCATTCTTGAACTATTCAAGAACCTTCAATCTTCTGCTTGAGAAAAACGTGTTTTGTCCAAATGTATGCTATGTCCCGAAGTAGTGATTTTGCCAATGTTTTCTCATTCTTGAACTATTCAAGAACCTTCAATCTTCTGCTTGAGAAAAACGTGTTTTGTCCAAATGTATGCTCTGTCTCGAAAGACAACGTTTTTATATTGTAGCCTGTAATTTTGAGATTTTCATTCTAACATATTGGTCGACGGTTGGTACATGTTATGATTATGCTTTTTCCAATATGTTAACCATTATTTTTTTTTCTCATTCCTGATTATTCAAGATTATTCATATTCAATCTTCTGCTTGATAAAAAAAAACCATAATTGTAAATGTTGCCTTAATGCAAAAGCTTGTTTTTGCCCAAAATGAAATTTTAATGAGTCATGGTGATATATGTTGTACTTCGATGTCCCTTGCCCCTATTTCAAAATTTAAAACTACAACAAGTAGTGATTTTGCCAATGTTTTCTCATTCTTGAACTATTTATGAACCTTCAATCTTCTGCTTCAGAAAAACGTGTTTTGTCCAAATGTATGCTCTGTCCCGAAGTAGTGATTTTGCCATTGTTTTCTCATTCTTGAACTATTCAAGAACCTTCAATCTTCTGCTTGAGAAAAACGTTTTTGTCCAAATGTATGCTCTGTCCCGAAGTAGTGATTTTGCCAATGTTTTCTCATTCTTGAACTATTCAGGAACCTTCGATCTTATGCTTGAGAAAAAAGTGTTTTGTCCAAATGTATGCTCTGTCCCGAAGTAGTGATTTTGCCAATGTTTTCTCATTCTTGAACTATTCAAGAACCTTCAATCTTCTGCTTGAGAAAAACGTGTTATGTCCAAATGCATGCTCTGTCCCGAAGTAGTGATTTTGCCTATGTTTTCTCATTCTTGAACTATTCAGGAACCTTCAATCTTATGTTTGAGAAAAAAGTGTTTTGTCCAAATGTATGCTCTGTCCCGAAAGACAACGTTTTTATATTGTGGCCGGTAATTTTGAGATTTTCATTCTAGCATATTGGTCGACAGTTGGTACATGTTATTATTATGCTTTTTCCAATATGTTAGCTATTATTTTTTTTCTCATTCTTGATTTTTCAAGATTATTCATCTTCTGCTTGAGAAAAAAAAGAGAACCTTTATTGTGAATGTTGCCCAAAATGAAATTTTAATGAGACATGATGATATATGTTGCACTTCGATGTCCCTTGTCCCTAATTGAAACTTTAAAACTACAATAAGTAGTTATTTTGCCAATGTTTTCTCATTCTTGAACTATTCAGCAACCTTCAATCTTCTGCTTGAGAAAAACGTGTTTTGTCCAAATGTATGCTCTGTCCGGAAGTAGTGATTTTGCCAATGTTTTCTCATTCTTGAACTATTCAAGAACCTTCAATCTTCTGCTTGAGAAAAACGTGTTTTGTCAAAATGTATGCTCTGTCCCGAAAGACAACGTTTTTATATTGTAGCCTGTAATTTTGAGATTTTCATTCTAACATATTGGTCGACGGTTGGTACATGTTATGATTATGCTTTTTCCAATATGTTAACCATTATTTTTTTTTCTCATTCCTGATTATTCAAGATTATTCATATTCAATCTTCTGCTTGAGAAAAAAAAACCATAATTGTAAATGTTGCCTTAATGCAAAAGCTTGTTTTTGCCCAAAATGAAATTTTAATGAGTCAAGATGATATATGTTGTACTTCGATGTCCCTTGTCCCTAATTCAAAATTTAAAACTACAACAAGTAGTGATTTTGCCAATGTTTTCTCATTCTTGAACTATTTATGAACCTTCAATCTTCTGCTTCAGAAAAACGTGTTTTGTCCAAATGTATGCTCTGTCCCGAAGTAGTGATTTTGCCATTGTTTTCTCATTCTTGAACTATTCAAGAACCTTCAATCTTCTGCTTGAGAAAAACGTGTTTTGTCCAAATGTATGCTCTGTCCCGAAGTAGTGATTTTGCCAATGTTTTCTCATTCTTGAACTATTCAAGAACCTTCAATCTTCTGCTTGAGAAAAACGTGTTTTGTCCAAATGTATGCTCTGTCTCGAAAGACAACGTTTTTATATTGTAGCCTGTAATTTTGAGATTTTCATTCTAACATATTGGTCAACGGTTGGTACATGTTATGATTATGCTTTTTCCAATATGTTAACCATTATTTTTTTTTCTCATTCCTGATTATTCAAGATTATTCATATTCAATCTTCTGCTTGAGAAAAAAAAACCATAATTGTAAATGTTGCCTTAATGCAAAAGCTTGTTTTTGCCCAAAATGAAATTTTAATGAGTCATGATGATATATGTTGTACTTCGATGTCCCTTGTCCCTAATTCAAAATTTAAAACTACAACAAGTAGTGATTTTGCCAATGTTTTCTCATTCTTGAACTATTTATGAACCTTCAATCTTCTGCTTCAGAAAAACGTGTTTTGTCCAAATGTATGCTCTGTCCCGAAGTAGTGATTTTGCCATTGTTTTCTCATTCTTGAACTATTCAAGAACCTTCAATCTTCTGCTTGAGAAAAACGTGTTTTGTCCAAATGTATGCTCTGTCCCGAAGTAGTGATTTTGCCAATGTTTTCTCATTCTTGAACTATTCAAGAACCTTCAATCTTCTGCTTGAGAAAAACGTGTTTTGTCCAAATGTATGCTCTGTCTCGAAAGACAACGTTTTTATATTGTAGCCTGTAATTTTGAGATTTTCATTCTAACATATTGGTCGACGGTTGGTACATGTTATGATTATGCTTTTTCCAATATGTTAACCATTATTTTTTTTTCTCATTCCTGATTATTCAAGATTATTCATATTCAATCTGCTGCTTGATAAAAAAAAACCATAATTGTAAATGTTGCCTTAATGCAAAAGCTTGTTTTTCCCCAAAATGAAATTTTAATGAGTCATGGTGATATATGTTGTACTTCGATGTCCCTTGCCCCTATTTCAAAATTTAAAACTACAACAAGTAGTGATTTTGCCAATGTTTTCTCATTCTTGAACTATTTATGAACCTTCAATCTTCTGCTTCAGAAAAACGTGTTTTGTCCAAATGTATGCTCTGTCCCGAAGTAGTGATTTTGCCATTGTTTTCTCATTCTTGAACTATTCAAGAACCTTCAATCTTCTGCTTGAGAAAAACGTGTTTTGTCCAAATGTATGCTCTGTCCCGAAGTAGTGATTTTGCCAATGTTTTCTCATTCTTGAACTATTCAGGAACCTTCGATCTTATGCTTGAGAAAAAAGTGTTTTGTCCAAATGTATGCTCTGTCCCGAAGTAGTGATTTTGCCAATGTTTTCTCATTCTTGAACTATTCAAGAACCTTCAATCTTCTGCTTGAGAAAAACGTGTTATGTCCAAATGTATGCTCTGTCCCGAAGTAGTGATTTTGCCTATGTTTTCTCATTCTTGAACTATTCAGGAACCTTCAATCTTATGTTTGAGAAAAAAGTGTTTTGTCCAAATGTATGCTCTGTCCCGAAAGACAACGTTTTTATATTGTGGCCGGTAATTTTGAGATTTTCATTCTAGCATATTGGTCGACAGTTGGTACATGTTATTATTATGCTTTTTCCAATATGTTAGCTATTATTTTTTTCTCATTCTTGATTTTTCAAGATTATTCAATCTTCTGCTTGAGAAAAAAAAGAGAACCTTTATTGTGAATGTTGCCCAAAATGAAATTTTAATGAGACATGATGATATATGTTGCACTTCGATGTCCCTTGTCCCTAATTGAAACTTTAAAACTACAATAAGTAGTTATTTTGCCAATGTTTTCTCATTCTTGAACTATTCAGCAACCTTCATTCTTCTGCTTGAGAAAAACGTGTTTTGTCCAAATGTATGCTCTGTCCCGAAGTAGTGATTTTGCCAATGTTTTCTCATTCTTGAACTATTCAAGAACCTTCAATCTTCTGCTTGAGAAAAACGTGTTTTGTCAAAATGTATGCTCTGTCCCGAAAGACAACGTTTTTATATTGTAGCCTGTAATTTTGAGATTTTCATTCTAACATATTGGTCGACGGTTGGTACATGTTATGATTATGCTTTTTCCAATATGTTAACCATTATTTTTTTTTCTCATTCCGGATTATTCAAGATTATTCATATTCAATCTTCTGCTTGAGAAAAAAAAACCATAATTGTAAATGTTGCCTTAATGCAAAAGCTTGTTTTTGCCCAAAATGAAATTTTAATGAGTCATGATGATATATGTTGTACTTCGATGTCCCTTGTCCCTAATTCAAAATTTAAAACTACAACAAGTAGTGATTTTGCCAATGTTTTCTCATTCTTGAACTATTTATGAACCTTCAATCTTCTGCTTCAGAAAAACGTGTTTTGTCCAAATGTATGCTCTGTCCCGAAGTAGTGATTTTGCCATTGTTTTCTCATTCTTGAACTATTCAAGAACCTTCAATCTTCTGCTTGAGAAAAACGTGTTTTGTCCAAATGTATGCTCTGTCCCGAAGTAGTGATTTTGCCAATGTTTTCTCATTCTTGAACTATTCAAGAACCTTCAATCTTCTGCTTGAGAAAAACGTGTTTTGTCCAAATGTATGCTCTGTCTCGAAAGACAACGTTTTTATATTGTAGCCTGTAATTTTGAGATTTTCATTCTAACATATTGGTCGACGGTTGGTACATGTTATGATTATGCTTTTTCCAATATGTTAACCATTATTTTTTTTTCTCATTCCTGATTATTCAAGATTATTCATATTCAATCTTCTGCTTGATAAAAAAAAACCATAATTGTAAATGTTGCCTTAATGCAAAAGCTTGTTTTTGCCCAAAATGAAATTTTAATGAGTCATGGTGATATATGTTGTACTTCGATGTCCCTTGCCCCTATTTCAAAATTTAAAACTACAACAAGTAGTGATTTTGCCAATGTTTTCTCATTCTTGAACTATTTATGAACCTTCAATCTTCTGCTTCAGAAAAACGTGTTTTGTCCAAATGTATGCTCTGTCCCGAAGTAGTGATTTTGCCATTGTTTTCTCATTCTTGAACTATTCAAGAACCTTCAATCTTCTGCTTGAGAAAAACGTGTTTTGTCCAAATGTATGCTCTGTCCCGAAGTAGTGATTTTGCCAATGTTTTCTCATTCTTGAACTATTCAGGAACCTTCGATCTTATGCTTGAGAAAAAAGTGTTTTGTCCAAATGTATGCTCTGTCCCGAAGTAGTGATTTTGCCAATGTTTTCTCATTCTTGAACTATTCAAGAACCTTCAATCTTCTGCTTGAGAAAAACGTGTTATGTCCAAATGTATGCTCTGTCCCGAAGTAGTGATTTTGCCTATGTTTTCTCATTCTTGAACTATTCAGGAACCTTCAATCTTATGTTTGAGAAAAAAGTGTTTTGTCCAAATGTATGCTCTGTCCCGAAAGACAACGTTTTTATATTGTGGCCGGTAATTTTGAGATTTTCATTCTAGCATATTGGTCGACAGTTGGTACATGTTATTATTATGCTTTTTCCAATATGTTAGCTATTATTTTTTTCTCATTCTTGATTTTTCAAGATTATTCAATCTTCTGCTTGAGAAAAAAAAGAGAACCTTTATTGTGAATGTTGCCCAAAATGAAATTTTAATGAGACATGATGATATATGTTGCACTTCGATGTCCCTTGTCCCTAATTGAAACTTTAAAACTACAATAAGTAGTTATTTTGCCAATGTTTTCTCATTCTTGAACTATTCAGCAACCTTCAATCTTCTGCTTGAGAAAAACGTGTTTTGTCCAAATGTATGCTCTGTCCCGAAGTAGTGATTTTGCCAATGTTTTCTCATTCTTGAACTATTCAAGAACCTTCAATCTTCTGCTTGAGAAAAACGTGTTTTGTCAAAATGTATGCTCTGTCCCGAAAGACAACGTTTTTATATTGTAGCCTGTAATTTTGAGATTTTCATTCTAACATATTGGTCGACGGTTGGTACATGTTATGATTATGCTTTTTCCAATATGTTAACCATTATTTTTTTTTCTCATTCCTGATTATTCAAGATTATTCATATTCAATCTTCTGCTTGAGAAAAAAAAACCATAATTGTAAATGTTGCCTTAATGCAAAAGCTTGTTTTTGCCCAAAATGAAATTTTAATGAGTCATGATGATATATGTTGTACTTCGATGTCCCTTGTCCCTAATTCAAAATTTAAAACTACAACAAGTAGTGATTTTGCCAATGTTTTCTCATTCTTGAACTATTTATGAACCTTCAATCTTCTGCTTAACAAAAACGTGTTTTGTCCAAATGTATGCTCTGTCCCGAAGTAGTGATTTTGCCAATGTTTTCTCATTCTTGAACTATTCAAGAACCTTCAATCTTCTGCTTGAGAAAAACGTGTTATGTCCAAATGTATGCTCTGTCCCGAAGTAGTGATTTTGCCTATGTTTTCTCATTCTTGAACTATTCAGGAACCTTCAATCTTATGTTTGAGAAAAAAGTGTTTTGTCCAAATGTATGCTCTGTCCCGAAAGACAACGTTTTTATATTGTGGCCGGTAATTTTGAGATTTTCATTCTAGCATATTGGTCGACAGTTGGTACATGTTATTATTATGCTTTTTCCAATATGTTAGCTATTATTTTTTTCTCATTCTTGATTTTTCAAGATTATTCAATCTTCTGCTTGAGAAAAAAAAGAGAACCTTTATTGTGAATGTTGCCCAAAATGAAATTTTAATGAGACATGATGATATATGTTGCACTTCGATGTCCCTTGTCCCTAATTGAAACTTTAAAACTACAATAAGTAGTTATTTTGCCAATGTTTTCTCATTCTTGAACTATTCAGCAACCTTCATTCTTCTGCTTGAGAAAAACGTGTTTTGTCCAAATGTATGCTCTGTCCCGAAGTAGTGATTTTGCCAATGTTTTCTCATTCTTGAACTATTCAAGAACCTTCAATCTTCTGCTTGAGAAAAACGTGTTTTGTCAAAATGTATGCTCTGTCCCGAAAGACAACGTTTTTATATTGTAGCCTGTAATTTTGAGATTTTCATTCTAACATATTGGTCGACGGTTGGTACATGTTATGATTATGCTTTTTCCAATATGTTAACCATTATTTTTTTTTCTCATTCCGGATTATTCAAGATTATTCATATTCAATCTTCTGCTTGAGAAAAAAAAACCATAATTGTAAATGTTGCCTTAATGCAAAAGCTTGTTTTTGCCCAAAATGAAATTTTAATGAGTCATGATGATATATGTTGTACTTCGATGTCCCTTGTCCCTAATTCAAAATTTAAAACTACAACAAGTAGTGATTTTGCCAATGTTTTCTCATTCTTGAACTATTTATGAACCTTCAATCTTCTGCTTCAGAAAAACGTGTTTTGTCCAAATGTATGCTCTGTCCCGAAGTAGTGATTTTGCCATTGTTTTCTCATTCTTGAACTATTCAAGAACCTTCAATCTTCTGCTTGAGAAAAACGTGTTTTGTCCAAATGTATGCTCTGTCCCGAAGTAGTGATTTTGCCAATGTTTTCTCATTCTTGAACTATTCAAGAACCTTCAATCTTCTGCTTGAGAAAAACGTGTTTTGTCCAAATGTATGCTCTGTCTCGAAAGACAACGTTTTTATATTGTAGCCTGTAATTTTGAGATTTTCATTCTAACATATTGGTCGACGGTTGGTACATGTTATGATTATGCTTTTTCCAATATGTTAACCATTATTTTTTTTTCTCATTCCTGATTATTCAAGATTATTCATATTCAATCTGCTGCTTGATAAAAAAAAACCATAATTGTAAATGTTGCCTTAATGCAAAAGCTTGTTTTTCCCCAAAATGAAATTTTAATGAGTCATGGTGATATATGTTGTACTTCGATGTCCCTTGCCCCTATTTCAAAATTTAAAACTACAACAAGTAGTGATTTTGCCAATGTTTTCTCATTCTTGAACTATTTATGAACCTTCAATCTTCTGCTTCAGAAAAACGTGTTTTGTCCAAATGTATGCTCTGTCCCGAAGTAGTGATTTTGCCATTGTTTTCTCATTCTTGAACTATTCAAGAACCTTCAATCTTCTGCTTGAGAAAAACGTGTTTTGTCCAAATGTATGCTCTGTCCCGAAGTAGTGATTTTGCCAATGTTTTCTCATTCTTGAACTATTCAGGAACCTTCGATCTTATGCTTGAGAAAAAAGTGTTTTGTCCAAATGTATGCTCTGTCCCGAAGTAGTGATTTTGCCAATGTTTTCTCATTCTTGAACTATTCAAGAACCTTCAATCTTCTGCTTGAGAAAAACGTGTTATGTCCAAATGTATGCTCTGTCCCGAAGTAGTGATTTTGCCTATGTTTTCTCATTCTTGAACTATTCAGGAACCTTCAATCTTATGTTTGAGAAAAAAGTGTTTTGTCCAAATGTATGCTCTGTCCCGAAAGACAACGTTTTTATATTGTGGCCGGTAATTTTGAGATTTTCATTCTAGCATATTGGTCGACAGTTGGTACATGTTATTATTATGCTTTTTCCAATATGTTAGCTATTATTTTTTTCTCATTCTTGATTTTTCAAGATTATTCAATCTTCTGCTTGAGAAAAAAAAGAGAACCTTTATTGTGAATGTTGCCCAAAATGAAATTTTAATGAGACATGATGATATATGTTGCACTTCGATGTCCCTTGTCCCTAATTGAAACTTTAAAACTACAATAAGTAGTTATTTTGCCAATGTTTTCTCATTCTTGAACTATTCAGCAACCTTCATTCTTCTGCTTGAGAAAAACGTGTTTTGTCCAAATGTATGCTCTGTCCCGAAGTAGTGATTTTGCCAATGTTTTCTCATTCTTGAACTATTCAAGAACCTTCAATCTTCTGCTTGAGAAAAACGTGTTTTGTCAAAATGTATGCTCTGTCCCGAAAGACAACGTTTTTATATTGTAGCCTGTAATTTTGAGATTTTCATTCTAACATATTGGTCGACGGTTGGTACATGTTATGATTATGCTTTTTCCAATATGTTAACCATTATTTTTTTTTCTCATTCCGGATTATTCAAGATTATTCATATTCAATCTTCTGCTTGAGAAAAAAAAACCATAATTGTAAATGTTGCCTTAATGCAAAAGCTTGTTTTTGCCCAAAATGAAATTTTAATGAGTCATGATGATATATGTTGTACTTCGATGTCCCTTGTCCCTAATTCAAAATTTAAAACTACAACAAGTAGTGATTTTGCCAATGTTTTCTCATTCTTGAACTATTTATGAACCTTCAATCTTCTGCTTCAGAAAAACGTGTTTTGTCCAAATGTATGCTCTGTCCCGAAGTAGTGATTTTGCCATTGTTTTCTCATTCTTGAACTATTCAAGAACCTTCAATCTTCTGCTTGAGAAAAACGTGTTTTGTCCAAATGTATGCTCTGTCCCGAAGTAGTGATTTTGCCAATGTTTTCTCATTCTTGAACTATTCAAGAACCTTCAATCTTCTGCTTGAGAAAAACGTGTTTTGTCCAAATGTATGCTCTGTCTCGAAAGACAACGTTTTTATATTGTAGCCTGTAATTTTGAGATTTTCATTCTAACATATTGGTCGACGGTTGGTACATGTTATGATTATGCTTTTTCCAATATGTTAACCATTATTTTTTTTTCTCATTCCTGATTATTCAAGATTATTCATATTCAATCTTCTGCTTGATAAAAAAAAACCATAATTGTAAATGTTGCCTTAATGCAAAAGCTTGTTTTTGCCCAAAATGAAATTTTAATGAGTCATGGTGATATATGTTGTACTTCGATGTCCCTTGCCCCTATTTCAAAATTTAAAACTACAACAAGTAGTGATTTTGCCAATGTTTTCTCATTCTTGAACTATTTATGAACCTTCAATCTTCTGCTTCAGAAAAACGTGTTTTGTCCAAATGTATGCTCTGTCCCGAAGTAGTGATTTTGCCATTGTTTTCTCATTCTTGAACTATTCAAGAACCTTCAATCTTCTGCTTGAGAAAAACGTGTTTTGTCCAAATGTATGCTCTGTCCCGAAGTAGTGATTTTGCCAATGTTTTCTCATTCTTGAACTATTCAGGAACCTTCGATCTTATGCTTGAGAAAAAAGTGTTTTGTCCAAATGTATGCTCTGTCCCGAAGTAGTGATTTTGCCAATGTTTTCTCATTCTTGAACTATTCAAGAACCTTCAATCTTCTGCTTGAGAAAAACGTGTTATGTCCAAATGTATGCTCTGTCCCGAAGTAGTGATTTTGCCTATGTTTTCTCATTCTTGAACTATTCAGGAACCTTCAATCTTATGTTTGAGAAAAAAGTGTTTTGTCCAAATGTATGCTCTGTCCCGAAAGACAACGTTTTTATATTGTGGCCGGTAATTTTGAGATTTTCATTCTAGCATATTGGTCGACAGTTGGTACATGTTATTATTATGCTTTTTCCAATATGTTAGCTATTATTTTTTTCTCATTCTTGATTTTTCAAGATTATTCAATCTTCTGCTTGAGAAAAAAAAGAGAACCTTTATTGTGAATGTTGCCCAAAATGAAATTTTAATGAGACATGATGATATATGTTGCACTTCGATGTCCCTTGTCCCTAATTGAAACTTTAAAACTACAATAAGTAGTTATTTTGCCAATGTTTTCTCATTCTTGAACTATTCAGCAACCTTCAATCTTCTGCTTGAGAAAAACGTGTTTTGTCCAAATGTATGCTCTGTCCCGAAGTAGTGATTTTGCCAATGTTTTCTCATTCTTGAACTATTCAAGAACCTTCAATCTTCTGCTTGAGAAAAACGTGTTTTGTCAAAATGTATGCTCTGTCCCGAAAGACAACGTTTTTATATTGTAGCCTGTAATTTTGAGATTTTCATTCTAACATATTGGTCGACGGTTGGTACATGTTATGATTATGCTTTTTCCAATATGTTAACCATTATTTTTTTTTCTCATTCCTGATTATTCAAGATTATTCATATTCAATCTTCTGCTTGAGAAAAAAAAACCATAATTGTAAATGTTGCCTTAATGCAAAAGCTTGTTTTTGCCCAAAATGAAATTTTAATGAGTCATGATGATATATGTTGTACTTCGATGTCCCTTGTCCCTAATTCAAAATTTAAAACTACAACAAGTAGTGATTTTGCCAATGTTTTCTCATTCTTGAACTATTTATGAACCTTCAATCTTCTGCTTAACAAAAACGTGTTTTGTCCAAATGTATGCTCTGTCCCGAAGTAGTGATTTTGCCAATGTTTTCTCATTCTTGAACTATTCAAGAACCTTCAATCTTCTGCTTGAGAAAAACGTGTTATGTCCAAATGTATGCTCTGTCCCGAAGTAGTGATTTTGCCTATGTTTTCTCATTCTTGAACTATTCAGGAACCTTCAATCTTATGTTTGAGAAAAAAGTGTTTTGTCCAAATGTATGCTCTGTCCCGAAAGACAACGTTTTTATATTGTGGCCGGTAATTTTGAGATTTTCATTCTAGCATATTGGTCGACAGTTGGTACATGTTATTATTATGCTTTTTCCAATATGTTAGCTATTATTTTTTTCTCATTCTTGATTTTTCAAGATTATTCAATCTTCTGCTTGAGAAAAAAAAGAGAACCTTTATTGTGAATGTTGCCCAAAATGAAATTTTAATGAGACATGATGATATATGTTGCACTTCGATGTCCCTTGTCCCTAATTGAAACTTTAAAACTACAATAAGTAGTTATTTTGCCAATGTTTTCTCATTCTTGAACTATTCAGCAACCTTCATTCTTCTGCTTGAGAAAAACGTGTTTTGTCCAAATGTATGCTCTGTCCCGAAGTAGTGATTTTGCCAATGTTTTCTCATTCTTGAACTATTCAAGAACCTTCAATCTTCTGCTTGAGAAAAACGTGTTTTGTCAAAATGTATGCTCTGTCCCGAAAGACAACGTTTTTATATTGTAGCCTGTAATTTTGAGATTTTCATTCTAACATATTGGTCGACGGTTGGTACATGTTATGATTATGCTTTTTCCAATATGTTAACCATTATTTTTTTTTCTCATTCCGGATTATTCAAGATTATTCATATTCAATCTTCTGCTTGAGAAAAAAAAACCATAATTGTAAATGTTGCCTTAATGCAAAAGCTTGTTTTTGCCCAAAATGAAATTTTAATGAGTCATGATGATATATGTTGTACTTCGATGTCCCTTGTCCCTAATTCAAAATTTAAAACTACAACAAGTAGTGATTTTGCCAATGTTTTCTCATTCTTGAACTATTTATGAACCTTCAATCTTCTGCTTCAGAAAAACGTGTTTTGTCCAAATGTATGCTCTGTCCCGAAGTAGTGATTTTGCCATTGTTTTCTCATTCTTGAACTATTCAAGAACCTTCAATCTTCTGCTTGAGAAAAACGTGTTTTGTCCAAATGTATGCTCTGTCCCGAAGTAGTGATTTTGCCAATGTTTTCTCATTCTTGAACTATTCAAGAACCTTCAATCTTCTGCTTGAGAAAAACGTGTTTTGTCCAAATGTATGCTCTGTCTCGAAAGACAACGTTTTTATATTGTAGCCTGTAATTTTGAGATTTTCATTCTAACATATTGGTCGACGGTTGGTACATGTTATGATTATGCTTTTTCCAATATGTTAACCATTATTTTTTTTTCTCATTCCTGATTATTCAAGATTATTCATATTCAATCTTCTGCTTGATAAAAAAAAACCATAATTGTAAATGTTGCCTTAATGCAAAAGCTTGTTTTTGCCCAAAATGAAATTTTAATGAGTCATGGTGATATATGTTGTACTTCGATGTCCCTTGCCCCTATTTCAAAATTTAAAACTACAACAAGTAGTGATTTTGCCAATGTTTTCTCATTCTTGAACTATTTATGAACCTTCAATCTTCTGCTTCAGAAAAACGTGTTTTGTCCAAATGTATGCTCTGTCCCGAAGTAGTGATTTTGCCATTGTTTTCTCATTCTTGAACTATTCAAGAACCTTCAATCTTCTGCTTGAGAAAAACGTGTTTTGTCCAAATGTATGCTCTGTCCCGAAGTAGTGATTTTGCCAATGTTTTCTCATTCTTGAACTATTCAGGAACCTTCGATCTTATGCTTGAGAAAAAAGTGTTTTGTCCAAATGTATGCTCTGTCCCGAAGTAGTGATTTTGCCAATGTTTTCTCATTCTTGAACTATTCAAGAACCTTCAATCTTCTGCTTGAGAAAAACGTGTTATGTCCAAATGTATGCTCTGTCCCGAAGTAGTGATTTTGCCTATGTTTTCTCATTCTTGAACTATTCAGGAACCTTCAATCTTATGTTTGAGAAAAAAGTGTTTTGTCCAAATGTATGCTCTGTCCCGAAAGACAACGTTTTTATATTGTGGCCGGTAATTTTGAGATTTTCATTCTAGCATATTGGTCGACAGTTGGTACATGTTATTATTATGCTTTTTCCAATATGTTAGCTATTATTTTTTTCTCATTCTTGATTTTTCAAGATTATTCAATCTTCTGCTTGAGAAAAAAAAGAGAACCTTTATTGTGAATGTTGCCCAAAATGAAATTTTAATGAGACATGATGATATATGTTGCACTTCGATGTCCCTTGTCCCTAATTGAAACTTTAAAACTACAATAAGTAGTTATTTTGCCAATGTTTTCTCATTCTTGAACTATTCAGCAACCTTCAATCTTCTGCTTGAGAAAAACGTGTTTTGTCCAAATGTATGCTCTGTCCCGAAGTAGTGATTTTGCCAATGTTTTCTCATTCTTGAACTATTCAAGAACCTTCAATCTTCTGCTTGAGAAAAACGTGTTTTGTCAAAATGTATGCTCTGTCCCGAAAGACAACGTTTTTATATTGTAGCCTGTAATTTTGAGATTTTCATTCTAACATATTGGTCGACGGTTGGTACATGTTATGATTATGCTTTTTCCAATATGTTAACCATTATTTTTTTTTCTCATTCCTGATTATTCAAGATTATTCATATTCAATCTTCTGCTTGAGAAAAAAAAACCATAATTGTAAATGTTGCCTTAATGCAAAAGCTTGTTTTTGCCCAAAATGAAATTTTAATGAGTCATGATGATATATGTTGTACTTCGATGTCCCTTGTCCCTAATTCAAAATTTAAAACTACAACAAGTAGTGATTTTGCCAATGTTTTCTCATTCTTGAACTATTTATGAACCTTCAATCTTCTGCTTAACAAAAACGTGTTTTGTCCAAATGTATGCTCTGTCCCGAAGTAGTGATTTTGCCAATGTTTTCTCATTCTTGAACTATTCAAGAACCTTCAATCTTCTGCTTGAGAAAAACGTGTTATGTCCAAATGTATGCTCTGTCCCGAAGTAGTGATTTTGCCTATGTTTTCTCATTCTTGAACTATTCAGGAACCTTCAATCTTATGTTTGAGAAAAAAGTGTTTTGTCCAAATGTATGCTCTGTCCCGAAAGACAACGTTTTTATATTGTGGCCGGTAATTTTGAGATTTTCATTCTAGCATATTGGTCGACAGTTGGTACATGTTATTATTATGCTTTTTCCAATATGTTAGCTATTATTTTTTTCTCATTCTTGATTTTTCAAGATTATTCAATCTTCTGCTTGAGAAAAAAAAGAGAACCTTTATTGTGAATGTTGCCCAAAATGAAATTTTAATGAGACATGATGATATATGTTGCACTTCGATGTCCCTTGTCCCTAATTGAAACTTTAAAACTACAATAAGTAGTTATTTTGCCAATGTTTTCTCATTCTTGAACTATTCAGCAACCTTCATTCTTCTGCTTGAGAAAAACGTGTTTTGTCCAAATGTATGCTCTGTCCCGAAGTAGTGATTTTGCCAATGTTTTCTCATTCTTGAACTATTCAAGAACCTTCAATCTTCTGCTTGAGAAAAACGTGTTTTGTCAAAATGTATGCTCTGTCCCGAAAGACAACGTTTTTATATTGTAGCCTGTAATTTTGAGATTTTCATTCTAACATATTGGTCGACGGTTGGTACATGTTATGATTATGCTTTTTCCAATATGTTAACCATTATTTTTTTTTCTCATTCCGGATTATTCAAGATTATTCATATTCAATCTTCTGCTTGAGAAAAAAAAACCATAATTGTAAATGTTGCCTTAATGCAAAAGCTTGTTTTTGCCCAAAATGAAATTTTAATGAGTCATGATGATATATGTTGTACTTCGATGTCCCTTGTCCCTAATTCAAAATTTAAAACTACAACAAGTAGTGATTTTGCCAATGTTTTCTCATTCTTGAACTATTTATGAACCTTCAATCTTCTGCTTCAGAAAAACGTGTTTTGTCCAAATGTATGCTCTGTCCCGAAGTAGTGATTTTGCCATTGTTTTCTCATTCTTGAACTATTCAAGAACCTTCAATCTTCTGCTTGAGAAAAACGTGTTTTGTCCAAATGTATGCTCTGTCCCGAAGTAGTGATTTTGCCAATGTTTTCTCATTCTTGAACTATTCAAGAACCTTCAATCTTCTGCTTGAGAAAAACGTGTTTTGTCCAAATGTATGCTCTGTCTCGAAAGACAACGTTTTTATATTGTAGCCTGTAATTTTGAGATTTTCATTCTAACATATTGGTCGACGGTTGGTACATGTTATGATTATGCTTTTTCCAATATGTTAACCATTATTTTTTTTTCTCATTCCTGATTATTCAAGATTATTCATATTCAATCTTCTGCTTGATAAAAAAAAACCATAATTGTAAATGTTGCCTTAATGCAAAAGCTTGTTTTTGCCCAAAATGAAATTTTAATGAGTCATGATGATATATGTTGTACTTCGATGTCCCTTGTCCCTAATTCAAAATTTAAAACTACAACAAGTAGTGATTTTGCCAATGTTTTCTCATTCTTGAACTATTTATGAACCTTCAATCTTCTGCTTCAGAAAAACGTGTTTTGTCCAAATGTATGCTCTGTCCCGAAGTAGTGATTTTGCCATTGTTTTCTCATTCTTGAACTATTCAAGAACCTTCAATCTTCTGCTTGAGAAAAACGTGTTTTGTCCAAATGTATGCTCTGTCCCGAAGTAGTGATTTTGCCAATGTTTTCTCATTCTTGAACTATTCAGGAACCTTCGATCTTATGCTTGAGAAAAAAGTGTTTTGTCCAAATGTATGCTCTGTCCCGAAGTAGTGATTTTGCCAATGTTTTCTCATTCTTGAACTATTCAAGAACCTTCAATCTTCTGCTTGAGAAAAACGTGTTATGTCCAAATGTATGCTCTGTCCCGAAGTAGTGATTTTGCCTATGTTTTCTCCTTCTTGAACTATTCAGGAACCTTCAATCTTATGTTTGAGAAAAAAGTGTTTTGTCCAAATGTATGCTCTGTCCCGAAAGACAACGTTTTTATATTGTGGCCGGTAATTTTGAGATTTTCATTCTAGCATATTGGTCGACAGTTGGTACATGTTATTATTATGCTTTTTCCAATATGTTAGCTATTATTTTTTTCTCATTCTTGATTTTTCAAGATTATTCAATCTTCTGCTTGAGAAAAAAAAGAGAACCTTTATTGTGAATGTTGCCCAAAATGAAATTTTAATGAGACATGATGATATATGTTGCACTTCGATGTCCCTTGTCCCTAATTGAAACTTTAAAACTACAATAAGTAGTTATTTTGCCAATGTTTTCTCATTCTTGAACTATTCAGCAACCTTCAATCTTCTGCTTGAGAAAAACGTGTTTTGTCCAAATGTATGCTCTGTCCCGAAGTAGTGATTTTGCCAATGTTTTCTCATTCTTGAACTATTCAAGAACCTTCAATCTTCTGCTTGAGAAAAACGTGTTTTGTCAAAATGTATGCTCTGTCCCGAAAGACAACGTTTTTATATTGTAGCCTGTAATTTTGAGATTTTCATTCTAACATATTGGTCGACGGTTGGTACATGTTATGATTATGCTTTTTCCAATATGTTAACCATTATTTTTTTTTCTCATTCCTGATTATTCAAGATTATTCATATTCAATCTTCTGCTTGAGAAAAAAAAACCATAATTGTAAATGTTGCCTTAATGCAAAAGCTTGTTTTTGCCCAAAATGAAATTTTAATGAGTCATGATGATATATGTTGTACTTCGATGTCCCTTGTCCCTAATTCAAAATTTAAAACTACAACAAGTAGTGATTTTGCCAATGTTTTCTCATTCTTGAACTATTTATGAACCTTCAATCTTCTGCTTAACAAAAACGTGTTTTGTCCAAATGTATGCTCTGTCCCGAAGTAGTGATTTTGCCAATGTTTTCTCATTCTTGAACTATTCAAGAACCTTCAATCTTCTGCTTGAGAAAAACGTGTTATGTCCAAATGTATGCTCTGTCCCGAAGTAGTGATTTTGCCTATGTTTTCTCATTCTTGAACTATTCAGGAACCTTCAATCTTATGTTTGAGAAAAAAGTGTTTTGTCCAAATGTATGCTCTGTCCCGAAAGACAACGTTTTTATATTGTGGCCGGTAATTTTGAGATTTTCATTCTAGCATATTGGTCGACAGTTGGTACATGTTATTATTATGCTTTTTCCAATATGTTAGCTATTATTTTTTTCTCATTCTTGATTTTTCAAGATTATTCAATCTTCTGCTTGAGAAAAAAAAGAGAACCTTTATTGTGAATGTTGCCCAAAATGAAATTTTAATGAGACATGATGATATATGTTGCACTTCGATGTCCCTTGTCCCTAATTGAAACTTTAAAACTACAATAAGTAGTTATTTTGCCAATGTTTTCTCATTCTTGAACTATTCAGCAACCTTCAATCTTCTGCTTGAGAAAAACGTGTTTTGTCCAAATGTATGCTCTGTCCCGAAGTAGTGATTTTGCCAATGTTTTCTCATTCTTGAACTATTCAAGAACCTTCAATCTTCTGCTTGAGAAAAACGTGTTTTGTCAAAATGTATGCTCTGTCCCGAAAGACAACGTTTTTATATTGTAGCCTGTAATTTTTAGATTTTCATTCTAACATATTGGTCGACGGTTGGTACATGTTATGATTATGCTTTTTCCAATATGTTAACCATTATTTTTTTTTCTCATTCCTGATTATTCAAGATTATTCATATTCAATCTTCTGCTTGAGAAAAAAAAACCATAATTGTAAATGTTGCCTTAATGCAAAAGCTTGTTTTTGCCCAAAATGAAATTTTAATGAGTCATGATGATATATGTTGTACTTCGATGTCCCTTGTCCCTAATTCAAAATTTAAAACTACAACAAGTAGTGATTTTGCCAATGTTTTCTCATTCTTGAACTATTTATGAACCTTCAATCTTCTGCTTAACAAAAACGTGTTTTGTCCAAATGTATGCTCTGTCCCGAAGTAGTGATTTTGCCAATGTTTTCTCATTCTTGAACTATTCAAGAACCTTCAATCTTCTGCTTGAGAAAAATGTGTTTTGTCCAAATGTATGCTCTGTCCCGAAGTAGTGATTTTGCCAATGTTTTCTCATTCTTGAACTATTCAGAAACCTTCGATCTTATGCTTGAGAAAAAAGTGTTTTGTCCAAATGTATGCTCTGTCCCGAAAGACAACGTTTTTATATTGTGGCCGGTAATTTTGAGATTTTCATTCTAGCATATTGGTCGACAGTTGGTACATGTTATTATTATGCTTTTTCCAATATGTTAGCTATTATTTTTTTCTCATTCTCTATTTTTCAAGATTATTCAATCTTCTGCTTGAGAAAAAAAAGAGAACATTTATTGTGAATGTTGCCCAAAATGAAATTTTAATGAGACATGATGATATATGTTGCACTTCGATGTCCCTTGTCCCTAATTGAAACTTTAAAACTACAATAAGTAGTTATTTTGCCAATGTTTTCTCATTCTTGAACTATTCAGCAACCTTCAATCTTCTGCTTGAGAAAAACGTGTTTTGTCCAAATGTATGCTCTGTCCCGAAGTAGTGATTTTGCCAATGTTTTCTCATTCTTGAACTATTCAAGAACCTTCAATCTTCTGCTTGAGAAAAACGTGTTTTGTCAAAATGTATGCTCTGTCCCGAAAGACAACGTTTTTATATTGTAGCCTGTAATTTTGAGATTTTCATTCTAACATATTGGTCGACGGTTGGTACATGTTATGATTATGCTTTTTCCAATATGTTAACCATTATTTTTTTTTCTCATTCCTGATTATTCAAGATTATTCATATTCAATCTTCTGCTTGAGAAAAAAAAACCATAATTGTAAATGTTGCCTTAATGCAA
Organism: Trifolium dubium; assembly: GCA_951804385.1. Classification (NCBI taxonomy): domain Eukaryota; kingdom Viridiplantae; phylum Streptophyta; class Magnoliopsida; order Fabales; family Fabaceae; genus Trifolium; species Trifolium dubium. The sequence goes on along the minus strand of OX638071.1, from coordinate 20,612,790 downwards.
AAGCTTGTTTTTGCCCAAAATGAAATTTTAATGAGTCAAGATGATATATGTTGTACTTCGATGTCCCTTGTCCCTAATTCAAAATTTAAAACTACAACAAGTAGTGATTTTGCCAATGTTTTCTCATTCTTGAACTATTTATGAACCTTCAATCTTCTGCTTCAGAAAAACGTGTTTTGTCCAAATGTATGCTCTGTCCCGAAGTAGTGATTTTGCCATTGTTTTCTCATTCTTGAACTATTCAAGAACCTTCAATCTTCTGCTTGAGAAAAACGTGTTTTGTCCAAATGTATGCTCTGTCCCGAAGTAGTGATTTTGCCAATGTTTTCTCATTCTTGAACTATTCAAGAACCTTCAATCTTCTGCTTGAGAAAAACGTGTTTTGTCCAAATGTATGCTCTGTCTCGAAAGACAACGTTTTTATATTGTAGCCTGTAATTTTGAGATTTTCATTCTAACATATTGGTCGACGGTTGGTACATGTTATGATTATGCTTTTTCCAATATGTTAACCATTATTTTTTTTTCTCATTCCTGATTATTCAAGATTATTCATATTCAATCTTCTGCTTGATAAAAAAAAACCATAATTGTAAATGTTGCCTTAATGCAAAAGCTTGTTTTTGCCCAAAATGAAATTTTAATGAGTCATGGTGATATATGTTGTACTTCGATGTCCCTTGCCCCTATTTCAAAATTTAAAACTACAACAAGTAGTGATTTTGCCAATGTTTTCTCATTCTTGAACTATTTATGAACCTTCAATCTTCTGCTTCAGAAAAACGTGTTTTGTCCAAATGTATGCTCTGTCCCGAAGTAGTGATTTTGCCATTGTTTTCTCATTCTTGAACTATTCAAGAACCTTCAATCTTCTGCTTGAGAAAAACGTGTTTTGTCCAAATGTATGCTCTGTCCCGAAGTAGTGATTTTGCCAATGTTTTCTCATTCTTGAACTATTCAGGAACCTTCGATCTTATGCTTGAGAAAAAAGTGTTTTGTCCAAATGTATGCTCTGTCCTGAAGTAGTGATTTTGCCAATGTTTTCTCATTCTTGAACTATTCAAGAACCTTCAATCTTCTGCTTGAGAAAAACGTGTTATGTCCAAATGTATGCTCTGTCCCGAAGTAGTGATTTTGCCTATGTTTTCTCATTCTTGAACTATTCAGGAACCTTCAATCTTATGTTTGAGAAAAAAGTGTTTTGTCCAAATGTATGCTCTGTCCCGAAAGACAACGTTTTTATATTGTGGCCGGTAATTTTGAGATTTTCATTCTAGCATATTGGTCGACAGTTGGTACATGTTATTATTATGCTTTTTCCAATATGTTAGCTATTATTTTTTTCTCATTCTTGATTTTTCAAGATTATTCAATCTTCTGCTTGAGAAAAAAAAGAGAACCTTTATTGTGAATGTTGCCCAAAATGAAATTTTAATGAGACATGATGATATATGTTGCACTTCGATGTCCCTTGTCCCTAATTGAAACTTTAAAACTACAATAAGTAGTTATTTTGCCAATGTTTTCTCATTCTTGAACTATTCAGCAACCTTCAATCTTCTGCTTGAGAAAAACGTGTTTTGTCCAAATGTATGCTCTGTCCCGAAGTAGTGATTTTGCCAATGTTTTCTCATTCTTGAACTATTCAAGAACCTTCAATCTTCTGCTTGAGAAAAACGTGTTTTGTCAAAATGTATGCTCTGTCCCGAAAGACAACGTTTTTATATTGTAGCCTGTAATTTTGAGATTTTCATTCTAACATATTGGTCGACGGTTGGTACATGTTATGATTATGCTTTTTCCAATATGTTAACCATTATTTTTTTTTCTCATTCCTGATTATTCAAGATTATTCATATTCAATCTTCTGCTTGAGAAAAAAAAACCATAATTGTAAATGTTGCCTTAATGCAAAAGCTTGTTTTTGCCCAAAATGAAATTTTAATGAGTCAAGATGATATATGTTGTACTTCGATGTCCCTTGTCCCTAATTCAAAATTTAAAACTACAACAAGTAGTGATTTTGCCAATGTTTTCTCATTCTTGAACTATTTATGAACCTTCAATCTTCTGCTTCAGAAAAACGTGTTTTGTCCAAATGTATGCTCTGTCCCGAAGTAGTGATTTTGCCATTGTTTTCTCATTCTTGAACTATTCAAGAACCTTCAATCTTCGGCTTGAGAAAAACGTGTTTTGTCCAAATGTATGCTCTGTCCCGAAGTAGTGATTTTGCCAATGTTTTCTCATTCTTGAACTATTCAAGAACCTTCAATCTTCTGCTTGAGAAAAACGTGTTTTGTCCAAATGTATGCTCTGTCTCGAAAGACAACGTTTTTATATTGTAGCCTGTAATTTTGAGATTTTCATTCTAACATATTGGTCGACGGTTGGTACATGTTATGATTATGCTTTTTCCAATATGTTAACCATTATTTTTTTTTCTCATTCCTGATTATTCAAGATTATTCATATTCAATCTTCTGCTTGATAAAAAAAAACCATAATTGTAAATGTTGCCTTAATGCAAAAGCTTGTTTTTGCCCAAAATGAAATTTTAATGAGTCATGGTGATATATGTTGTACTTCGATGTCCCTTGCCCCTATTTCAAAATTTAAAACTACAACAAGTAGTGATTTTGCCAATGTTTTCTCATTCTTGAACTATTTATGAACCTTCAATCTTCTGCTTCAGAAAAACGTGTTTTGTCCAAATGTATGCTCTGTCCCGAAGTAGTGATTTTGCCATTGTTTTCTCATTCTTGAACTATTCAAGAACCTTCAATCTTCTGCTTGAGAAAAACGTGTTTTGTCCAAATGTATGCTCTGTCCCGAAGTAGTGATTTTGCCAATGTTTTCTCATTCTTGAACTATTCAGGAACCTTCGATCTTATGCTTGAGAAAAAAGTGTTTTGTCCAAATGTATGCTCTGTCCCGAAGTAGTGATTTTGCCAATGTTTTCTCATTCTTGAACTATTCAAGAACCTTCAATCTTCTGCTTGAGAAAAACGTGTTATGTCCAAATGTATGCTCTGTCCCGAAGTAGTGATTTTGCCTATGTTTTCTCATTCTTGAACTATTCAGGAACCTTCAATCTTATGTTTGAGAAAAAAGTGTTTTGTCCAAATGTATGCTCTGTCCCGAAAGACAACGTTTTTATATTGTGGCCGGTAATTTTGAGATTTTCATTCTAGCATATTGGTCGACAGTTGGTACATGTTATTATTATGCTTTTTCCAATATGTTAGCTATTATTTTTTTCTCATTCTTGATTTTTCAAGATTATTCAATCTTCTGCTTGAGAAAAAAAAGAGAACCTTTATTGTGAATGTTGCCCAAAATGAAATTTTAATGAGACATGATGATATATGTTGCACTTCGATGTCCCTTGTCCCTAATTGAAACTTTAAAACTACAATAAGTAGTTATTTTGCCAATGTTTTCTCATTCTTGAACTATTCAGCAACCTTCAATCTTCTGCTTGAGAAAAACGTGTTTTGTCCAAATGTATGCTCTGTCCCGAAGTAGTGATTTTGCCAATGTTTTCTCATTCTTGAACTATTCAAGAACCTTCAATCTTCTGCTTGAGAAAAACGTGTTTTGTCAAAATGTATGTTCTGTCCCGAAAGACAACGTTTTTATATTGTAGCCTGTAATTTTGAGATTTTCATTCTAACATATTGGTCGACGGTTGGTACATGTTATGATTATGCTTTTTCCAATATGTTAACCATTATTTTTTTTTCTCATTCCGGATTATTCAAGATTATTCATATTCAATCTTCTGCTTGAGAAAAAAAAACCATAATTGTAAATGTTGCCTTAATGCAAAAGCTTGTTTTTGCCCAAAATGAAATTTTAATGAGTCATGATGATATATGTTGTACTTCGATGTCCCTTGTCCCTAATTCAAAATTTAAAACTACAACAAGTAGTGATTTTGCCAATGTTTTCTCATTCTTGAACTATTTATGAACCTTCAATCTTCTGCTTCAGAAAAACGTGTTTTGTCCAAATGTATGCTCTGTCCCGAAGTAGTGATTTTGCCATTGTTTTCTCATTCTTGAACTATTCAAGAACCTTCAATCTTCTGCTTGAGAAAAACGTGTTTTGTCCAAATGTATGCTCTGTCCCGAAGTAGTGATTTTGCCAATGTTTTCTCATTCTTGAACTATTCAAGAACCTTCAATCTTCTGCTTGAGAAAAACGTGTTTTGTCCAAATGTATGCTCTGTCTCGAAAGACAACGTTTTTATATTGTAGCCTGTAATTTTGAGATTTTCATTCTAACATATTGGTCGACGGTTGGTACATGTTATGATTATGCTTTTTCCAATATGTTAACCATTATTTTTTTTTCTCATTCCTGATTATTCAAGATTATTCATATTCAATCTTCTGCTTGATAAAAAAAAACCATAATTGTAAATGTTGCCTTAATGCAAAAGCTTGTTTTTGCCCAAAATGAAATTTTAATGAGTCATGGTGATATATGTTGTACTTCGATGTCCCTTGCCCCTATTTCAAAATTTAAAACTACAACAAGTAGTGATTTTGCCAATGTTTTCTCATTCTTGAACTATTTATGAACCTTCAATCTTCTGCTTCAGAAAAACGTGTTTTGTCCAAATGTATGCTCTGTCCCGAAGTAGTGATTTTGCCATTGTTTTCTCATTCTTGAACTATTCAAGAACCTTCAATCTTCTGCTTGAGAAAAACGTGTTTTGTCCAAATGTATGCTCTGTCCCGAAGTAGTGATTTTGCCAATGTTTTCTCATTCTTGAACTATTCAGGAACCTTCGATCTTATGCTTGAGAAAAAAGTGTTTTGTCCAAATGTATGCTCTGTCCCGAAGTAGTGATTTTGCCAATGTTTTCTCATTCTTGAACTATTCAAGAACCTTCAATCTTCTGCTTGAGCAAAACGTGTTATGTCCAAATGTATGCTCTGTCCCGAAGTAGTGATTTTGCCTATGTTTTCTCATTCTTGAACTATTCAGGAACCTTCAATCTTATGTTTGAGAAAAAAGTGTTTTGTCCAAATGTATGCTCTGTCCCGAAAGACAACGTTTTTATATTGTGGCCGGTAATTTTGAGATTTTCATTCTAGCATATTGGTCGACAGTTGGTACATGTTATTATTATGCTTTTTCCAATATGTTAGCTATTATTTTTTTCTCATTCTTGATTTTTCAAGATTATTCAATCTTCTGCTTGAGAAAAAAAAGAGAACCTTTATTGTGAATGTTGCCCAAAATGAAATTTTAATGAGACATGATGATATATGTTGCACTTCGATGTCCCTTGTCCCTAATTGAAACTTTAAAACTACAATAAGTAGTTATTTTGCCAATGTTTTCTCATTCTTGAACTATTCAGCAACCTTCAATCTTCTGCTTGAGAAAAACGTGTTTTGTCCAAATGTATGCTCTGTCCCGAAGTAGTGATTTTGCCAATGTTTTCTCATTCTTGAACTATTCAAGAACCTTCAATCTTCTGCTTGAGAAAAACGTGTTTTGTCAAAATGTATGCTCTGTCCCGAAAGACAACGTTTTTATATTGTAGCCTGTAATTTTGAGATTTTCATTCTAACATATTGGTCGACGGTTGGTACATGTTATGATTATGCTTTTTCCAATATGTTAACCATTATTTTTTTTTCTCATTCCTGATTATTCAAGATTATTCATATTCAATCTTCTGCTTGAGAAAAAAAAACCATAATTGTAAATGTTGCCTTAATGCAAAAGCTTGTTTTTGCCCAAAATGAAATTTTAATGAGTCATGATGATATATGTTGTACTTCGATGTCCCTTGTCCCTAATTCAAAATTTAAAACTACAACAAGTAGTGATTTTGCCAATGTTTTCTCATTCTTGAACTATTTATGAACCTTCAATCTTCTGCTTAACAAAAACGTGTTTTGTCCAAATGTATGCTCTGTCCCGAAGTAGTGATTTTGCCAATGTTTTCTCATTCTTGAACTATTCAAGAACCTTCAATCTTCTGCTTGAGAAAAATGTGTTTTGTCCAAATGTATGCTCTGTCCCGAAGTAGTGATTTTGCCAATGTTTTCTCATTCTTGAACTATTCAGGAACCTTCGATCTTATGCTTGAGAAAAAAGTGTTTTGTCCAAATGTATGCTCTGTCCCGAAAGACAACGTTTTTATATTGTGGCCGGTAATTTTGAGATTTTCATTCTAGCATATTGGTCGACAGTTGGTACATGTTATTATTATGCTTTTTCCAATATGTTAGCTATTATTTTTTTCTCATTCTCTATTTTTCAAGATTATTCAATCTTCTGCTTGAGAAAAAAAAGAGAACATTTATTGTGAATGTTGCCCAAAATGAAATTTTAATGAGACATGATGATATATGTTGCACTTCGATGTCCCTTGTCCCTAATTGAAACTTTAAAACTACAATAAGTAGTTATTTTGCCAATGTTTTCTCATTCTTGAACTATTCAGCAACCTTCAATCTTCTGCTTGAGAAAAACGTGTTTTGTCCAAATGTATGCTCTGTCCCGAAGTAGTGATTTTGCCAATGTTTTCTCATTCTTGAACTATTCAAGAACCTTCAATCTTCTGCTTGAGAAAAACGTGTTTTGTCAAAATGTATGCTCTGTCCCGAAAGACAACGTTTTTATATTGTAGCCTGTAATTTTCAGATTTTCATTCTAACATATTGGTCGACGGTTGGTACATGTTATGATTATGCTTTTTCTAATATGTTAACCATTATTTTTTTTTCTCATTCCTGATTATTCAAGATTATTCATATTCAATCTTCTGCTTGAGAAAAAAAAACCATAATTGTAAATGTTGCCTTAATGCAAAAGCTTGTTTTTGCCCAAAATGAAATTTTAATGAGTCAAGATGATATATGTTGTACTTCGATGTCCCTTGTCCCTAATTCAAAATTTAAAACTACAACAAGTAGTGATTTTGCCAATGTTTTCTCATTCTTGAACTATTTATGAACCTTCAATCTTCTGCTTCAGAAAAACGTGTTTTGTCCAAATGTATGCTCTGTCCCGAAGTAGTGATTTTGCCATTGTTTTCTCATTCTTGAACTATTCAAGAACCTTCAATCTTCTGCTTGAGAAAAACGTGTTTTGTCCAAATGTATGCTCTGTCCCGAAGTAGTGATTTTGCCAATGTTTTCTCATTCTTGAACTATTCAAGAACCTTCAATCTTCTGCTTGAGAAAAACGTGTTTTGTCCAAATGTATGCTCTGTCTCGAAAGACAACGTTTTTATATTGTAGCCTGTAATTTTGAGATTTTCATTCTAACATATTGGTCGACGGTTGGTACATGTTATGATTATGCTTTTTCCAATATGTTAACCATTATTTTTTTTTCTCATTCCTGATTATTCAAGATTATTCATATTCAATCTTCTGCTTGATAAAAAAAAACCATAATTGTAAATGTTGCCTTAATGCAAAAGCTTGTTTTTGCCCAAAATGAAATTTTAATGAGTCATGGTGATATATGTTGTACTTCGATGTCCCTTGCCCCTATTTCAAAATTTAAAACTACAACAAGTAGTGATTTTGCCAATGTTTTCTCATTCTTGAACTATTTATGAACCTTCAATCTTCTGCTTCAGAAAAACGTGTTTTGTCCAAATGTATGCTCTGTCCCGAAGTAGTGATTTTGCCATTGTTTTCTCATTCTTGAACTATTCAAGAACCTTCAATCTTCTGCTTGAGAAAAACGTGTTTTGTCCAAATGTATGCTCTGTCCCGAAGTAGTGATTTTGCCAATGTTTTCTCATTCTTGAACTATTCAGGAACCTTCGATCTTATGCTTGAGAAAAAAGTGTTTTGTCCAAATGTATGCTCTGTCCCGAAGTAGTGATTTTGCCAATGTTTTCTCATTCTTGAACTATTCAAGAACCTTCAATCTTCTGCTTGAGAAAAACGTGTTATATCCAAATGTATGCTCTGTCCCGAAGTAGTGATTTTGCCTATGTTTTCTCATTCTTGAACTATTCAGGAACCTTCAATCTTATGTTTGAGAAAAAAGTGTTTTGTCCAAATGTATGCTCTGTCCCGAAAGACAACGTTTTTATATTGTGGCCGGTAATTTTGAGATTTTCATTCTAGCATATTGGTCGACAGTTGGTACATGTTATTATTATGCTTTTTCCAATATGTTAGCTATTATTTTTTTCTCATTCTTGATTTTTCAAGATTATTCAATCTTCTGCTTGAGAAAAAAAAGAGAACCTTTATTGTGAATGTTGCCCAAAATGAAATTTTAATGAGACATGATGATATATGTTGCACTTCGATGTCCCTTGTCCCTAATTGAAACTTTAAAACTACAATAAGTAGTTATTTTGCCAATGTTTTCTCATTTTTGAACTATTCAGCAACCTTCAATCTTCTGCTTGAGAAAAACGTGTTTTGTCCAAATGTATGCTCTGTCCCGAAGTAGTGATTTTGCCAATGTTTTCTCATTCTTGAACTATTCAAGAACCTTCAATCTTCTGCTTGAGAAAAACGTGTTTTGTCAAAATGTATGCTCTGTCCCGAAAGACAACGTTTTTATATTGTAGCCTGTAATTTTGAGATTTTCATTCTAACATATTGGTCGACGGTTGGTACATGTTATGATTATGCTTTTTCCAATATGTTAACCATTATTTTTTTTTCTCATTCCTGATTATTCAAGATTATTCATATTCAATCTTCTGCTTGAGAAAAAAAAACCATAATTGTAAATGTTGCCTTAATGCAAAAGCTTGTTTTTGCCCAAAATGAAATTTTAATGAGTCATGATGATATATGTTGTACTTCGATGTCCCTTGTCCCTAATTCAAAATTTAAAACTACAACAAGTAGTGATTTTGCCAATGTTTTCTCATTCTTGAACTATTTATGAACCTTCAATCTTCTGCTTAACAAAAACGTGTTTTGTCCAAATGTATGCTCTGTCCCGAAGTAGTGATTTTGCCAATGTTTTCTCATTCTTGAACTATTCAAGAACCTTCAATCTTCTGCTTGAGAAAAATGTGTTTTGTCCAAATGTATGCTCTGTCCCGAAGTAGTGATTTTGCCAATGTTTTCTCATTCTTGAACTATTCAGGAACCTTCGATCTTATGCTTGAGAAAAAAGTGTTTTGTCCAAATGTATGCTCTGTCCCGAAAGACAACGTTTTTATATTGTGGCCGGTAATTTTGAGATTTTCATTCTAGCATATTGGTCGACAGTTGGTACATGTTATTATTATGCTTTTTCCAATATGTTAGCTATTATTTTTTTCTCATTCTCTATTTTTCAAGATTATTCAATCTTCTGCTTGAGAAAAAAAAGAGAACATTTATTGTGAATGTTGCCCAAAATGAAATTTTAATGAGGCATGATGATATATGTTGCACTTCGATGTCCCTTGTCCCTAATTGAAACTTTAAAACTACAATAAGTAGTTATTTTGCCAATGTTTTCTCATTCTTGAACTATTCAGCAACCTTCAATCTTCTGCTTGAGAAAAACGTGTTTTGTCCAAATGTATGCTCTGTCCCGAAGTAGTGATTTTGCCAATGTTTTCTCATTCTTGAACTATTCAAGAACCTTCAATCTTCTGCTTGAGAAAAACGTGTTTTGTCAAAATGTATGCTCTGTCCCGAAAGACAACGTTTTTATATTGTAGCCTGTAATTTTGAGATTTTCATTCTAACATATTGGTCGACGGTTGGTACATGTTATGATTATGCTTTTTCTAATATGTTAACCATTATTTTTTTTTCTCATTCCTGATTATTCAAGATTATTCATATTCAATCTTCTGCTTGAGAAAAAAAAACCATAATTGTAAATGTTGCCTTAATGCAAAAGCTTGTTTTTGCCCAAAATGAAATTTTAATGAGTCAAGATGATATATGTTGTACTTCGATGTCCCTTGTCCCTAATTCAAAATTTAAAACTACAACAAGTAGTGATTTTGCCAATGTTTTCTCATTCTTGAACTATTTATGAACCTTCAATCTTCTGCTTCAGAAAAACGTGTTTTGTCCAAATGTATGCTCTGTCCCGAAGTAGTGATTTTGCCATTGTTTTCTCATTCTTGAACTATTCAAGAACCTTCAATCTTCTGCTTGAGAAAAACGTGTTTTGTCCAAATGTATGCTCTGTCCCGAAGTAGTGATTTTGCCAATGTTTTCTCATTCTTGAACTATTCAAGAACCTTCAATCTTCTGCTTGAGAAAAACGTGTTTTGTCCAAATGTATGCTCTGTCTCGAAAGACAACGTTTTTATATTGTAGCCTGTAATTTTGAGATTTTCATTCTAACATATTGGTCGACGGTTGGTACATGTTATGATTATGCTTTTTCCAATATGTTAACCATTATTTTTTTTTCTCATTCCTGATTATTCAAGATTATTCATATTCAATCTTCTGCTTGATAAAAAAAAACCATAATTGTAAATGTTGCCTTAATGCAAAAGCTTGTTTTTGCCCAAAATGAAATTTTAATGAGTCATGGTGATATATGTTGTACTTCGATGTCCCTTGCCCCTATTTCAAAATTTAAAACTACAACAAGTAGTGATTTTGCCAATGTTTTCTCATTCTTGAACTATTTATGAACCTTCAATCTTCTGCTTCAGAAAAACGTGTTTTGTCCAAATGTATGCTCTGTCCCGAAGTAGTGATTTTGCCATTGTTTTCTCATTCTTGAACTATTCAAGAACCTTCAATCTTCTGCTTGAGAAAAACGTGTTTTGTCCAAATGTATGCTCTGTCCCGAAGTAGTGATTTTGCCAATGTTTTCTCATTCTTGAACTATTCAAGAACCTTCAATCTTCTGCTTGAGAAAAACGTGTTATGTCCAAATGTATGCTCTGTCCCGAAGTAGTGATTTTGCCTATGTTTTCTCATTCTTGAACTATTCAGGAACCTTCAATCTTATGTTTGAGAAAAAAGTGTTTTGTCCAAATGTATGCTCTGTCCCGAAAGACAACGTTTTTATATTGTGGCCGGTAATTTTGAGATTTTCATTCTAGCATATTGGTCGACAGTTGGTACATGTTATTATTATGCTTTTTCCAATATGTTAGCTATTATTTTTTTCTCATTCTTGATTTTTCAAGATTATTCAATCTTCTGCTTGAGAAAAAAAAGAGAACCTTTATTGTGAATGTTGCCCAAAATGAAATTTTAATGAGACATGATGATATATGTTGCACTTCGATGTCCCTTGTCCCTAATTGAAACTTTAAAACTACAATAAGTAGTTATTTTGCCAATGTTTTCTCATTCTTGAACTATTCAGCAACCTTCAATCTTCTGCTTGAGAAAAACGTGTTTTGTCCAAATGTATGCTCTGTCCCGAAGTAGTGATTTTGCCAATGTTTTCTCATTCTTGAACTATTCAAGAACCTTCAATCTTCTGCTTGAGAAAAACGTGTTTTGTCAAAATGTATGCTCTGTCCCGAAAGACAACGTTTTTATATTGTAGCCTGTAATTTTGAGATTTTCATTCTAACATATTGGTCGACGGTTGGTACATGTTATGATTATGCTTTTTCTAATATGTTAACCATTATTTTTTTTTCTCATTCCTGATTATTCAAGATTATTCATATTCAATCTTCTGCTTGAGAAAAAAAAACCATAATTGTAAATGTTGCCTTAATGCAAAAGCTTGTTTTTGCCCAAAATGAAATTTTAATGAGTCAAGATGATATATGTTGTACTTCGATGTCCCTTGTCCCTAATTCAAAATTTAAAACTACAACAAGTAGTGATTTTGCCAATGTTTTCTCATTCTTGAACTATTTATGAACCTTCAATCTTCTGCTTCAGAAAAACGTGTTTTGTCCAAATGTATGCTCTGTCCCGAAGTAGTGATTTTGCCATTGTTTTCTCATTCTTGAACTATTCAAGAACCTTCAATCTTCTGCTTGAGAAAAACGTGTTTTGTCCAAATGTATGCTCTGTCCCGAAGTAGTGATTTTGCCAATGTTTTCTCATTCTTGAACTATTCAAGAACCTTCAATCTTCTGCTTGAGAAAAACGTGTTTTGTCCAAATGTATGCTCTGTCTCGAAAGACAACGTTTTTATATTGTAGCCTGTAATTTTGAGATTTTCATTCTAACATATTGGTCGACGGTTGGTACATGTTATGATTATGCTTTTTCCAATATGTTAACCATTATTTTTTTTTCTCATTCCTGATTATTCAAGATTATTCATATTCAATCTTCTGCTTGATAAAAAAAAACCATAATTGTAAATGTTGCCTTAATGCAAAAGCTTGTTTTTGCCCAAAATGAAATTTTAATGAGTCATGGTGATATATGTTGTACTTCGATGTCCCTTGCCCCTATTTCAAAATTTAAAACTACAACAAGTAGTGATTTTGCCAATGTTTTCTCATTCTTGAACTATTTATGAACCTTCAATCTTCTGCTTCAGAAAAACGTGTTTTGTCCAAATGTATGCTCTGTCCCGAAGTAGTGATTTTGCCATTGTTTTCTCATTCTTGAACTATTCAAGAACCTTCAATCTTCTGCTTGAGAAAAACGTGTTTTGTCCAAATGTATGCTCTGTCCCGAAGTAGTGATTTTGCCAATGTTTTCTCATTCTTGAACTATTCAGGAACCTTCGATCTTATGCTTGAGAAAAAAGTGTTTTGTCCAAATGTATGCTCTGTCCCGAAGTAGTGATTTTGCCAATGTTTTCTCATTCTTGAACTATTCAAGAACCTTCAATCTTCTGCTTGAGAAAAACGTGTTATATCCAAATGTATGCTCTGTCCCGAAGTAGTGATTTTGCCTATGTTTTCTCATTCTTGAACTATTCAGGAACCTTCAATCTTATGTTTGAGAAAAAAGTGTTTTGTCCAAATGTATGCTCTGTCCCGAAAGACAACGTTTTTATATTGTGGCCGGTAATTTTGAGATTTTCATTCTAGCATATTGGTCGACAGTTGGTACATGTTATTATTATGCTTTTTCCAATATGTTAGCTATTATTTTTTTCTCATTCTTGATTTTTCAAGATTATTCAATCTTCTGCTTGAGAAAAAAAAGAGAACCTTTATTGTGAATGTTGCCCAAAATGAAATTTTAATGAGACATGATGATATATGTTGCACTTCGATGTCCCTTGTCCCTAATTGAAACTTTAAAACTACAATAAGTAGTTATTTTGCCAATGTTTTCTCATTTTTGAACTATTCAGCAACCTTCAATCTTCTGCTTGAGAAAAACGTGTTTTGTCCAAATGTATGCTCTGTCCCGAAGTAGTGATTTTGCCAATGTTTTCTCATTCTTGAACTATTCAAGAACCTTCAATCTTCTGCTTGAGAAAAACGTGTTTTGTCAAAATGTATGCTCTGTCCCGAAAGACAACGTTTTTATATTGTAGCCTGTAATTTTGAGATTTTCATTCTAACATATTGGTCGACGGTTGGTACATGTTATGATTATGCTTTTTCCAATATGTTAACCATTATTTTTTTTTCTCATTCCTGATTATTCAAGATTATTCATATTCAATCTTCTGCTTGAGAAAAAAAAACCATAATTGTAAATGTTGCCTTAATGCAAAAGCTTGTTTTTGCCCAAAATGAAATTTTAATGAGTCATGATGATATATGTTGTACTTCGATGTCCCTTGTCCCTAATTCAAAATTTAAAACTACAACAAGTAGTGATTTTGCCAATGTTTTCTCATTCTTGAACTATTTATGAACCTTCAATCTTCTGCTTAACAAAAACGTGTTTTGTCCAAATGTATGCTCTGTCCCGAAGTAGTGATTTTGCCAATGTTTTCTCATTCTTGAACTATTCAAGAACCTTCAATCTTCTGCTTGAGAAAAATGTGTTTTGTCCAAATGTATGCTCTGTCCCGAAGTAGTGATTTTGCCAATGTTTTCTCATTCTTGAACTATTCAGGAACCTTCGATCTTATGCTTGAGAAAAAAGTGTTTTGTCCAAATGTATGCTCTGTCCCGAAAGACAACGTTTTTATATTGTGGCCGGTAATTTTGAGATTTTCATTCTAGCATATTGGTCGACAGTTGGTACATGTTATTATTATGCTTTTTCCAATATGTTAGCTATTATTTTTTTCTCATTCTCTATTTTTCAAGATTATTCAATCTTCTGCTTGAGAAAAAAAAGAGAACATTTATTGTGAATGTTGCCCAAAATGAAATTTTAATGAGACATGATGATATATGTTGCACTTCGATGTCCCTTGTCCCTAATTGAAACTTTAAAACTACAATAAGTAGTTATTTTGCCAATGTTTTCTCATTCTTGAACTATTCAGCAACCTTCAATCTTCTGCTTGAGAAAAACGTGTTTTGTCCAAATGTATGCTCTGTCCCGAAGTAGTGATTTTGCCAATGTTTTCTCATTCTTGAACTATTCAAGAACCTTCAATCTTCTGCTTGAGAAAAACGTGTTTTGTCAAAATGTATGCTCTGTCCCGAAAGACAACGTTTTTATATTGTAGCCTGTAATTTTGAGATTTTCATTCTAACATATTGGTCGACGGTTGGTACATGTTATGATTATGCTTTTTCTAATATGTTAACCATTATTTTTTTTTCTCATTCCTGATTATTCAAGATTATTCATATTCAATCTTCTGCTTGAGAAAAAAAAACCATAATTGTAAATGTTGCCTTAATGCAAAAGCTTGTTTTTGCCCAAAATGAAATTTTAATGAGTCAAGATGATATATGTTGTACTTCGATGTCCCTTGTCCCTAATTCAAAATTTAAAACTACAACAAGTAGTGATTTTGCCAATGTTTTCTCATTCTTGAACTATTTATGAACCTTCAATCTTCTGCTTCAGAAAAACGTGTTTTGTCCAAATGTATGCTCTGTCCCGAAGTAGTGATTTTGCCATTGTTTTCTCATTCTTGAACTATTCAAGAACCTTCAATCTTCTGCTTGAGAAAAACGTGTTTTGTCCAAATGTATGCTCTGTCCCGAAGTAGTGATTTTGCCAATGTTTTCTCATTCTTGAACTATTCAAGAACCTTCAATCTTCTGCTTGAGAAAAACGTGTTTTGTCCAAATGTATGCTCTGTCTCGAAAGACAACGTTTTTATATTGTAGCCTGTAATTTTGAGATTTTCATTCTAACATATTGGTCGACGGTTGGTACATGTTATGATTATGCTTTTTCCAATATGTTAACCATTATTTTTTTTTCTCATTCCTGATTATTCAAGATTATTCATATTCAATCTTCTGCTTGATAAAAAAAAACCATAATTGTAAATGTTGCCTTAATGCAAAAGCTTGTTTTTGCCCAAAATGAAATTTTAATGAGTCATGGTGATATATGTTGTACTTCGATGTCCCTTGCCCCTATTTCAAAATTTAAAACTACAACAAGTAGTGATTTTGCCAATGTTTTCTCATTCTTGAACTATTTATGAACCTTCAATCTTCTGCTTCAGAAAAACGTGTTTTGTCCAAATGTATGCTCTGTCCCGAAGTAGTGATTTTGCCAATGTTTTCTCATTCTTGAACTATTCAAGAACCTTCAATCTTCTGCTTGAGAAAAACGTGTTATGTCCAAATGTATGCTCTGTCCCGAAGTAGTGATTTTGCCTATGTTTTCTCATTCTTGAACTATTCAGGAACCTTCAATCTTATGTTTGAGAAAAAAGTGTTTTGTCCAAATGTATGCTCTGTCCCGAAAGACAACGTTTTTATATTGTGGCCGGTAATTTTGAGATTTTCATTCTAGCATATTGGTCGACAGTTGGTACATGTTATTATTATGCTTTTTCCAATATGTTAGCTATTATTTTTTTCTCATTCTTGATTTTTCAAGATTATTCAATCTTCTGCTTGAGAAAAAAAAGAGAACCTTTATTGTGAATGTTGCCCAAAATGAAATTTTAATGAGACATGATGATATATGTTGCACTTCGATGTCCCTTGTCCCTAATTGAAACTTTAAAACTACAATAAGTAGTTATTTTGCCAATGTTTTCTCATTCTTGAACTATTCAGCAACCTTCAATCTTCTGCTTGAGAAAAACGTGTTTTGTCCAAATGTATGCTCTGTCCCGAAGTAGTGATTTTGCCAATGTTTTCTCATTCTTGAACTATTCAAGAACCTTCAATCTTCTGCTTGAGAAAAACGTGTTTTGTCAAAATGTATGCTCTGTCCCGAAAGACAACGTTTTTATATTGTAGCCTGTAATTTTGAGATTTTCATTCTAACATATTGGTCGACGGTTGGTACATGTTATGATTATGCTTTTTCTAATATGTTAACCATTATTTTTTTTTCTCATTCCTGATTATTCAAGATTATTCATATTCAATCTTCTGCTTGAGAAAAAAAAACCATAATTGTAAATGTTGCCTTAATGCAAAAGCTTGTTTTTGCCCAAAATGAAATTTTAATGAGTCAAGATGATATATGTTGTACTTCGATGTCCCTTGTCCCTAATTCAAAATTTAAAACTACAACAAGTAGTGATTTTGCCAATGTTTTCTCATTCTTGAACTATTTATGAACCTTCAATCTTCTGCTTCAGAAAAACGTGTTTTGTCCAAATGTATGCTCTGTCCCGAAGTAGTGATTTTGCCATTGTTTTCTCATTCTTGAACTATTCAAGAACCTTCAATCTTCTGCTTGAGAAAAACGTGTTTTGTCCAAATGTATGCTCTGTCCCGAAGTAGTGATTTTGCCAATGTTTTCTCATTCTTGAACTATTCAAGAACCTTCAATCTTCTGCTTGAGAAAAACGTGTTTTGTCCAAATGTATGCTCTGTCTCGAAAGACAACGTTTTTATATTGTAGCCTGTAATTTTGAGATTTTCATTCTAACATATTGGTCGACGGTTGGTACATGTTATGATTATGCTTTTTCCAATATGTTAACCATTATTTTTTTTTCTCATTCCTGATTATTCAAGATTATTCATATTCAATCTTCTGCTTGATAAAAAAAAACCATAATTGTAAATGTTGCCTTAATGCAAAAGCTTGTTTTTGCCCAAAATGAAATTTTAATGAGTCATGGTGATATATGTTGTACTTCGATGTCCCTTGCCCCTATTTCAAAATTTAAAACTACAACAAGTAGTGATTTTGCCAATGTTTTCTCATTCTTGAACTATTTATGAACCTTCAATCTTCTGCTTCAGAAAAACGTGTTTTGTCCAAATGTATGCTCTGTCCCGAAGTAGTGATTTTGCCATTGTTTTCTCATTCTTGAACTATTCAAGAACCTTCAATCTTCTGCTTGAGAAAAACGTGTTTTGTCCAAATGTATGCTCTGTCCCGAAGTAGTGATTTTGCCAATGTTTTCTCATTCTTGAACTATTCAGGAACCTTCGATCTTATGCTTGAGAAAAAAGTGTTTTGTCCAAATGTATGCTCTGTCCCGAAGTAGTGATTTTGCCAATGTTTTCTCATTCTTGAACTATTCAAGAACCTTCAATCTTCTGCTTGAGAAAAACGTGTTATATCCAAATGTATGCTCTGTCCCGAAGTAGTGATTTTGCCTATGTTTTCTCATTCTTGAACTATTCAGGAACCTTCAATCTTATGTTTGAGAAAAAAGTGTTTTGTCCAAATGTATGCTCTGTCCCGAAAGACAACGTTTTTATATTGTGGCCGGTAATTTTGAGATTTTCATTCTAGCATATTGGTCGACAGTTGGTACATGTTATTATTATGCTTTTTCCAATATGTTAGCTATTATTTTTTTCTCATTCTTGATTTTTCAAGATTATTCAATCTTCTGCTTGAGAAAAAAAAGAGAACCTTTATTGTGAATGTTGCCCAAAATGAAATTTTAATGAGACATGATGATATATGTTGCACTTCGATGTCCCTTGTCCCTAATTGAAACTTTAAAACTACAATAAGTAGTTATTTTGCCAATGTTTTCTCATTTTTGAACTATTCAGCAACCTTCAATCTTCTGCTTGAGAAAAACGTGTTTTGTCCAAATGTATGCTCTGTCCCGAAGTAGTGATTTTGCCAATGTTTTCTCATTCTTGAACTATTCAAGAACCTTCAATCTTCTGCTTGAGAAAAACGTGTTTTGTCAAAATGTATGCTCTGTCCCGAAAGACAACGTTTTTATATTGTAGCCTGTAATTTTGAGATTTTCATTCTAACATATTGGTCGACGGTTGGTACATGTTATGATTATGCTTTTTCCAATATGTTAACCATTATTTTTTTTTCTCATTCCTGATTATTCAAGATTATTCATATTCAATCTTCTGCTTGAGAAAAAAAAACCATAATTGTAAATGTTGCCCTAATGCAAAAGCTTGTTTTTGCCCAAAATGAAATTTTAATGAGTCATGATGATATATGTTGTACTTCGATGTCCCTTGTCCCTAATTCAAAATTTAAAACTACAACAAGTAGTGATTTTGCCAATGTTTTCTCATTCTTGAACTATTTATGAACCTTCAATCTTCTGCTTAACAAAAACGTGTTTTGTCCAAATGTATGCTCTGTCCCGAAGTAGTGATTTTGCCAATGTTTTCTCATTCTTGAACTATTCAAGAACCTTCAATCTTCTGCTTGAGAAAAATGTGTTTTGTCCAAATGTATGCTCTGTCCCGAAGTAGTGATTTTGCCAATGTTTTCTCATTCTTGAACTATTCAGGAACCTTCGATCTTATGCTTGAGAAAAAAGTGTTTTGTCCAAATGTATGCTCTGTCCCGAAAGACAACGTTTTTATATTGTGGCCGGTAATTTTGAGATTTTCATTCTAGCATATTGGTCGACAGTTGGTACATGTTATTATTATGCTTTTTCCAATATGTTAGCTATTATTTTTTTCTCATTCTCTATTTTTCAAGATTATTCAATCTTCTGCTTGAGAAAAAAAAGAGAACATTTATTGTGAATGTTGCCCAAAATGAAATTTTAATGAGACATGATGATATATGTTGCACTTCGATGTCCCTTGTCCCTAATTGAAACTTTAAAACTACAATAAGTAGTTATTTTGCCAATGTTTTCTCATTCTTGAACTATTCAGCAACCTTCAATCTTCTGCTTGAGAAAAACGTGTTTTGTCCAAATGTATGCTCTGTCCCGAAGTAGTGATTTTGCCAATGTTTTCTCATTCTTGAACTATTCAAGAACCTTCAATCTTCTGCTTGAGAAAAACGTGTTTTGTCAAAATGTATGCTCTGTCCCGAAAGACAACGTTTTTATATTGTAGCCTGTAATTTTGAGATTTTCATTCTAACATATTGGTCGACGGTTGGTACATGTTATGATTATGCTTTTTCTAATATGTTAACCATTATTTTTTTTTCTCATTCCTGATTATTCAAGATTATTCATATTCAATCTTCTGCTTGAGAAAAAAAAACCATAATTGTAAATGTTGCCTTAATGCAAAAGCTTGTTTTTGCCCAAAATGAAATTTTAATGAGTCAAGATGATATATGTTGTACTTCGATGTCCCTTGTCCCTAATTCAAAATTTAAAACTACAACAAGTAGTGATTTTGCCAATGTTTTCTCATTCTTGAACTATTTATGAACCTTCAATCTTCTGCTTCAGAAAAACGTGTTTTGTCCAAATGTATGCTCTGTCCCGAAGTAGTGATTTTGCCATTGTTTTCTCATTCTTGAACTATTCAAGAACCTTCAATCTTCTGCTTGAGAAAAACGTGTTTTGTCCAAATGTATGCTCTGTCCCGAAGTAGTGATTTTGCCAATGTTTTCTCATTCTTGAACTATTCAAGAACCTTCAATCTTCTGCTTGAGAAAAACGTGTTTTGTCCAAATGTATGCTCTGTCTCGAAAGACAACGTTTTTATATTGTAGCCTGTAATTTTGAGATTTTCATTCTAACATATTGGTCGACGGTTGGTACATGTTATGATTATGCTTTTTCCAATATGTTAACCATTATTTTTTTTTCTCATTCCTGATTATTCAAGATTATTCATATTCAATCTTCTGCTTGATAAAAAAAAACCATAATTGTAAATGTTGCCTTAATGCAAAAGCTTGTTTTTGCCCAAAATGAAATTTTAATGAGTCATGGTGATATATGTTGTACTTCGATGTCCCTTGCCCCTATTTCAAAATTTAAAACTACAACAAGTAGTGATTTTGCCAATGTTTTCTCATTCTTGAACTATTTATGAACCTTCAATCTTCTGCTTCAGAAAAACGTGTTTTGTCCAAATGTATGCTCTGTCCCGAAGTAGTGATTTTGCCATTGTTTTCTCATTCTTGAACTATTCAAGAACCTTCAATCTTCTGCTTGAGAAAAACGTGTTTTGTCCAAATGTATGCTCTGTCCCGAAGTAGTGATTTTGCCAATGTTTTCTCATTCTTGAACTATTCAAGAACCTTCAATCTTCTGCTTGAGAAAAACGTGTTATGTCCAAATGTATGCTCTGTCCCGAAGTAGTGATTTTGCCTATGTTTTCTCATTCTTGAACTATTCAGGAACCTTCAATCTTATGTTTGAGAAAAAAGTGTTTTGTCCAAATGTATGCTCTGTCCCGAAAGACAACGTTTTTATATTGTGGCCGGTAATTTTGAGATTTTCATTCTAGCATATTGGTCGACAGTTGGTACATGTTATTATTATGCTTTTTCCAATATGTTAGCTATTATTTTTTTCTCATTCTTGATTTTTCAAGATTATTCAATCTTCTGCTTGAGAAAAAAAAGAGAACCTTTATTGTGAATGTTGCCCAAAATGAAATTTTAATGAGACATGATGATATATGTTGCACTTCGATGTCCCTTGTCCCTAATTGAAACTTTAAAACTACAATAAGTAGTTATTTTGCCAATGTTTTCTCATTCTTGAACTATTCAGCAACCTTCAATCTTCTGCTTGAGAAAAACGTGTTTTGTCCAAATGTATGCTCTGTCCCGAAGTAGTGATTTTGCCAATGTTTTCTCATTCTTGAACTATTCAAGAACCTTCAATCTTCTGCTTGAGAAAAACGTGTTTTGTCAAAATGTATGCTCTGTCCCGAAAGACAACGTTTTTATATTGTAGCCTGTAATTTTGAGATTTTCATTCTAACATATTGGTCGACGGTTGGTACATGTTATGATTATGCTTTTTCCAATATGTTAACCATTATTTTTTTTTCTCATTCCTGATTATTCAAGATTATTCATATTCAATCTTCTGCTTGAGAAAAAAAAACCATAATTGTAAATGTTGCCTTAATGCAAAAGCTTGTTTTTGCCCAAAATGAAATTTTAATGAGTTATGATGATATATGTTGTACTTCGATGTCCCTTGTCCCTAATTCAAAATTTAAAACTACAACAAGTAGTGATTTTGCCAATGTTTTCTCATTCTTGAACTATTTATGAACCTTCAATCTTCTGCTTAACAAAAACGTGTTTTGTCCAAATGTATGCTCTGTCCCGAAGTAGTGATTTTGCCAATGTTTTCTCATTCTTGAACTATTCAAGAACCTTCAATCTTCTGCTTGAGAAAAATGTGTTTTGTCCAAATGTATGCTCTGTCCCGAAAGACAACGTTTTTATATTGTGGCCGGTAATTTTGAGATTTTCATTCTAGCATATTGGTCGACAGTTGGTACATGTTATTATTATGCTTTTTCCAATATGTTAGCTATTATTTTTTTCTCATTCTCTATTTTTCAAGATTATTCAATCTTCTGCTTGAGAAAAAAAAGAGAACATTTATTGTGAATGTTGCCCAAAATGAAATTTTAATGAGACATGATGATATATGTTGCACTTCGATGTCCCTTGTCCCTAATTGAAACTTTAAAACTACAATAAGTAGTTATTTTGCCAATGTTTTCTCATTCTTGAACTATTCAGCAACCTTCAATCTTCTGCTTGAGAAAAACGTGTTTTGTCCAAATGTATGCTCTGTCCCGAAGTAGTGATTTTGCCAATGTTTTCTCATTCTTGAACTATTCAAGAACCTTCAATCTTCTGCTTGAGAAAAACGTGTTTTGTCAAAATGTATGCTCTGTCCCGAAAGACAACGTTTTTATATTGTAGCCTGTAATTTTGAGATTTTCATTCTAACATATTGGTCGACGGTTGGTACATGTTATGATTATGCTTTTTCCAATATGTTAACCATTATTTTTTTTTCTCATTCCTGATTATTCAAGATTATTCATATTCAATCTTCTGCTTGAGAAAAAAAAACCATAATTGTAAATGTTGCCTTAATGCAAAAGCTTGTTTTTGCCCAAAATGAAATTTTAATGAGTCAAGATGATATATGTTGTACTTCGATGTCCCTTGTCCCTAATTCAAAATTTAAAACTACAACAAGTAGTGATTTTGCCAATGTTTTCTCATTCTTGAACTATTTATGAACCTTAAATCTTCTGCTTCAGAAAAACGTGTTTTGTCCAAATGTATGCTCTGTCCCGAAGTAGTGATTTTGCCATTGTTTTCTCATTCTTGAACTATTCAAGAACCTTCAATCTTCTGCTTGAGAAAAACGTGTTTTGTCCAAATGTATGCTCTGTCCCGAAGTAGTGATTTTGCCAATGTTTTCTCATTCTTGAACTATTCAAGAACCTTCAATCTTCTGCTTGAGAAAAACGTGTTTTGTCCAAATGTATGCTCTGTCTCGAAAGACAACGTTTTTATATTGTAGCCTGTAATTTTGAGATTTTCATTCTAACATATTGGTCGACGGTTGGTACATGTTATGATTATGCTTTTTCCAATATGTTAACCATTATTTTTTTTTCTCATTCCTGATTATTCAAGATTATTCATATTCAATCTTCTGCTTGATAAAAAAAAACCATAATTGTAAATGTTGCCTTAATGCAAAAGCTTGTTTTTGCCCAAAATGAAATTTTAATGAGTCATGGTGATATATGTTGTACTTCGATGTCCCTTGCCCCTATTTCAAAATTTAAAACTACAACAAGTAGTGATTTTGCCAATGTTTTCTCATTCTTGAACTATTTATAAACCTTCAATCTTCTGCTTCAGAAAAACGTGTTTTGTCCAAATGTATGCTCTGTCCCGAAGTAGTGATTTTGCCATTGTTTTCTCATTCTTGAACTATTCAAGAACCTTCAATCTTCTGCTTGAGAAAAACGTGTTTTGTCCAAATGTATGCTCTGTCCCGAAGTAGTGATTTTGCCAATGTTTTCTCATTCTTGAACTATTCAAGAACCTTCAATCTTCTGCTTGAGAAAAACGTGTTATGTCCAAATGTATGCTCTGTCCCGAAGTAGTGATTTTGCCTATGTTTTCTCATTCTTGAACTATTCAGGAACCTTCAATCTTATGTTTGAGAAAAAAGTGTTTTGTCCAAATGTATGCTCTGTCCCGAAAGACAACGTTTTTATATTGTGGCCGGTAATTTTGAGATTTTCATTCTAGCATATTGGTCGACAGTTGGTACATGTTATTATTATGCTTTTTCCAATATGTTAGCTATTATTTTTTTCTCATTCTTGATTTTTCAAGATTATTCAATCTTCTGCTTGAGAAAAAAAAGAGAACCTTTATTGTGAATGTTGCCCAAAATGAAATTTTAATGAGACATGATGATATATGTTGCACTTCGATGTCCCTTGTCCCTAATTGAAACTTTAAAACTACAATAAGTAGTTATTTTGCCAATGTTTTCTCATTCTTGAACTATTCAGCAACCTTCAATCTTCTGCTTGAGAAAAACGTGTTTTGTCCAAATGTATGCTCTGTCCCGAAGTAGTGATTTTGCCAATGTTTTCTCATTCTTGAACTATTCAAGAACCTTCAATCTTCTGCTTGAGAAAAACGTGTTTTGTCAAAATGTATGCTCTGTCCCGAAAGACAACGTTTTTATATTGTAGCCTGTAATTTTGAGATTTTCATTCTAACATATTGGTCGACGGTTGGTACATGTTATGATTATGCTTTTTCCAATATGTTAACCATTATTTTTTTTTCTCATTCCTGATTATTCAAGATTATTCATATTCAATCTTCTGCTTGAGAAAAAAAAACCATAATTGTAAATGTTGCCTTAATGCAAAAGCTTGTTTTTGCCCAAAATGAAATTTTAATGAGTTATGATGATATATGTTGTACTTCGATGTCCCTTGTCCCTAATTCAAAATTTAAAACTACAACAAGTAGTGATTTTGCCAATGTTTTCTCATTCTTGAACTATTTATGAACCTTCAATCTTCTGCTTAACAAAAACGTGTTTTGTCCAAATGTATGCTCTGTCCCGAAGTAGTGATTTTGCCAATGTTTTCTCATTCTTGAACTATTCAAGAACCTTCAATCTTCTGCTTGAGAAAAATGTGTTTTGTCCAAATGTATGCTCTGTCCCGAAAGACAACGTTTTTATATTGTGGCCGGTAATTTTGAGATTTTCATTCTAGCATATTGGTCGACAGTTGGTACATGTTATTATTATGCTTTTTCCAATATGTTAGCTATTATTTTTTTCTCATTCTCTATTTTTCAAGATTATTCAATCTTCTGCTTGAGAAAAAAAAGAGAACATTTATTGTGAATGTTGCCCAAAATGAAATTTTAATGAGACATGATGATATATGTTGCACTTCGATGTCCCTTGTCCCTAATTGAAACTTTAAAACTACAATAAGTAGTTATTTTGCCAATGTTTTCTCATTCTTGAACTATTCAGCAACCTTCAATCTTCTGCTTGAGAAAAACGTGTTTTGTCCAAATGTATGCTCTGTCCCGAAGTAGTGATTTTGCCAATGTTTTCTCATTCTTGAACTATTCAAGAACCTTCAATCTTCTGCTTGAGAAAAACGTGTTTTGTCAAAATGTATGCTCTGTCCCGAAAGACAACGTTTTTATATTGTAGCCTGTAATTTTGAGATTTTCATTCTAACATATTGGTCGACGGTTGGTACATGTTATGATTATGCTTTTTCCAATATGTTAACCATTATTTTTTTTTCTCATTCCTGATTATTCAAGATTATTCATATTCAATCTTCTGCTTGAGAAAAAAAAACCATAATTGTAAATGTTGCCTTAATGCAAAAGCTTGTTTTTGCCCAAAATGAAATTTTAATGAGTCAAGATGATATATGTTGTACTTCGATGTCCCTTGTCCCTAATTCAAAATTTAAAACTACAACAAGTAGTGATTTTGCCAATGTTTTCTCATTCTTGAACTATTTATGAACCTTAAATCTTCTGCTTCAGAAAAACGTGTTTTGTCCAAATGTATGCTCTGTCCCGAAGTAGTGATTTTGCCATTGTTTTCTCATTCTTGAACTATTCAAGAACCTTCAATCTTCTGCTTGAGAAAAACGTGTTTTGTCCAAATGTATGCTCTGTCCCGAAGTAGTGATTTTGCCAATGTTTTCTCATTCTTGAACTATTCAAGAACCTTCAATCTTCTGCTTGAGAAAAACGTGTTTTGTCCAAATGTATGCTCTGTCTCGAAAGACAACGTTTTTATATTGTAGCCTGTAATTTTGAGATTTTCATTCTAACATATTGGTCGACGGTTGGTACATGTTATGATTATGCTTTTTCCAATATGTTAACCATTATTTTTTTTTCTCATTCCTGATTATTCAAGATTATTCATATTCAATCTTCTGCTTGATAAAAAAAAACCATAATTGTAAATGTTGCCTTAATGCAAAAGCTTGTTTTTGCCCAAAATGAAATTTTAATGAGTCATGGTGATATATGTTGTACTTCGATGTCCCTTGCCCCTATTTCAAAATTTAAAACTACAACAAGTAGTGATTTTGCCAATGTTTTCTCATTCTTGAACTATTTATAAACCTTCAATCTTCTGCTTCAGAAAAACGTGTTTTGTCCAAATGTATGCTCTGTCCCGAAGTAGTGATTTTGCCATTGTTTTCTCATTCTTGAACTATTCAAGAACCTTCAATCTTCTGCTTGAGAAAAACGTGTTTTGTCCAAATGTATGCTCTGTCCCGAAGTAGTGATTTTGCCAATGTTTTCTCATTCTTGAACTATTCAAGAACCTTCAATCTTCTGCTTGAGAAAAATGTGTTTTGTCCAAATGTATGCTCAGTCCCGAAGTAGTGATTTTGCCAATGTTTTCTCATTCTTGAACTATTCAGGAACCTTCGATCTTATGCTTGAGAAAAAAGTATTTTGTCCAAATGTATGCTCTGTCCTGAAAGACAACGTTTTTATATTGTGGCCGGTAATTTTGAGATTTTCATTCTAGCATATTGGTCGACAGTTGGTACATGTTATTATTATGCTTTTTCCAATATGTTAGCTATTATTTTTTTCTCATTCTCTATTTTTCAAGATTATTCAATCTTCTGCTTGAGAAAAAAAAGAGAACATTTATTGTGAATGTTGCCCAAAATGAAATTTTAATGAGACATGATGATATATGTTGCACTTCGATGTCCCTTGTCCCTAATTGAAACTTTAAAACTACAATAAGTAGTTATTTTGCCAATGTTTTCTCATTCTTGAACTATTCAGCAACCTTCAATCTTTTGCTTGAGAAAAACGTGTTTTGTCCAAATGTATGCTCTGTCCCGAAGTAGTGATTTTGCCAATGTTTTCTCATTCTTGAACTATTCAAGAACCTTCAATCTTCTGCTTGAGAAAAACGTGTTTTGTCAAAATGTATGCTCTGTCCCGAAAGACAACGTTTTTATATTGTAGCCTGTAATTTTGAGATTTTCATTCTAACATATTGGTCGACGGTTGGTACATGTTATGATTATGCTTTTTCCAATATGTTAACCATTATTTTTTTTTCTCATTCCTGATTATTCAAGATTATTCATATTCAATCTTCTGCTTGAGAAAAAAAAACCATAATTGTAAATGTTGCCTTAATGCAAAAGCTTGTTTTTGCCCAAAATGAAATTTTAATGAGTCAAGATGATATATGTTGTACTTCGATGTCCCTTGTCCCTAATTCAAAATTTAAAACTACAACAAGTAGTTATTTTGCCAATGTTTTCTCATTCTTGAACTATTTATGAACCTTCAATCTTCTGCTTCAGAAAAACGTGTTTTGTCCAAATGTATGCTCTGTCCCGAAGTAGTGATTTTGCCATTGTTTTCTCATTCTTGAACTATTCAAGAACCTTCAATCTTCTGCTTGAGAAAAACGTGTTTTGTCCAAATGTATGCTCTGTCCCGAAGTAGTGATTTTGCCAATGTTTTCTCATTCTTGAACTATTCAAGAACCTTCGATCTTCTGCTTGAGAAAAACGTGTTTTGTCCAAATGTATGCTCTGTCTCGAAAGACAACGTTTTTATATTGTAGCCTGTAATTTTGAGATTTTCATTCTAACATATTGGTCGACGGTTGGTACATGTTATGATTATGCTTTTTCCAATATGTTAACCATTATTTTTTTTTCTCATTCCTGATTATTCAAGATTATTCATATTCAATCTTCTGCTTGATAAAAAAAAACCATAATTGTAAATGTTGCCTTAATGCAAAAGCTTGTTTTTGCCCAAAATGAAATTTTAATGAGTCATGGTGATATATGTTGTACTTCGATGTCCCTTGCCCCTATTTCAAAATTTAAAACTACAACAAGTAGTGATTTTGCCAATGTTTTCTCATTCTTGAACTATTTATGAACCTTCAATCTTCTGCTTCAGAAAAACGTGTTTTGTCCAAATGTATGCTCTGTCCCGAAGTAGTGATTTTGCCATTGTTTTCTCATTCTTGAACTATTCAAGAACCTTCAATCTTCTGCTTGAGAAAAACGTGTTTTGTCCAAATGTATGCTCTGTCCCGAAGTAGTGATTTTGCCAATGTTTTCTCATTCTTGAACTATTCAAGAACCTTCAATCTTCTGCTTGAGAAAAACGTGTTATGTCCAAATGTATGCTCTGTCCCGAAGTAGTGATTTTGCCTATGTTTTCTCATTCTTGAACTATTCAGGAACCTTCAATCTTATGTTTGAGAAAAAAGTGTTTTGTCCAAATGTATGCTCTGTCCCGAAAGACAACGTTTTTATATTGTGGCCGGTAATTTTGAGATTTTCATTCTAGCATATTGGTCGACAGTTGGTACATGTTATTATTATGCTTTTTCCAATATGTTAGCTATTATTTTTTTCTCATTCTTGATTTTTCAAGATTATTCAATCTTCTGCTTGAGAAAAAAAAGAGAACCTTTATTGTGAATGTTGCCCAAAATGAAATTTTAATGAGACATGATGATATATGTTGCACTTCGATGTCCCTTGTCCCTAATTGAAACTTTAAAACTACAATAAGTAGTTATTTTGCCAATGTTTTCTCATTCTTGAACTATTCAGCAACCTTCAATCTTCTGCTTGAGAAAAACGTGTTTTGTCCAAATGTATGCTCTGTCCCGAAGTAGTGATATTGCCAATGTTTTCTCATTCTTGAACTATTCAAGAACCTTCAATCTTCTGCTTGAGAAAAACGTGTTTTGTCAAAATGTATGCTCTGTCCCGAAAGACAACGTTTTTATATTGTAGCCTGTAATTTTGAGATTTTCATTCTAACATATTGGTCGACGGTTGGTACATGTTATGATTATGCTTTTTCCAATATGTTAACCATTATTTTTTTTTCTCATTCCTGATTATTCAAGATTATTCATATTCAATCTTCTGCTTGAGAAAAAAAAACCATAATTGTAAATGTTGCCTTAATGCAAAAGCTTGTTTTTGCCCAAAATGAAATTTTAATGAGTCATGATGATATATGTTGTACTTCGATGTCCCTTGTCCCTAATTCAAAATTTAAAACTACAACAAGTAGTGATTTTGCCAATGTTTTCTCATTCTTGAACTATTCAGCAACCTTCAATCTTCTGCTTGAGAAAAACGTGTTTTGTCCAAATGTATGCTCTGTCCCGAAGTAGTGATTTTGCCAATGTTTTCTCATTCTTGAACTATTCAAGAACCTTCAATCTTCTGCTTGAGAAAAACGTGTTTTGTCAAAATGTATGCTCTGTCCCGAAAGACAACGTTTTTATATTGTAGCCTGTAATTTTGAGATTTTCATTCTAACATATTGGTCGACGGTTGGTACATGTTATGATTATGCTTTTTCCAATATGTTAACCATTATTTTTTTTTCTCATTCCTGATTATTCAAGATTATTCATATTCAATCTTCTGCTTGAGAAAAAAAAACCATAATTGTAAATGTTGCCTTAATGCAAAAGCTTGTTTTTGCCCAAAATGAAATTTTAATGAGTCATGATGATATATGTTGTACTTCGATGTCCCTTGTCCCTAATTCAAAATTTAAAACTACAACAAGTAGTGATTTTGCCAATGTTTTCTCATTCTTGAACTATTTATGAACCTTCAATCTTCTGCTTAACAAAAACGTGTTTTGTCCAAATGTATGCTCTGTCCCGAAGTAGTGATTTTGCCAATGTTTTCTCATTCTTGAACTATTCAAGAACCTTCAATCTTCTGCTTGAGAAAAATGTGTTTTGTCCAAATGTATGCTCTGTCCCGAAGTAGTGATTTTGCCAATGTTTTCTCATTCTTGAACTATTCAGGAACCTTCGATCTTATGCTTGAGAAAAAAGTGTTTTGTCCAAATGTATGCTCTGTCCCGAAAGACAACGTTTTTATATTGTGGCCGGTAATTTTGAGATTTTCATTCTAGCATATTGGTCGACAGTTGGTACATGTTATTATTATGCTTTTTCCAATATGTTAGCTATTATTTTTTTCTCATTCTCTATTTTTCAAGATTATTCAATCTTCTGCTTGAGAAAAAAAAGAGAACATTTATTGTGAATGTTGCCCAAAATGAAATTTTAATGAGACATGATGATATATGTTGCACTTCGATGTCCCTTGTCCCTAATTGAAACTTTAAAACTACAATAAGTAGTTATTTTGCCAATGTTTTCTCATTCTTGAACTATTCAGCAACCTTCAATCTTCTGCTTGAGAAAAACGTGTTTTGTCCAAATGTATGCTCTGTCCCGAAGTAGTGATTTTGCCAATGTTTTCTCATTCTTGAACTATTCAAGAACCTTCAATCTTCTGCTTGAGAAAAACGTGTTTTGTCAAAATGTATGCTCTGTCCCGAAAGACAACGTTTTTATATTGTAGCCTGTAATTTTGAGATTTTCATTCTAACATATTGGTCGACGGTTGGTACATGTTATGATTATGCTTTTTCCAATATGTTAACCATTATTTTTTTTTCTCATTCCTGATTATTCAAGATTATTCATATTCAATCTTCTGCTTGAGAAAAAAAAACCATAATTGTAAATGTTGCCTTAATGCAAAAGCTTGTTTTTGCCCAAAATGAAATTTTAATGAGTCAAGATGATATATGTTGTACTTCGATGTCCCTTGTCCCTAATTCAAAATTTAAAACTACAACAAGTAGTGATTTTGCCAATGTTTTCTCATTCTTGATTTTTCAAGATTATTCAATCTTCTGCTTGAGAAAAAAAAGAGAACCTTTATTGTGAATGTTGCCCAAAATGAAATTTTAATGAGACATGATGATATATGTTGCACTTCGATGTCCCTTGTCCCTAATTGAAACTTTAAAACTACAATAAGTAGTTATTTTGCCAATGTTTTCTCATTCTTGAACTATTCAGCAACCTTCAATCTTCTGCTTGAGAAAAACGTGTTTTGTCCAAATGTATGCTCTGTCCCGAAGTAGTGATTTTGCCAATGTTTTCTCATTCTTGAACTATTCAAGAACCTTCAATCTTCTGCTTGAGAAAAACGTGTTTTGTCAAAATGTATGCTCTGCCCCGAAAGACAACGTTTTTATATTGTAGCCTGTAATTTTGAGATTTTCATTCTAACATATTGGTCGACGGTTGGTACATGTTATGATTATGCTTTTTCCAATATGTTAACCATTATTTTTTTTTCTCATTCCTGATTATTCAAGATTATTCATATTCAATCTTCTGCTTGAGAAAAAAAAACCATAATTGTAAATGTTGCCTTAATGCAAAAGCTTGTTTTTGCCCAAAATGAAATTTTAATGAGTCATGATGATATATGTTGTACTTCGATGTCCCTTGTCCCTAATTCAAAATTTAAAACTACAACAAGTAGTGATTTTGCCAATGTTTTCTCATTCTTGAACTATTTATGAACCTTCAATCTTCTGCTTAACAAAAACGTGTTTTGTCCAAATGTATGCTCTGTCCCGAAGTAGTGATTTTGCCAATGTTTTCTCATTCTTGAACTATTCAAGAACCTTCAATCTTCTGCTTGAGAAAAATGTGTTTTGTCCAAATGTATGCTCTGTCCCGAAGTAGTGATTTTGCCAATGTTTTCTCATTCTTGAACTATTCAGGAACCTTCGATCTTATGCTTGAGAAAAAAGTGTTTTGTCCAAATGTATGCTCTGTCCCGAAAGACAACGTTTTTATATTGTGGCCGGTAATTTTGAGATTTTCATTCTAGCATATTGGTCGACAGTTGGTACATGTTATTATTATGCTTTTTCCAATATGTTAGCTATTATTTTTTTCTCATTCTCTATTTTTCAAGATTATTCAATCTTCTGCTTGAGAAAAAAAAGAGAACATTTATTGTGAATGTTGCCCAAAATGAAATTTTAATGAGACATGATGATATATGTTGCACTTCGATGTCCCTTGTCCCTAATTGAAACTTTAAAACTACAATAAGTAGTTATTTTGCCAATGTTTTCTCATTCTTGAACTATTCAGCAACCTTCAATCTTCTGCTTGAGAAAAACGTGTTTTGTCCAAATGTATGCTCTGTCCCGAAGTAGTGATTTTGCCAATGTTTTCTCATTCTTGAACTATTCAAGAACCTTCAATCTTCTGCTTGAGAAAAACGTGTTTTGTCAAAATGTATGCTCTGTCCCGAAAGACAACGTTTTTATATTGTAGCCTGTAATTTTGAGATTTTCATTCTAACATATTGGTCGACGGTTGGTACATGTTATGATTATGCTTTTTCCAATATGTTAACCATTATTTTTTTTTCTCATTCCTGATTATTCAAGATTATTCATATTCAATCTTCTGCTTGAGAAAAAAAAACCATAATTGTAAATGTTGCCTTAATGCAAAAGCTTGTTTTTGCCCAAAATGAAATTTTAATGAGTCAAGATGATATATGTTGTACTTCGATGTCCCTTGTCCCTAATTCAAAATTTAAAACTACAACAAGTAGTGATTTTGCCAATGTTTTCTCATTCTTGATTTTTCAAGATTATTCAATCTTCTGCTTGAGAAAAAAAAGAGAACCTTTATTGTGAATGTTGCCCAAAATGAAATTTTAATGAGACATGATGATATATGTTGCACTTCGATGTCCCTTGTCCCTAATTGAAACTTTAAAACTACAATAAGTAGTTATTTTGCCAATGTTTTCTCATTCTTGAACTATTCAGCAACCTTCAATCTTCTGCTTGAGAAAAACGTGTTTTGTCCAAATGTATGCTCTGTCCCGAAGTAGTGATTTTGCCAATGTTTTCTCATTCTTGAACTATTCAAGAACCTTCAATCTTCTGCTTGAGAAAAACGTGTTTTGTCAAAATGTATGCTCTGCCCCGAAAGACAACGTTTTTATATTGTAGCCTGTAATTTTGAGATTTTCATTCTAACATATTGGTCGACGGTTGGTACATGTTATGATTATGCTTTTTCCAATATGTTAACCATTATTTTTTTTTCTCATTCCTGATTATTCAAGATTATTCATATTCAATCTTCTGCTTGAGAAAAAAAAACCATAATTGTAAATGTTGCCTTAATGCAAAAGCTTGTTTTTGCCCAAAATGAAATTTTAATGAGTCATGATGATATATGTTGTACTTCGATGTCCCTTGTCCCTAATTCAAAATTTAAAACTACAACAAGTAGTGATTTTGCCAATGTTTTCTCATTCTTGAACTATTTATGAACCTTCAATCTTCTGCTTAACAAAAACGTGTTTTGTCCAAATGTATGCTCTGTCCCGAAGTAGTGATTTTGCCAATGTTTTCTCATTCTTGAACTATTCAAGAACCTTCAATCTTCTGCTTGAGAAAAATGTGTTTTGTCCAAATGTATGCTCTGTCCCGAAGTAGTGATTTTGCCAATGTTTTCTCATTCTTGAACTATTCAGGAACCTTCGATCTTATGCTTGAGAAAAAAGTGTTTTGTCCAAATGTATGCTCTGTCCCGAAAGACAACGTTTTTATATTGTGGCCGGTAATTTTGAGATTTTCATTCTAGCATATTGGTCGACAGTTGGTACATGTTATTATTATGCTTTTTCCAATATGTTAGCTATTATTTTTTTCTCATTCTCTATTTTTCAAGATTATTCAATCTTCTGCTTGAGAAAAAAAAGAGAACATTTATTGTGAATGTTGCCCAAAATGAAATTTTAATGAGACATGATGATATATGTTGCACTTCGATGTCCCTTGTCCCTAATTGAAACTTTAAAACTACAATAAGTAGTTATTTTGCCAATGTTTTCTCATTCTTGAACTATTCAGCAACATTCAATCTTCTGCTTGAGAAAAACGTGTTTTGTCCAAATGTATGCTATGTCCCGAAGTAGTGATTTTGCCAATGTTTTCTCATTCTTGAACTATTCAAGAACCTTCAATCTTCTGCTTGAGAAAAACGTGTTTTGTCAAAATGTATGCTCTGTCCCGAAAGACAACGTTTTTATATTGTAGCCTGTAATTTTGAGATTTTCATTCTAACATATTGGTCGACGGTTGGTACATGTTATGATTATGCTTTTTCCAATATGTTAACCATTATTTTTTTTTCTCATTCCTGATTATTCAAGATTATTCATATTCAATCTTCTGCTTGAGAAAAAAAAACCATAATTGTAAATGTTGCCTTAATGCAAAAGCTTGTTTTTGCCCAAAATGAAATTTTAATGAGTCAAGATGATATATGTTGTACTTCGATGTCCCTTGTCCCTAATTCAAAATTTAAAACTACAACAAGTAGTGATTTTGCCAATGTTTTCTCATTCTTGAACTATTTATGAACCTTCAATCTTCTGCTTCAGAAAAACGTGTTTTGTCCAAATGTATGCTCTGTCCCGAAGTAGTGATTTTGCCAATGTTTTCTCATTCTTGAACTATTCAAGAACCTTCAATCTTCTGCTTGAGAAAAATGTGTTTTGTCCAAATGTATGCTCTGTCCCGAAGTAGTGATTTTGCCAATGTTTTCTCATTCTTGAACTATTCAGGAACCTTCGATCTTATGCTTGAGAAAAAAGTGTTTTGTCCAAATGTATGCTCTGTCCCGAAAGACAACGTTTTTATATTGTGGCCGGTAATTTTGAGATTTTCATTCTAGCATATTGGTCGACAGTTGGTACATGTTATTATTATGCTTTTTCCAATATGTTAGCTATTATTTTTTTCTCATTCCTGATTTTTCAAGATTATTCATATTCAATCTTCTGCTTGATAAAAAAAAACCATAATTGTAAATGTTGCCCTAATGCAAAAGCTTGTTTTTGCCCAAAATGAAATTTTAATGAGTCATGGTGATATATGTTGTACTTCGATGTCCCTTGCCCCTATTTCAAAATTTAAAACTACAACAAGTAGTGATTTTGCCAATGTTTTCTCATTCTTGAACTATTCAGGAACCTTCGATCTTATGCTTGAGAAAAAAGTGTTTTGTCCAAATGTATGCTCTGTCCCGAAGTAGTGATTTTGCCAATGTTTTCTCATTCTTGAACTATTCAAGAACCTTCAATCTTCTGCTTGAGAAAAACGTGTTATGTCCAAATGTATGCTCTGTCCCGAAGTAGTGATTTTGCCTATGTTTTCTCATTCTTGAACTATTCAAGAACCTTCAATCTTCTGCTTGAGAAAAACGTGTTTTGTCAAAATGTATGCTCTGTCCCGAAAGACAACGTTTTTATATTGTAGCCTGTAATTTTGAGATTTTCATTCTAACATATTGGTCGACGGTTGGTACATGTTATGATTATGCTTTTTCCAATATGTTAACCATTATTTTTTTTTCTCATTCCTGATTATTCAAGATTATTCATATTCAATCTTCTGCTTGAGAAAAAAAAACCATAATTGTAAATGTTGCCTTAATGCAAAAGCTTGTTTTTGCCCAAAATGAAATTTTAATGAGTCATGATGATATATGTTGTACTTCGATGTCCCTTGTCCCTAATTCAAAATTTAAAACTACAACAAGTAGTGATTTTGCCAATGTTTTCTCATTCTTGAACTATTTATGAACCTTCAATCTTCTGCTTAACAAAAACGTGTTTTGTCCAAATGTATGCTCTGTCCCGAAGTAGTGATTTTGCCAATGTTTTCTCATTCTTGAACTATTCAAGAACCTTCAATCTTCTGCTTGAGAAAAATGTGTTTTGTCCAAATGTATGCTCTGTCCCGAAGTAGTGATTTTGCCAATGTTTTCTCATTCTTGAACTATTCAGGAACCTTCGATCTTATGCTTGAGAAAAAAGTGTTTTGTCCAAATGTATGCTCTGTCCCGAAAGACAACGTTTTTATATTGTGGCCGGTAATTTTGAGATTTTCATTCTAGCATATTGGTCGACAGTTGGTACATGTTATTATTATGCTTTTTCCAATATGTTAGCTATTATTTTTTTCTCATTCTCTATTTTTCAAGATTATTCAATCTTCTGCTTGAGAAAAAAAAGAGAACATTTATTGTGAATGTTGCCCAAAATGAAATTTTAATGAGACATGATGATATATGTTGCACTTCGATGTCCCTTGTCCCTAATTGAAACTTTAAAACTACAATAAGTAGTTATTTTGCCAATGTTTTCTCATTCTTGAACTATTCAGCAACCTTCAATCTTCTGCTTGAGAAAAACGTGTTTTGTCCAAATGTATGCTCTGTCCCGAAGTAGTGATTTTGCCAATGTTTTCTCATTCTTGAACTATTCAAGAACCTTCAATCTTCTGCTTGAGAAAAACGTGTTTTGTCAAAATGTATGCTCTATCCCGAAAGACAACGTTTTTATATTGTAGCCTGTAATTTTGAGATTTTCATTCTAACATATTGGTCGACGGTTGGTACATGTTATGATTATGCTTTTTCCAATATGTTAACCATTATTTTTTTTTCTCATTCCTGATTATTCAAGATTATTCATATTCAATCTTCTGCTTGAGAAAAAAAAACCATAATTGTAAATGTTGCCTTAATGCAAAAGCTTGTTTTTGCCCAAAATGAAATTTTAATGAGTCAAGATGATATATGTTGTACTTCGATGTCCCTTGTCCCTAATTCAAAATTTAAAACTACAACAAGTAGTGATTTTGCCAATGTTTTCTCATTCTTGAACTATTTATGAACCTTCAATCTTCTGCTTCAGAAAAACGTGTTTTGTCCAAATGTATGCTCTGTCCCGAAGTAGTGATTTTGCCATTGTTTTCTCATTCTTGAACTATTCAAGAACCTTCAATCTTCTGCTTGAGAAAAACGTGTTTTGTCCAAATGTATGCTCTGTCCCGAAGTAGTGATTTTGCCAATGTTTTCTCATTCTTGAACTATTCAAGAACCTTCAATCTTCTGCTTGAGAAAAACGTGTTTTGTCAAAATGTATGCTCTATCCCGAAAGACAACGTTTTTATATTGTAGCCTGTAATTTTGAGATTTTCATTCTAACATATTGGTCGACGGTTGGTACATGTTATGATTATGCTTTTTCCAATATGTTAACCATTATTTTTTTTTCTCATTCCTGATTATTCAAGATTATTCATATTCAATCTTCTGCTTGAGAAAAAAAAACCATAATTGTAAATGTTGCCTTAATGCAAAAGCTTGTTTTTGCCCAAAATGAAATTTTAATGAGTCAAGATGATATATGTTGTACTTCGATGTCCCTTGTCCCTAATTCAAAATTTAAAACTACAACAAGTAGTGATTTTGCCAATGTTTTCTCATTCTTGAACTATTTATGAACCTTCAATCTTCTGCTTCAGAAAAACGTGTTTTGTCCAAATGTATGCTCTGTCCCGAAGTAGTGATTTTGCCATTGTTTTCTCATTCTTGAACTATTCAAGAACCTTCAATCTTCTGCTTGAGAAAAACGTGTTTTGTCCAAATGTATGCTCTGTCCCGAAGTAGTGATTTTGCCAATGTTTTCTCATTCTTGAACTATTCAAGAACCTTCAATCTTCTGCTTGAGAAAAACGTGTTTTGTCCAAATGTATGCTCTGTCTCGAAAGACAACGTTTTTATATTGTAGCCTGTAATTTTGAGATTTTCATTCTAACATATTGGTCGACGGTTGGTACATGTTATGATTATGCTTTTTCCAATATGTTAACCATTATTTTTTTTTCTCATTCCTGATTATTCAAGATTATTCATATTCAATCTTCTGCTTGATAAAAAAAAACCATAATTGTAAATGTTGCCTTAATGCAAAAGCTTGTTTTTGCCCAAAATGAAATTTTAATGAGTCATGATGATATATGTTGTACTTCGATGTCCCTTGTCCCTAATTCAAAATTTAAAACTACAACAAGTAGTGATTTTGCCAATGTTTTCTCATTCTTGAACTATTTATGAACCTTCAATCTTCTGCTTAACAAAAACGTGTTTTGTCCAAATGTATGCTCTGTCCCGAAGTAGTGATTTTGCCAATGTTTTCTCATTCTTGAACTATTCAAGAACCTTCAATCTTCTGCTTGAGAAAAATGTGTTTTGTCCAAATGTATGCTCTGTCCCGAAGTAGTGATTTTGCCAATGTTTTCTCATTCTTGAACTATTCAGGAACCTTCGATCTTATGCTTGAGAAAAACGTGTTTTGTCCAAATGTATGCTCTGTCCCGAAGTAGTTATTTTGCCAATGTTTTCTCATTCTTGAACTATTCAGCAACCTTCAATCTTCTGCTTGAGAAAAACGTGTTTTGTCCAAATGTATGCTCTGTCCCGAAGTAGTGATTTTGCCAATGTTTTCTCATTCTTGAACTATTCAAGAACCTTCAATCTTCTGCTTGAGAAAAACGTGTTTTGTCAAAATGTATGCTCTGTCCCGAAAGACAACGTTTTTATATTGTAGCCTGTAATTTTGAGATTTTCATTCTAACATATTGGTCGACGGTTGGTACATGTTATGATTATGCTTTTTCCAATATGTTAACCATTATTTTTTTTTCTCATTCCTGATTATTCAAGATTATTCATATTCAATCTTCTGCTTGAGAAAAAAAAACCATAATTGTAAATGTTGCCTTAATGCAAAAGCTTGTTTTTGCCCAAAATGAAATTTTAATGAGTCAAGATGATATATGTTGTACTTCGATGTCCCTTGTCCCTAATTCAAAATTTAAAACTACAACATGTAGTGATTTTGCCAATGTTTTCTCATTCTTGAACTATTTATGAACCTTCAATCTTCTGCTTCAGAAAAACGTGTTTTGTCCAAATGTATGCTCTGTCCCGAAGTAGTGATTTTGCCATTGTTTTCTCATTCTTGAACTATTCAAGAACCTTCAATCTTCTGCTTGAGAAAAACGTGTTTTGTCCAAATGTATGCTCTGTCCCGAAGTAGTGATTTTGCCAAT
Source organism: Trifolium dubium (assembly GCA_951804385.1). NCBI lineage: Eukaryota > Viridiplantae > Streptophyta > Magnoliopsida > Fabales > Fabaceae > Trifolium > Trifolium dubium. The sequence goes on along the minus strand of OX638071.1, from coordinate 20,574,313 downwards.
GTTTTCTCATTCTTGAACTATTCAAGAACCTTCAATCTTCTGCTTGAGAAAAACGTGTTTTGTCCAAATGTATGCTCTGTCTCGAAAGACAACGTTTTTATATTGTAGCCTGTAATTTTGAGATTTTCATTCTAACATATTGGTCGACGGTTGGTACATGTTATGATTATGCTTTTTCCAATATGTTAACCATTATTTTTTTTTCTCATTCCTGATTATTCAAGATTATTCAATCTTCTGCTTGAGAAAAAAAAGAGAACCTTTATTGTGAATGTTGCCCAAAATGAAATTTTAATGAGACATGATGATATATGTTGCACTTCGATGTCCCTTGTCCCTAATTCAAAATTTAAAACTACAACAAGTAGTGATTTTGCCAATGTTTTCTCATTCTTGAACTATTTATGAACCTTCAATCTTCTGCTTAACAAAAACGTGTTTTGTCCAAATGTATGCTCTGTCCCGAAGTAGTGATTTTGCCAATGTTTTCTCATTCTTGAACTATTCAAGAACCTTCAATCTTCTGCTTGAGAAAAATATGTTTTGTCCAAATGTATGCTCTGTCCCGAAGTAGTGATTTTGCCAATGTTTTCTCATTCTTGAACTATTCAAGAACCTTCAATCTTCTGCTTGAGAAAAATGTGTTTTGTCCAAATGTATGCTCTGTCCCGAAGTAGTGATTTTGCCAATGTTTTCTCATTCTTGAACTATTCAAGAACCTTCAATCTTCTGCTTGAGAAAAACGTGTTTTGTCCAAATGTATGCTCTGTCTCGAAAGACAACGTTTTTATATTGTAGCCTGTAATTTTGAGATTTTCATTCTAACATATTGGTCGACAGTTGGTACATGTTATGATTATGCTTTTTCCAATATGTTAACCATTATTTTTTTTTCTCATTCCTGATTATTCAAGATTATTCATATTCAATCTTCTGCTTGATAAAAAAAAACCATAATTGTAAATGTTGCCTTAATGCAAAAGCTTGTTTTTGCCCAAAATGAAATTTTAATGAGTCATGGTGATATATGTTGAACTTCGATGTCCCTTGCCCCTATTTCAAAATTTAAAACTACAACAAGTAGTGATTTTGCCAATGTTTTCTCATTCTTGAACTATTTATGAACCTTCAATCTTCTGCTTAACAAAAACGTGTTTTGTCCAAATGTATGCTCTGTCCCGAAGTAGTGATTTTGCCAATGTTTTCTCATTCTTGAACTATTCAAGAACCTTCAATCTTCTGCTTGAGAAAAATGTGTTTTGTCCAAATGTATGCTCTGTCCCGAAGTAGTGATTTTGCCAATGTTTTCTCATTCTTGAACTATTCAAGAACCTTCAATCTTCTGCTTGAGAAAAACGTGTTTTGTCCAAATGTATGCTCTGTCTCGAAAGACAACGTTTTTATATTGTAGCCTGTAATTTTGAGATTTTCATTCTAACATATTGGTCGACGGTTGGTACATGTTATGATTATGCTTTTTCCAATATGTTAACCATTATTTTTTTTTCTCATTCCTGATTATTCAAGATTATTCATATTCAATCTTCTGCTTGATAAAAAAAAACCATAATTGTAAATGTTGCCTTAATGCAAAAGCTTGTTTTTGCCCAAAATGAAATTTTAATGAGTCATGGTGATATATGTTGTACTTCGATGTCCCTTGCCCCTATTTCAAAATTTAAAACTACAACAAGTAGTGATTTTGCCAATGTTTTCTCATTCTTGAACTATTTATGAACCTTCAATCTTCTGCTTCAGAAAAACGTGTTTTGTCCAAATGTATGCTCTGTCCCGAAGTAGTGATTTTGCCATTGTTTTCTCATTCTTGAACTATTCAAGAACCTTCAATCTTCTGCTTGAGAAAAACGTGTTTTGTCCAAATGTATGCTCTGTCCCGAAGTAGTGATTTTGCCAATGTTTTCTCATTCTTGAACTATTCAGGAACCTTCGATCTTATGCTTGAGAAAAAAGTGTTTTGTCCAAATGTATGCTCTGTCCCGAAGTAGTGATTTTGCCAATGTTTTCTCATTCTTGAACTATTCAAGAACCTTCAATCTTCTGCTTGAGAAAAACGTGTTATGTCCAAATGTATGCTCTGTCCCGAAGTAGTGATTTTGCCTATGTTTTCTCATTCTTGAACTATTCAGGAACCTTCAATCTTATGTTTGAGAAAAAAGTGTTTTGTCCAAATGTATGCTCTGTCCCGAAAGACAACGTTTTTATATTGTGGCCGGTAATTTTGAGATTTTCATTCTAGCATATTGGTCGACAGTTGGTACATGTTATTATTATGCTTTTTCCAATATGTTAGCTATTATTTTTTTCTCATTCTTGATTTTTCAAGATTATTCAATCTTCTGCTTGAGAAAAAAAAGAGAACCTTTATTGTGAATGTTGCCCAAAATGAAATTTTAATGAGACATGATGATATATGTTGCACTTCGATGTCCCTTGTCCCTAATTGAAACTTTAAAACTACAATAAGTAGTTATTTTGCCAATGTTTTCTCATTCTTGAACTATTCAGCAACCTTCAATCTTCTGCTTGAGAAAAACGTGTTTTGTCCAAATGTATGCTCTGTCCCGAAGTAGTGATTTTGCCAATGTTTTCTCATTCTTGAACTATTCAAGAACCTTCAATCTTCTGCTTGAGAAAAACGTGTTTTGTCAAAATGTATGCTCTGTCCCGAAAGACAACGTTTTTATATTGTAGCCTGTAATTTTGAGATTTTCATTCTAACATATTGGTCGACGGTTGGTACATGTTATGATTATGCTTTTTCCAATATGTTAACCATTATTTTTTTTTCTCATTCCTGATTATTCAAGATTATTCATATTCAATCTTCTGCTTGAGAAAAAAAAACCATAATTGTAAATGTTGCCTTAATGCAAAAGCTTGTTTTTGCCCAAAATGAAATTTTAATGAGTCATGATGATATATGTTGTACTTCGATGTCCCTTGTCCCTAATTCAAAATTTAAAACTACAACAAGTAGTGATTTTGCCAATGTTTTCTCATTCTTGAACTATTTATGAACCTTCAATCTTCTGCTTAACAAAAACGTGTTTTGTCCAAATGTATGCTCTGTCCCGAAGTAGTGATTTTGCCAATGTTTTCTCATTCTTGAACTATTCAAGAACCTTCAATCTTCTGCTTGAGAAAAATGTGTTTTGTCCAAATGTATGCTCTGTCCCGAAGTAGTGATTTTGCCAATGTTTTCTCATTCTTGAACTATTCAGGAACCTTCGATCTTATGCTTGAGAAAAAAGTGTTTTGTCCAAATGTATGCTCTGTCCCGAAAGACAACGTTTTTATATTGTGGCCGGTAATTTTGAGATTTTCATTCTAGCATATTGGTCGACAGTTGGTACATGTTATTATTATGCTTTTTCCAATATGTTAGCTATTATTTTTTTCTCATTCTCTATTTTTCAAGATTATTCAATCTTCTGCTTGAGAAAAAAAAGAGAACATTTATTGTGAATGTTGCCCAAAATGAAATTTTAATGAGACATGATGATATATGTTGCACTTCGATGTCCCTTGTCCCTAATTGAAACTTTAAAACTACAATAAGTAGTTATTTTGCCAATGTTTTCTCATTCTTGAACTATTCAGCAACCTTCAATCTTCTGCTTGAGAAAAACGTGTTTTGTCCAAATGTATGCTCTGTCCCGAAGTAGTGATTTTGCCAATGTTTTCTCATTCTTGAACTATTCAAGAACCTTCAATCTTCTGCTTGAGAAAAACGTGTTTTGTCAAAATGTATGCTCTGTCCCGAAAGACAACGTTTTTATATTGTAGCCTGTAATTTTGAGATTTTCATTCTAACATATTGGTCGACGGTTGGTACATGTTATGATTATGCTTTTTCCAATATGTTAACCATTATTTTTTTTTCTCATTCCTGATTATTCAAGATTATTCATATTCAATCTTCTGCTTGAGAAAAAAAAACCATAATTGTAAATGTTGCCTTAATGCAAAAGCTTGTTTTTGCCCAAAATGAAATTTTAATGAGTCATGATGATATATGTTGTACTTCGATGTCCCTTGTCCCTAATTCAAAATTTAAAACTACAACAAGTAGTGATTTTGCCAATGTTTTCTCATTCTTGAACTATTTATGAACCTTCAATCTTCTGCTTAACAAAAACGTGTTTTGTCCAAATGTATGCTCTGTCCCGAAGTAGTGATTTTGCCAATGTTTTCTCATTCTTGAACTATTCAAGAACCTTCAATCTTCTGCTTGAGAAAAATGTGTTTTGTCCAAATGTATGCTCTGTCCCGAAGTAGTGATTTTGCCAATGTTTTCTCATTCTTGAACTATTCAGGAACCTTCGATCTTATGCTTGAGAAAAAAGTGTTTTGTCCAAATGTATGCTCTGTCCCGAAAGACAACGTTTTTATATTGTGGCCGGTAATTTTGAGATTTTCATTCTAGCATATTGGTCGACAGTTGGTACATGTTATTATTATGCTTTTTCCAATATGTTAGCTATTATTTTTTTCTCATTCTCTATTTTTCAAGATTATTCAATCTTCTGCTTGAGAAAAAAAAGAGAACATTTATTGTGAATGTTGCCCAAAATGAAATTTTAATGAGTCATGGTGATATATGTTGAACTTCGATGTCCCTTGCCCCTATTTCAAAATTTAAAACTACAAAGAGTAGTGATTTTGCCAATGTTTTCTCATTCTTGAACTATTTATGAACCTTCAATCTTCTGCTTAACAAAAACGTGTTTTGTCCAAATGTATGCTCTGTCCCGAAGTAGTGATTTTGCCAATGTTTTCTCATTCTTGAACTATTCAAGAACCTTCAATCTTCTGCTTGAGAAAAATGTGTTTTGTCCAAATGTATGCTCTGTCCCGAAGTAGTGATTTTGCCAATGTTTTCTCATTCTTGAACTATTCAAGAACCTTCAATCTTCTGCTTGAGAAAAACGTGTTTTGTCCAAATGTATGCTCTGTCTCGAAAGACAACGTTTTTATATTGTAGCCTTTAATTTTGAGATTTTCATTCTAACATATTGGTCGACGGTTGGTACATGTTATGATTATGCTTTTTCCAATATGTTAACCATTATTTTTTTTTCTCATTCCTGATTATTCAAGATTATTCATATTCAATCTTCTGCTTGATAAAAAAAAACCATAATTGTAAATGTTGCCTTAATGCAAAAGCTTGTTTTTGCCCAAAATGAAATTTTAATGAGTCATGGTGATATATGTTGTACTTCGATGTCCCTTGCCCCTATTTCAAAATTTAAAACTACAACAAGTAGTGATTTTGCCAATGTTTTCTCATTCTTGAACTATTTATGAACCTTCAATCTTCTGCTTCAGAAAAACGTGTTTTGTCCAAATGTATGCTCTGTCCCGAAGTAGTGATTTTGCCATTGTTTTCTCATTCTTGAACTATTCAAGAACCTTCAATCTTCTGCTTGAGAAAAACGTGTTTTGTCCAAATGTATGCTCTGTCCCGAAGTAGTGATTTTGCCAATGTTTTCTCATTCTTGAACTATTCAGGAACCTTCGATCTTATGCTTGAGAAAAAAGTGTTTTGTCCAAATGTATGCTCTGTCCCGAAGTAGTGATTTTGCCAATGTTTTCTCATTCTTGAACTATTCAAGAACCTTCAATCTTCTGCTTGAGAAAAACGTGTTATGTCCAAATGTATGCTCTGTCCCGAAGTAGTGATTTTGCCTATGTTTTCTCATTCTTGAACTATTCAGGAACCTTCAATCTTATGTTTGAGAAAAAAGTGTTTTGTCCAAATGTATGCTCTGTCCCGAAAGACAACGTTTTTATATTGTGGCCGGTAATTTTGAGATTTTCATTCTAGCATATTGGTCGACAGTTGGTACATGTTATTATTATGCTTTTTCCAATATGTTAGCTATTATTTTTTTCTCATTCTTGATTTTTCAAGATTATTCAATCTTCTGCTTGAGAAAAAAAAGAGAACCTTTATTGTGAATGTTGCCCAAAATGAAATTTTAATGAGACATGATGATATATGTTGCACTTCGATGTCCCTTGTCCCTAATTGAAACTTTAAAACTACAATAAGTAGTTATTTTGCCAATGTTTTCTCATTCTTGAACTATTCAGCAACCTTCAATCTTCTGCTTGAGAAAAACGTGTTTTGTCCAAATGTATGCTCTGTCCCGAAGTAGTGATTTTGCCAATGTTTTCTCATTCTTGAACTATTCAAGAACCTTCAATCTTCTGCTTGAGAAAAACGTGTTTTGTCAAAATGTATGCTCTGTCCCGAAAGACAACGTTTTTATATTGTAGCCTGTAATTTTGAGATTTTCATTCTAACATATTGGTCGACGGTTGGTACATGTTATGATTATGCTTTTTCCAATATGTTAACCATTATTTTTTTTTCTCATTCCTGATTATTCAAGATTATTCATATTCAATCTTCTGCTTGAGAAAAAAAAACCATAATTGTAAATGTTGCCTTAATGCAAAAGCTTGTTTTTGCCCAAAATGAAATTTTAATGAGTCATGATGATATATGTTGTACTTCGATGTCCCTTGTCCCTAATTCAAAATTTAAAACTACAACAAGTAGTGATTTTGCCAATGTTTTCTCATTCTTGAACTATTTATGAACCTTCAATCTTCTGCTTAACAAAAACGTGTTTTGTCCAAATGTATGCTCTGTCCCGAAGTAGTGATTTTGCCAATGTTTTCTCATTCTTGAACTATTCAAGAACCTTCAATCTTCTGCTTGAGAAAAATGTGTTTTGTCCAAATGTATGCTCTGTCCCGAAGTAGTGATTTTGCCAATGTTTTCTCATTCTTGAACTATTCAGGAACCTTCGATCTTATGCTTGAGAAAAAAGTGTTTTGTCCAAATGTATGCTCTGTCCCGAAAGACAACGTTTTTATATTGTGGCCGGTAATTTTGAGATTTTCATTCTAGCATATTGGTCGACAGTTGGTACATGTTATTATTATGCTTTTTCCAATATGTTAGCTATTATTTTTTTCTCATTCTCTATTTTTCAAGATTATTCAATCTTCTGCTTGAGAAAAAAAAGAGAACATTTATTGTGAATGTTGCCCAAAATGAAATTTTAATGAGACATGATGATATATGTTGCACTTCGATGTCCCTTGTCCCTAATTGAAACTTTAAAACTACAATAAGTAGTTATTTTGCCAATGTTTTCTCATTCTTGAACTATTCAGCAACCTTCAATCTTCTGCTTGAGAAAAACGTGTTTTGTCCAAATGTATGCTCTGTCCCGAAGTAGTGATTTTGCCAATGTTTTCTCATTCTTGAACTATTCAAGAACCTTCAATCTTCTGCTTGAGAAAAACGTGTTTTGTCAAAATGTATGCTCTGTCCCGAAAGACAACGTTTTTATATTGTAGCCTGTAATTTTGAGATTTTCATTCTAACATATTGGTCGACGGTTGGTACATGTTATGATTATGCTTTTTCCAATATGTTAACCATTATTTTTTTTTCTCATTCCTGATTATTCAAGATTATTCATATTCAATCTTCTGCTTGAGAAAAAAAAACCATAATTGTAAATGTTGCCTTAATGCAAAAGCTTGTTTTTGCCCAAAATGAAATTTTAATGAGTCATGATGATATATGTTGTACTTCGATGTCCCTTGTCCCTAATTCAAAATTTAAAACTACAACAAGTAGTGATTTTGCCAATGTTTTCTCATTCTTGAACTATTTATGAACCTTCAATCTTCTGCTTAACAAAAACGTGTTTTGTCCAAATGTATGCTCTGTCCCGAAGTAGTGATTTTGCCAATGTTTTCTCATTCTTGAACTATTCAAGAACCTTCAATCTTCTGCTTGAGAAAAATGTGTTTTGTCCAAATGTATGCTCTGTCCCGAAGTAGTGATTTTGCCAATGTTTTCTCATTCTTGAACTATTCAGGAACCTTCGATCTTATGCTTGAGAAAAAAGTGTTTTGTCCAAATGTATGCTCTGTCCCGAAAGACAACGTTTTTATATTGTGGCCGGTAATTTTGAGATTTTCATTCTAGCATATTGGTCGACAGTTGGTACATGTTATTATTATGCTTTTTCCAATATGTTAGCTATTATTTTTTTCTCATTCTCTATTTTTCAAGATTATTCAATCTTCTGCTTGAGAAAAAAAAGAGAACATTTATTGTGAATGTTGCCCAAAATGAAATTTTAATGAGACATGATGATATATGTTGCACTTCGATGTCCCTTGTCCCTAATTGAAACTTTAAAACTACAATAAGTAGTTATTTTGCCAATGTTTTCTCATTCTTGAACTATTCAGCAACCTTCAATCTTCTGCTTGAGAAAAACGTGTTTTGTCCAAATGTATGCTATGTCCCGAAGTAGTGATTTTGCCAATGTTTTCTCATTCTTGAACTATTCAAGAACCTTCAATCTTCTGCTTGAGAAAAACGTGTTTTGTCAAAATGTATGCTCTGTCCCGAAAGACAACGTTTTTATATTGTAGCCTGTAATTTTGAGATTTTCATTCTAACATATTGGTCGACGGTTGGTACATGTTATGATTATGCTTTTTCCAATATGTTAACCATTATTTTTTTTTCTCATTCCTGATTATTCAAGATTATTCATATTCAATCTTCTGCTTGAGAAAAAAAAACCATAATTGTAAATGTTGCCTTAATGCAAAAGCTTGTTTTTGCCCAAAATGAAATTTTAATGAGTCAAGATGATATATGTTGTACTTCGATGTCCCTTGTCCCTAATTCAAAATTTAAAACTACAACAAGTAGTGATTTTGCCAATGTTTTCTCATTCTTGAACTATTTATGAACCTTCAATCTTCTGCTTAACAAAAACGTGTTTTGTCCAAATGTATGCTCTGTCCCGAAGTAGTGATTTTGCCAATGTTTTCTCATTCTTGAACTATTCAAGAACCTTCAATCTTCTGCTTGAGAAAAACGTGTTATGTCCAAATGTATGCTCTGTCCCGAAGTAGTGATTTTGCCTATGTTTTCTCATTCTTGAACTATTCAGGAACCTTCGATCTTATGCTTGAGAAAAAAGTGTTTTGTCCAAATGTATGCTCTGTCCCGAAAGACAACGTTTTTATATTGTGGCCGGTAATTTTGAGATTTTCATTCTAGCATATTGGTCGACAGTTGGTACATGTTATTATTATGCTTTTTCCAATATGTTAGCTATTATTTTTTTCTCATTCTCTATTTTTCAAGATTATTCAATCTTCTGCTTGAGAAAAAAAAGAGAACATTTATTGTGAATGTTGCCCAAAATGAAATTTTAATGAGACATGATGATATATGTTGCACTTCGATGTCCCTTGTCCCTAATTGAAACTTTAAAACTACAATAAGTAGTTATTTTGCCAATGTTTTCTCATTCTTGAACTATTCAGCAACCTTCAATCTTCTGCTTGAGAAAAACGTGTTTTGTCCAAATGTATGCTCTGTCCCGAAGTAGTGATTTTGCCAATGTTTTCTCATTCTTGAACTATTCAAGAACCTTCAATCTTCTGCTTGAGAAAAACGTGTTTTGTCAAAATGTATGCTCTGTCCCGAAAGACAACGTTTTTATATTGTAGCCTGTAATTTTGAGATTTTCATTCTAACATATTGGTCGACGGTTGGTACATGTTATGATTATGCTTTTTCCAATATGTTAACCATTATTTTTTTTTCTCATTCCTGATTATTCAAGATTATTCATATTCAATCTTCTGCTTGAGAAAAAAAAACCATAATTGTAAATGTTGCCTTAATGCAAAAGCTTGTTTTTGCCCAAAATGAAATTTTAATGAGTCATGATGATATATGTTGTACTTCGATGTCCCTTGTCCCTAATTCAAAATTTAAAACTACAACAAGTAGTGATTTTGCCAATGTTTTCTCATTCTTGAACTATTTATGAACCTTCAATCTTCTGCTTAACAAAAACGTGTTTTGTCCAAATGTATGCTCTGTCCCGAAGTAGTGATTTTGCCAATGTTTTCTCATTCTTGAACTATTCAAGAACCTTCAATCTTCTGCTTGAGAAAAATGTGTTTTGTCCAAATGTATGCTCTGTCCCGAAGTAGTGATTTTGCCAATGTTTTCTCATTCTTGAACTATTCAGGAACCTTCGATCTTATGCTTGAGAAAAAAGTGTTTTGTCCAAATGTATGCTCTGTCCCGAAAGACAACGTTTTTATATTGTGGCCGGTAATTTTGAGATTTTCATTCTAGCATATTGGTCGACAGTTGGTACATGTTATTATTATGCTTTTTCCAATATGTTAGCTATTATTTTTTTCTCATTCTCTATTTTTCAAGATTATTCAATCTTCTGCTTGAGAAAAAAAAGAGAACATTTATTGTGAATGTTGCCCAAAATGAAATTTTAATGAGACATGATGATATATGTTGCACTTCGATGTCCCTTGTCCCTAATTGAAACTTTAAAACTACAATAAGTAGTTATTTTGCCAATGTTTTCTCATTCTTGAACTATTCAGCAACCTTCAATCTTCTGCTTGAGAAAAACGTGTTTTGTCCAAATGTATGCTATGTCCCGAAGTAGTGATTTTGCCAATGTTTTCTCATTCTTGAACTATTCAAGAACCTTCAATCTTCTGCTTGAGAAAAACGTGTTTTGTCAAAATGTATGCTCTGTCCCGAAAGACAACGTTTTTATATTGTAGCCTGTAATTTTGAGATTTTCATTCTAACATATTGGTCGACGGTTGGTACATGTTATGATTATGCTTTTTCCAATATGTTAACCATTATTTTTTTTTCTCATTCCTGATTATTCAAGATTATTCATATTCAATCTTCTGCTTGAGAAAAAAAAACCATAATTGTAAATGTTGCCTTAATGCAAAAGCTTGTTTTTGCCCAAAATGAAATTTTAATGAGTCATGATGATATATGTTGTACTTCGATGTCCCTTGTCCCTAATTCAAAATTTAAAACTACAACAAGTAGTGATTTTGCCAATGTTTTCTCATTCTTGAACTATTTATGAACCTTCAATCTTCTGCTTAACAAAAACGTGTTTTGTCCAAATGTATGCTCTGTCCCGAAGTAGTGATTTTGCCAATGTTTTCTCATTCTTGAACTATTCAAGAACCTTCAATCTTCTGCTTGAGAAAAATGTGTTTTGTCCAAATGTATGCTCTGTCCCGAAGTAGTGATTTTGCCAATGTTTTCTCATTCTTGAACTATTCAGGAACCTTCGATCTTATGCTTGAGAAAAAAGTGTTTTGTCCAAATGTATGCTCTGTCCCGAAAGACAACGTTTTTATATTGTGGCCGGTAATTTTGAGATTTTCATTCTAGCATATTGGTCGACAGTTGGTACATGTTATTATTATGCTTTTTCCAATATGTTAGCTATTATTTTTTTCTCATTCTCTATTTTTCAAGATTATTCAATCTTCTGCTTGAGAAAAAAAAGAGAACATTTATTGTGAATGTTGCCCAAAATGAAATTTTAATGAGACATGATGATATATGTTGCACTTCGATGTCCCTTGTCCCTAATTGAAACTTTAAAACTACAATAAGTAGTTATTTTGCCAATGTTTTCTCATTCTTGAACTATTCAGCAACCTTCAATCTTCTGCTTGAGAAAAACGTGTTTTGTCCAAATGTATGCTCTGTCCCGAAGTAGTGATTTTGCCAATGTTTTCTCATTCTTGAACTATTCAAGAACCTTCAATCTTCTGCTTGAGAAAAACGTGTTTTGTCAAAATGTATGCTCTGTCCCGAAAGACAACGTTTTTATATTGTAGCCTGTAATTTTGAGATTTTCATTCTAACATATTGGTCGACGGTTGGTACATGTTATGATTATGCTTTTTCCAATATGTTAACCATTATTTTTTTTTCTCATTCCTGATTATTCAAGATTATTCATATTCAATCTTCTGCTTGAGAAAAAAAAACCATAATTGTAAATGTTGCCTTAATGCAAAAGCTTGTTTTTGCCCAAAATGAAATTTTAATGAGTCATGATGATATATGTTGTACTTCGATGTCCCTTGTCCCTAATTCAAAATTTAAAACTACAACAAGTAGTGATTTTGCCAATGTTTTCTCATTCTTGAACTATTTATGAACCTTCAATCTTCTGCTTAACAAAAACGTGTTTTGTCCAAATGTATGCTCTGTCCCGAAGTAGTGATTTTGCCAATGTTTTCTCATTCTTGAACTATTCAAGAACCTTCAATCTTCTGCTTGAGAAAAATGTGTTTTGTCCAAATGTATGCTCTGTCCCGAAGTAGTGATTTTGCCAATGTTTTCTCATTCTTGAACTATTCAGGAACCTTCGATCTTATGCTTGAGAAAAAAGTGTTTTGTCCAAATGTATGCTCTGTCCCGAAAGACAACGTTTTTATATTGTGGCCGGTAATTTTGAGATTTTCATTCTAGCATATTGGTCGAAAGTTGGTACATGTTATTATTATGCTTTTTCCAATATGTTAGCTATTATTTTTTTCTCATTCTCTATTTTTCAAGATTATTCAATCTTCTGCTTGAGAAAAAAAAGAGAACATTTATTGTGAATGTTGCCCAAAATGAAATTTTAATGAGACATGATGATATATGTTGCACTTCGATGTCCCTTGTCCCTAATTGAAACTTTAAAACTACAATAAGTAGTTATTTTGCCAATGTTTTCTCATTCTTGAACTATTCAGCAACCTTCAATCTTCTGCTTGAGAAAAACGTGTTTTGTCCAAATGTATGCTCTGTCCCGAAGTAGTGATTTTGCCAATGTTTTCTCATTCTTGAACTATTCAAGAACCTTCAATCTTCTGCTTGAGAAAAACGTGTTTTGTCAAAATGTATGCTCTGTCCCGAAAGACAACGTTTTTATATTGTAGCCTGTAATTTTGAGATTTTCATTCTAACATATTGGTCGACGGTTGGTACATGTTATGATTATGCTTTTTCCAATATGTTAACCATTATTTTTTTTTCTCATTCCTGATTATTCAAGATTATTCATATTCAATCTTCTGCTTGAGAAAAAAAAACCATAATTGTAAATGTTGCCTTAATGCAAAAGCTTGTTTTTGCCCAAAATGAAATTTTAATGAGTCATGATGATATATGTTGTACTTCGATGTCCCTTGTCCCTAATTCAAAATTTAAAACTACAACAAGTAGTGATTTTGCCAATGTTTTCTCATTCTTGAACTATTTATGAACCTTCAATCTTCTGCTTAACAAAAACGTGTTTTGTCCAAATGTATGCTCTGTCCCGAAGTAGTGATTTTGCCAATGTTTTCTCATTCTTGAACTATTCAAGAACCTTCAATCTTCTGCTTGAGAAAAATGTGTTTTGTCCAAATGTATGCTCTGTCCCGAAGTAGTGATTTTGCCAATGTTTTCTCATTCTTGAACTATTCAGGAACCTTCGATCTTATGCTTGAGAAAAAAGTGTTTTGTCCAAATGTATGCTCTGTCCCGAAAGACAACGTTTTTATATTGTGGCCGGTAATTTTGAGATTTTCATTCTAGCATATTGGTCGACAGTTGGTACATGTTATTATTATGCTTTTTCCAATATGTTAGCTATTATTTTTTTCTCATTCTCTATTTTTCAAGATTATTCAATCTTCTGCTTGAGAAAAAAAAGAGAACATTTATTGTGAATGTTGCCCAAAATGAAATTTTAATGAGACATGATGATATATGTTGCACTTCGATGTCCCTTGTCCCTAATTGAAACTTTAAAACTACAATAAGTAGTTATTTTGCCAATGTTTTCTCATTCTTGAACTATTCAGCAACCTTCAATCTTCTGCTTGAGAAAAACGTGTTTTGTCCAAATGTATGCTATGTCCCGAAGTAGTGATTTTGCCAATGTTTTCTCATTCTTGAACTATTCAAGAACCTTCAATCTTCTGCTTGAGAAAAACGTGTTTTGTCAAAATGTATGCTCTGTCCCGAAAGACAACGTTTTTATATTGTAGCCTGTAATTTTGAGATTTTCATTCTAACATATTGGTCGACGGTTGGTACATGTTATGATTATGCTTTTTCCAATATGTTAACCATTATTTTTTTTTCTCATTCCTGATTATTCAAGATTATTCATATTCAATCTTCTGCTTGAGAAAAAAAAACCATAATTGTAAATGTTGCCTTAATGCAAAAGCTTGTTTTTGCCCAAAATGAAATTTTAATGAGTCAAGATGATATATGTTGTACTTCGATGTCCCTTGTCCCTAATTCAAAATTTAAAACTACAACAAGTAGTGATTTTGCCAATGTTTTCTCATTCTTGAACTATTTATGAACCTTCAATCTTCTGCTTAACAAAAACGTGTTTTGTCCAAATGTATGCTCTGTCCCGAAGTAGTGATTTTGCCAATGTTTTCTCATTCTTGAACTATTCAAGAACCTTCAATCTTCTGCTTGAGAAAAACGTGTTATGTCCAAATGTATGCTCTGTCCCGAAGTAGTGATTTTGCCTATGTTTTCTCATTCTTGAACTATTCAGGAACCTTCAATCTTATGTTTGAGAAAAAAGTGTTTTGTCCAAATGTATGCTCTGTCCCGAAAGACAACGTTTTTATATTGTGGCCGGTAATTTTGAGATTTTCATTCTAGCATATTGGTCGACAGTTGGTACATGTTATTATTATGCTTTTTCCAATATGTTAGCTATTATTTTTTTCTCATTCTTGATTTTTCAAGATTATTCAATCTTCTGCTTGAGAAAAAAAAGAGAACCTTTATTGTGAATGTTGCCCAAAATGAAATTTTAATGAGACATGATGATATATGTTGCACTTCGATGTCCCTTGTCCCTAATTGAAACTTTAAAACTACAATAAGTAGTTATTTTGCCAATGTTTTCTCATTCTTGAACTATTCAGCAACCTTCAATCTTCTGCTTGAGAAAAACGTGTTTTGTCCAAATGTATGCTCTGTCCCGAAGTAGTGATTTTGCCAATGTTTTCTCATTCTTGAACTATTCAAGAACCTTCAATCTTCTGCTTGAGAAAAACGTGTTTTGTCAAAATGTATGCTCTGTCCCGAAAGACAACGTTTTTATATTGTAGCCTGTAATTTTGAGATTTTCATTCTAACATATTGGTCGACGGTTGGTACATGTTATGATTATGCTTTTTCCAATATGTTAACCATTATTTTTTTTTCTCATTCCTGATTATTCAAGATTATTCATATTCAATCTTCTGCTTGAGAAAAAAAAACCATAATTGTAAATGTTGCCTTAATGCAAAAGCTTGTTTTTGCCCAAAATGAAATTTTAATGAGTCATGATGATATATGTTGTACTTCGATGTCCCTTGTCCCTAATTCAAAATTTAAAACTACAACAAGTAGTGATTTTGCCAATGTTTTCTCATTCTTGAACTATTTATGAACCTTCAATCTTCTGCTTAACAAAAACGTGTTTTGTCCAAATGTATGCTCTGTCCCGAAGTAGTGATTTTGCCAATGTTTTCTCATTCTTGAACTATTCAAGAACCTTCAATCTTCTGCTTGAGAAAAATGTGTTTTGTCCAAATGTATGCTCTGTCCCGAAGTAGTGATTTTGCCAATGTTTTCTCATTCTTGAACTATTCAGGAACCTTCGATCTTATGCTTGAGAAAAAAGTGTTTTGTCCAAATGTATGCTCTGTCCCGAAAGACAACGTTTTTATATTGTGGCCGGTAATTTTGAGATTTTCATTCTAGCATATTGGTCGACAGTTGGTACATGTTATTATTATGCTTTTTCCAATATGTTAGCTATTATTTTTTTCTCATTCTCTATTTTTCAAGATTATTCAATCTTCTGCTTGAGAAAAAAAAGAGAACATTTATTGTGAATGTTGCCCAAAATGAAATTTTAATGAGACATGATGATATATGTTGCACTTCGATGTCCCTTGTCCCTAATTGAAACTTTAAAACTACAATAAGTAGTTATTTTGCCAATGTTTTCTCATTCTTGAACTATTCAGCAACCTTCAATCTTCTGCTTGAGAAAAACGTGTTTTGTCCAAATGTATGCTATGTCCCGAAGTAGTGATTTTGCCAATGTTTTCTCATTCTTGAACTATTCAAGAACCTTCAATCTTCTGCTTGAGAAAAACGTGTTTTGTCAAAATGTATGCTCTGTCCCGAAAGACAACGTTTTTATATTGTAGCTTGTAATTTTGAGATTTTCATTCTAACATATTGGTCGACGGTTGGTACATGTTATGATTATGCTTTTTCCAATATGTTAACCATTATTTTTTTTTTCTCATTCCTGATTATTCAAGATTATTCATATTCAATCTTCTGCTTGAGAAAAAAAAACCATAATTGTAAATGTTGCCTTAATGCAAAAGCTTGTTTTTGCCCAAAATGAAATTTTAATGAGTCAAGATGATATATGTTGTACTTCGATGTCCCTTGTCCCTAATTCAAAATTTAAAACTACAACAAGTAGTGATTTTGCCAATGTTTTCTCATTCTTGAACTATTTATGAACCTTCAATCTTCTGCTTTACAAAAACGTGTTTTGTCCAAATGTATGCTCTGTCCCGAAGTAGTGATTTTGCCAATGTTTTCTCATTCTTGAACTATTCAAGAACCTTCAATCTTCTGCTTGACAAAAATGTGTTTTGTCCAAATGTATGCTCTGTCCCGAAGTAGTGATTTTGCCAATGTTTTCTCATTCTTGAACTATTCAGGAACCTTCGATCTTATGCTTGAGAAAAAAGTGTTTTGTCCAAATGTATGCTCTGTCCCGAAAGACAACGTTTTTACATTGTGGCCGGTAATTTTGAGATTTTCATTCTAGCATATTGGTCGACAGTTGGTACATGTTATTATTATGCTTTTTCCAATATGTTAGCTATTATTTTTTTCTCATTCCTGATTTTTCAAGATTATTCATATTCAATCTTCTGCTTGATAAAAAAAAACCATAATTGTAAATGTTGCCCTAATGCAAAAGCTTGTTTTTGCCCAAAATGAAATTTTAATGAGTCATGGTGATATATGTTGTACTTCGATGTCCCTTGCCCCTATTTCAAAATTTAAAACTACAACAAGTAGTGATTTTGCCAATGTTTTTTCATTCTTGAACTATTTATGAACCTTCAATCTTCTCCTTCAGAAAAACGTGTTTTGTCCAAATGTATGCTCTGTCCCGAAGTAGTGATTTTGCCATTGTTTTCTCATTCTTGAACTATTCAAGAACCTTCAATCTTCTGCTTGAGAAAAACGTGTTTTGTCCAAATGTATGCTCTGTCCCGAAGTAGTGATTTTGCCAATGTTTTCTCATTCTTGAACTATTCAAGAACCTTCAATCTTCTGCTTGAGAAAAACGTGTTTTGTCCAAATGTATGCTCTGTCTCGAAAGACAACGTTTTTATATTGTAGCCTGTAATTTTGAGATTTTCATTCTAACATATTGGTCGACGGTTGGTACATGTTATGATTATGCTTTTTCCAATATGTTAACCATTATTTTTTTTTCTCATTCCTGATTATTCAAGATTATTCATATTCAATCTTCTGCTTGATAAAAAAAAACCATAATTGTAAATGTTGCCTTAATGCAAAAGCTTGTTTTTGCCCAAAATGAAATTTTAATGAGTCATGGTGATATATGTTGTACTTCGATGTCCCTTGCCCCTATTTCAAAATTTAAAACTACAACAAGTAGTGATTTTGCCAATGTTTTCTCATTCTTGAACTATTTATGAACCTTTAATCTTCTGCTTCAGAAAAACGTGTTTTGTCCAAATGTATGCTCTGTCCCGAAGTAGTGATTTTGCCAATGTTTTCTCATTCTTGAACTATTCAAGAACCTTCAATCTTCTGCTTGAGAAAAATGTGTTTTGTCCAAATGTATGCTCTGTCCCGAAGTAGTGATTTTGCCAATGTTTTCTCATTCTTGAACTATTCAGGAACCTTCGATCTTATGCTTGAGAAAAAAGTGTTTTGTCCAAATGTATGCTCTGTCCCGAAAGACAACGTTTTTATATTGTGGCCGGTAATTTTGAGATTTTCATTCTAGCATATTGGTCGACAGTTGGTACATGTTATTATTATGCTTTTTCCAATATGTTAGCTATTATTTTTTTCTCATTCTCTATTTTTCAAGATTATTCAATCTTCTGCTTGAGAAAAAAAAGAGAACATTTATTGTGAATGTTGCCCAAAATGAAATTTTAATGAGACATGATGATATATGTTGCACTTCGATGTCCCTTGTCCCTAATTGAAACTTTAAAACTACAATAAGTAGTTATTTTGCCAATGTTTTCTCATTCTTGAACTATTCAGCAACCTTCAATCTTCTGCTTGAGAAAAACGTGTTTTGTCCAAATGTATGCTATGTCCCGAAGTAGTGATTTTGCCAATGTTTTCTCATTCTTGAACTATTCAAGAACCTTCAATCTTCTGCTTGAGAAAAACGTGTTTTGTCAAAATGTATGCTCTGTCCCGAAAGACAACGTTTTTATATTGTAGCCTGTAATTTTGAGATTTTCATTCTAACATATTGGTCGACGGTTGGTACATGTTATGATTATGCTTTTTCCAATATGTTAACCATTATTTTTTTTTTCTCATTCCTGATTATTCAAGATTATTCATATTCAATCTTCTGCTTGAGAAAAAAAAACCATAATTGTAAATGTTGCCTTAATGCAAAAGCTTGTTTTTGCCCAAAATGAAATTTTAATGAGTCAAGATGATATATGTTGTACTTCGATGTCCCTTGTCCCTAATTCAAAATTTAAAACTACAACAAGTAGTGATTTTGCCAATGTTTTCTCATTCTTGAACTATTTATGAACCTTCAATCTTCTGCTTAACAAAAACGTGTTTTGTCCAAATGTATGCTCTGTCCCGAAGTAGTGATTTTGCCAATGTTTTCTCATTCTTGAACTATTCAAGAACCTTCAATCTTCTGCTTGACAAAAATGTGTTTTGTCCAAATGTATGCTCTGTCCCGAAGTAGTGATTTTGCCAATGTTTTCTCATTCTTGAACTATTCAGGAACCTTCGATCTTATGCTTGAGAAAAAAGTGTTTTGTCCAAATGTATGCTCTGTCCCGAAAGACAACGTTTTTACATTGTGGCCGGTAATTTTGAGATTTTCATTCTAGCATATTGGTCGACAGTTGGTACATGTTATTATTATGCTTTTTCCAATATGTTAGCTATTATTTTTTTCTCATTCCTGATTTTTCAAGATTATTCATATTCAATCTTCTGCTTGATAAAAAAAAACCATAATTGTAAATGTTGCCCTAATGCAAAAGCTTGTTTTTGCCCAAAATGAAATTTTAATGAGTCATGGTGATATATGTTGTACTTCGATGTCCCTTGCCCCTATTTCAAAATTTAAAACTACAACAAGTAGTGATTTTGCCAATGTTTTTTCATTCTTGAACTATTTATGAACCTTCAATCTTCTCCTTCAGAAAAACGTGTTTTGTCCAAATGTATGCTCTGTCCCGAAGTAGTGATTTTGCCATTGTTTTCTCATTCTTGAACTATTCAAGAACCTTCAATCTTCTGCTTGAGAAAAACGTGTTTTGTCCAAATGTATGCTCTGTCCCGAAGTAGTGATTTTGCCAATGTTTTCTCATTCTTGAACTATTCAAGAACCTTCAATCTTCTGCTTGAGAAAAACGTGTTTTGTCCAAATGTATGCTCTGTCTCGAAAGACAACGTTTTTATATTGTAGCCTGTAATTTTGAGATTTTCATTCTAACATATTGGTCGACGGTTGGTACATGTTATGATTATGCTTTTTCCAATATGTTAACCATTATTTTTTTTTCTCATTCCTGATTATTCAAGATTATTCATATTCAATCTTCTGCTTGATAAAAAAAAACCATAATTGTAAATGTTGCCTTAATGCAAAAGCTTGTTTTTGCCCAAAATGAAATTTTAATGAGTCATGGTGATATATGTTGTACTTCGATGTCCCTTGCCCCTATTTCAAAATTTAAAACTACAACAAGTAGTGATTTTGCCAATGTTTTCTCATTCTTGAACTATTTATGAACCTTTAATCTTCTGCTTCAGAAAAACGTGTTTTGTCCAAATGTATGCTCTGTCCCGAAGTAGTGATTTTGCCATTGTTTTCTCATTCTTGAACTATTCAAGAACCTTCAATCTTCTGCTTGAGAAAAACGTGTTTTGTCCAAATGTATGCTCTGTCCCGAAGTAGTGATTTTGCCAATGTTTTCTCATTCTTGAACTATTCAGGAACCTTCGATCTTATGCTTGAGAAAAAAGTGTTTTGTCCAAATGTATGCTCTGTCCCGAAGTAGTGATTTTGCCAATGTTTTCTCATTCTTGAACTATTCAAGAACCTTCAATCTTCTGCTTGAGAAAAACGTGTTATGTCCAAATGTATGCTCTGTCCCGAAGTAGTGATTTTTCCTATGTTTTCTCATTCTTGAACTATTCAAGAACCTTCAATCTTCTGCTTGAGAAAAACGTGTTTTGTCAAAATGTATGCTCTGTCCCGAAAGACAACGTTTTTATATTGTAGCCTGTAATTTTGAGATTTTCATTCTAACATATTGGTCGACGGTTGGTACATGTTATGATTATGCTTTTTCCAATATGTTAACCATTATTTTTTTTTCTCATTCCTGATTATTCAAGATTATTCATATTCAATCTTCTGCTTGAGAAAAAAAAACCATAATTGTAAATGTTGCCTTAATGCAAAAGCTTGTTTTTGCCCAAAATGAAATTTTAATGAGTCATGATGATATATGTTGTACTTCGATGTCCCTTGTCCCTAATTCAAAATTTAAAACTACAACAAGTAGTGATTTTGCCTATGTTTTCTCATTCTTGAACTATTTATGAACCTTCAATCTTCTGCTTAACAAAAACGTGTTTTGTCCAAATGTATGCTCTGTCCCGAAGTAGTGATTTTGCCAATGTTTTCTCATTCTTGAACTATTCAAGAACCTTCAATCTTCTGCTTGAGAAAAATGTGTTTTGTCCAAATGTATGCTCTGTCCCGAAGTAGTGATTTTGCCAATGTTTTCTCATTCTTGAACTATTCAGGAACCTTCGATCTTATGCTTGAGAAAAAAGTGTTTTGTCCAAATGTATGCTCTGTCCCGAAAGACAACGTTTTTATATTGTGGCCGGTAATTTTGAGATTTTCATTCTAGCATATTGGTCGACAGTTGGTACATGTTATTATTATGCTTTTTCCAATATGTTAGCTATTATTTTTTTCTCATTCTCTATTTTTCAAGATTATTCAATCTTCTGCTTGAGAAAAAAAAGAGAACATTTATTGTGAATGTTGCCCAAAATGAAATTTTAATGAGACATGATGATATATGTTGCACTTCGATGTCCCTTGTCCCTAATTGAAACTTTAAAACTACAATAAGTAGTTATTTTGCCAATGTTTTCTCATTCTTGAACTATTCAGCAACCTTCAATCTTCTGCTTGAGAAAAACGTGTTTTGTCCAAATGTATGCTCTGTCCCGAAGTAGTGATTTTGCCAATGTTTTCTCATTCTTGAACTATTCAAGAACCTTCAATCTTCTGCTTGAGAAAAACGTGTTTTGTCAAAATGTATGCTCTATCCCGAAAGACAACGTTTTTATATTGTAGCCTGTAATTTTGAGATTTTCATTCTAACATATTGGTCGACGGTTGGTACATGTTATGATTATGCTTTTTCCAATATGTTAACCATTATTTTTTTTTCTCATTCCTGATTATTCAAGATTATTCATATTCAATCTTCTGCTTGAGAAAAAAAAACCATAATTGTAAATGTTGCCTTAATGCAAAAGCTTGTTTTTGCCCAAAATGAAATTTTAATGAGTCAAGATGATATATGTTGTACTTCGATGTCCCTTGTCCCTAATTCAAAATTTAAAACTACAACAAGTAGTGATTTTGCCAATGTTTTCTCATTCTTGAACTATTTATGAACCTTCAATCTTCTGCTTCAGAAAAACGTGTTTTGTCCAAATGTATGCTCTGTCCCGAAGTAGTGATTTTGCCATTGTTTTCTCATTCTTGAAATATTCAAGAACCTTCAATCTTCTGCTTGAGAAAAACGTGTTTTGTCCAAATGTATGCTCTGTCCCGAAGTAGTGATTTTGCCAATGTTTTCTCATTCTTGAACTATTCAAGAACCTTCAATCTTCTGCTTGAGAAAAACGTGTTTTGTCCAAATGTATGCTCTGTCTCGAAAGACAACGTTTTTATATTGTAGCCTGTAATTTTGAGATTTTCATTCTAACATATTGGTCGACGGTTGGTACATGTTATGATTATGCTTTTTCCAATATGTTAACCATTATTTTTTTTTCTCATTCCTGATTATTCAAGATTATTCATATTCAATCTTCTGCTTGATAAAAAAAAACCATAATTGTAAATGTTGCCTTAATGCAAAAGCTTGTTTTTGCCCAAAATGAAATTTTAATGAGTCATGATGATATATGTTGTACTTCGATGTCCCTTGTCCCTAATTCAAAATTTAAAACTACAACAAGTAGTGATTTTGCCAATGTTTTCTCATTCTTGAACTATTTATGAACCTTCAATCTTCTGCTTAACAAAAACGTGTTTTGTCCAAATGTATGCTCTGTCCCGAAGTAGTGATTTTGCCAATGTTTTCTCATTCTTGAACTATTCAAGAACCTTCAATCTTCTGCTTGAGAAAAATGTGTTTTGTCCAAATGTATGCTCTGTCCCGAAGTAGTGATTTTGCCAATGTTTTCTCATTCTTGAACTATTCAGGAACCTTCGATCTTATGCTTGAGAAAAACGTGTTTTGTCCAAATGTATGCTCTGTCCCGAAGTAGTTATTTTGCCAATGTTTTCTCATTCTTGAACTATTCAGCAACCTTCAATCTTCTGCTTGAGAAAAACGTGTTTTGTCCAAATGTATGCTCTGTCCCGAAGTAGTGATTTTGCCAATGTTTTCTCATTCTTGAACTATTCAAGAACCTTCAATCTTCTGCTTGAGAAAAACGTGTTTTGTCAAAATGTATGCTCTGTCCCGAAAGACAACGTTTTTATATTGTAGCCTGTAATTTTGAGATTTTCATTCTAACATATTGGTCGACGGTTGGTACATGTTATGATTATGCTTTTTCCAATATGTTAACCATTATTTTTTTTTCTCATTCCTGATTATTCAAGATTATTCATATTCAATCTTCTGCTTGAGAAAAAAAAACCATAATTGTAAATGTTGCCTTAATGCAAAAGCTTGTTTTTGCCCAAAATGAAATTTTAATGAGTCAAGATGATATATGTTGTACTTCGATGTCCCTTGTCCCTAATTCAAAATTTAAAACTACAACAAGTAGTGATTTTGCCAATGTTTTCTCATTCTTGAACTATTTATGAACCTTCAATCTTCTGCTTCAGAAAAACGTGTTTTGTCCAAATGTATGCTCTGTCCCGAAGTAGTGATTTTGCCATTGTTTTCTCATTCTTGAACTATTCAAGAACCTTCAATCTTCTGCTTGAGAAAAACGTGTTTTGTCCAAATGTATGCTCTGTCCCGAAGTAGTGATTTTGCCAATGTTTTCTCATTCTTGAACTATTCAAGAACCTTCAATCTTCTGCTTGAGAAAAACGTGTTTTGTCCAAATGTATGCTCTGTCTCGAAAGACAACGTTTTTATATTGTAGCCTGTAATTTTGAGATTTTCATTCTAACATATTGGTCGACGGTTGGTACATGTTATGATTATGCTTTTTCCAATATGTTAACCATTATTTTTTTTTCTCATTCCTGATTATTCAAGATTATTCATATTCAATCTTCTGCTTGATAAAAAAAAACCATAATTGTAAATGTTGCCTTAATGCAAAAGCTTGTTTTTGCCCAAAATGAAATTTTAATGAGTCATGATGATATATGTTGTACTTCGATGTCCCTTGTCCCTAATTCAAAATTTAAAACTACAACAAGTAGTGATTTTGCCAATGTTTTCTCATTCTTGAACTATTTATGAACCTTCAATCTTCTGCTTAACAAAAACGTGTTTTGTCCAAATGTATGCTCTGTCCCGAAGTAGTGATTTTGCCAATGTTTTCTCATTCTTGAACTATTTATGAACCTTCAATCTTCTGCTTCAGAAAAACGTGTTTTGTCCAAATGTATGCTCTGTCCCGAAGTAGTGATTTTGCCATTGTTTTCTCATTCTTGAACTATTCAAGAACCTTCAATCTTCTGCTTGAGAAAAACGTGTTTTGTCCAAATGTATGCTCTGTCCCGAAGTAGTGATTTTGCCAATGTTTTCTCATTCTTGAACTATTCAAGAACCTTCAATCTTCTGCTTGAGAAAAACGTGTTTTGTCCAAATGTATGCTCTGTCTCGAAAGACAACGTTTTTATATTGTAGCCTGTAATTTTGAGATTTTCATTCTAACATATTGGTCGACGGTTGGTACATGTTATGATTATGCTTTTTCCAATATGTTAACCATTATTTTTTTTTCTCATTCCTGATTATTCAAGATTATTCATATTCAATCTTCTGCTTGATAAAAAAAAAACCATAATTGTAAATGTTGCCTTAATGCAAAAGCTTGTTTTTGCCCAAAATGAAATTTTAATGAGTCAAGATGATATATGTTGTACTTCGATGTCCCTTGTCCCTAATTCAAAATTTAAAACTACAACAAGTAGTGATTTTGCCAATGTTTTCTCATTCTTGAACTATTTATGAACCTTCAATCTTCTGCTTCAGAAAAACGTGTTTTGTCCAAATGTATGCTCTGTCCCGAAGTAGTGATTTTGCCATTGTTTTCTCATTCTTGAACTATTCAAGAACCTTCAATCTTCTGCTTGAGAAAAACGTGTTTTGTCCAAATGTATGCTCTGTCCCGAAGTAGTGATTTTGCCAATGTTTTCTTATTCTTGAACTATTCAAGAACCTTCAATCTTCTGCTTGAGAAAAACGTGTTTTGTCCAAATGTATGCTCTGTCTCGAAAGACAACGTTTTTATATTGTAGCCTGTAATTTTGAAATTTTCATTCTAACATATTGGTCGACGGTTGGTACATGTTATGATTATGCTTTTTCCAATATGTTAACCATTATTTTTTTTTCTCATTCCTGATTATTCAAGATTATTCATATTCAATCTTCTGCTTGATAAAAAAAAACCATAATTGTAAATGTTGCCTTAATGCAAAAGCTTGTTTTTGCCCAAAATGAAATTTTAATGAGTCATGATGATATATGTTGTACTTCGATGTCCCTTGTCCCTAATTCAAAATTTAAAACTACAACAAGTAGTGATTTTGCCAATGTTTTCTCATTCTTGAACTATTTATGAACCTTCAATCTTCTGCTTAACAAAAACGTGTTTTGTCCAAATGTATGCTCTGTCCCGAAGTAGTGATTTTGCCAATGTTTTCTCATTCTTGAACTATTCAAGAACCTTCAATCTTCTGCTTGAGAAAAATGTGTTTTGTCCAAATGTATGCTCTGTCCCGAAGTAGTGATTTTGCCAATGTTTTCTCATTCTTGAACTATTCAGGAACCTTCGATCTTATGCTTGAGAAAAAAGTGTTTTGTCCAAATGTATGCTCTGTCCCGAAAGACAACGTTTTTATATTGTGGCCGGTAATTTTGAGATTTTCATTCTAACATATTGGTCGACGGTTGGTACATGTTATGATTATGCTTTTTCCAATATGTTAACCATTATTTTTTTTTCTCATTCCTGATTATTCAAGATTATTCATATTCAATCTTCTTCTTGATAAAAAAAAACCATAATTGTAAATGTTGCCTTAATGCAAAAGCTTGTTTTTGCCCAAAATGAAATTTTAATGAGTCATGATGATATATGTTGTACTTCGATGTCCCTTGTCCCTAATTCAAAATTTAAAACTACAACAAGTAGTGATTTTGCCAATGTTTTCTCATTCTTGAACTATTTATGAACCTTCAATCTTCTGCTTAACAAAAACGTGTTTTGTCCAAATGTATGCTCTGTCCCGAAGTAGTGATTTTGCCAATGTTTTCTCATTCTTGAACTATTCAAGAACCTTCAATCTTCTGCTTGAGAAAAATGTGTTTTGTCCAAATGTATGCTCTGTCCCGAAGTAGTGATTTTGCCAATGTTTTCTCATTCTTGAACTATTCAGGAACCTTCGATCTTATGCTTGAGAAAAACGTGTTTTGTCCAAATGTATGCTCTGTCCCGAAGTAGTTATTTTGCCAATGTTTTCTCATTCTTGAACTATTCAGCAACCTTCAATCTTCTGCTTGAGAAAAACGTGTTTTGTCCAAATGTATGCTCTGTCCCGAAGTAGTGATTTTGCCAATGTTTTCTCATTCTTGAACTATTCAAGAACCTTCAATCTTCTGCTTGAGAAAAACGTGTTTTGTCAAAATGTATGCTCTGTCCCGAAAGACAACGTTTTTATATTGTAGCCTGTAATTTTGAGATTTTCATTCTAACATATTGGTCGACGGTTGGTACATGTTATGATTATGCTTTTTCCAATATGTTAACCATTATTTTTTTTTCTCATTCCTGATTATTCAAGATTATTCATATTCAATCTTCTGCTTGAGAAAAAAAAACCATAATTGTAAATGTTGCCTTAATGCAAAAGCTTGTTTTTGCCCAAAATGAAATTTTAATGAGTCAAGATGATATATGTTGTACTTCGATGTCCCTTGTCCCTAATTCAAAATTTAAAACTACAACAAGTAGTGATTTTGCCAATGTTTTCTCATTCTTGAACTATTTATGAACCTTCAATCTTCTGCTTAACAAAAACGTGTTTTGTCCAAATGTATGCTCTGTCCCGAAGTAGTGATTTTGCCAATGTTTTCTCATTCTTGAACTATTCAAGAACCTTCAATCTTCTGCTTGAGAAAAATGTGTTTTGTCCAAATGTATGCTCTGTCCCGAAGTAGTGATTTTGCCAATGTTTTCTCATTCTTGAACTATTCAGGAACCTTCGATCTTATGCTTGAGAAAAACGTGTTTTGTCCAAATGTATGCTCTGTCCCGAAGTAGTTATTTTGCCAATGTTTTCTCATTCTTGAACTATTCAGCAACCTTCAATCTTCTGCTTGAGAAAAACGTGTTTTGTCCAAATGTATGCTCTGTCCCGAAGTAGTGATTTTGCCAATGTTTTCTCATTCTTGAACTATTCAAGAACCTTCAATCTTCTGCTTGAGAAAAACGTGTTTTGTCAAAATGTATGCTCTGTCCCGAAAGACAACGTTTTTATATTGTAGCCTGTAATTTTGAGATTTTCATTCTAACATATTGGTCGACGGTTGGTACATGTTATGATTATGCTTTTTCCAATATGTTAACCATTATTTTTTTTTCTCATTCCTGATTATTCAAGATTATTCATATTCAATCTTCTGCTTGAGAAAAAAAAACCATAATTGTAAATGTTGCCTTAATGCAAAAGCTTGTTTTTGCCCAAAATGAAATTTTAATGAGTCAAGATGATATATGTTGTACTTCGATGTCCCTTGTCCCTAATTCAAAATTTAAAACTACAACAAGTAGTGATTTTGCCAATGTTTTCTCATTCTTGAACTATTTATGAACCTTCAATCTTCTGCTTCAGAAAAACGTGTTTTGTCCAAATGTATGCTCTGTCCCGAAGTAGTGATTTTGCCATTGTTTTCTCATTCTTGAACTATTCAAGAACCTTCAATCTTCTGCTTGAGAAAAACGTGTTTTGTCCAAATGTATGCTCTGTCCCGAAGTAGTGATTTTGCCAATGTTTTCTCATTCTTGAACTATTCAAGAACCTTCAATCTTCTGCTTGAGAAAAACGTGTTTTGTCCAAATGTATGCTCTGTCTCGAAAGACAACGTTTTTATATTGTAGCCTGTAATTTTGAGATTTTCA
Source organism: Trifolium dubium (assembly GCA_951804385.1). Lineage (NCBI taxonomy): Eukaryota > Viridiplantae > Streptophyta > Magnoliopsida > Fabales > Fabaceae > Trifolium > Trifolium dubium. The sequence goes on along the minus strand of OX638071.1, from coordinate 20,546,433 downwards.
TTCTAACATATTGGTCGACGGTTGGTACATGTTATGATTATGCTTTTTCCAATATGTTAACCATTATTTTTTTTTCTCATTCCTGATTATTCAAGATTATTCAATCTTCTGCTTGAGAAAAAAAAGAGAACCTTTATTGTGAATGTTGCCCAAAATGAAATTTTAATGAGACATGATGATATATGTTGCACTTCGATGTCCCTTGTCCCTAATTCAAAATTTAAAACTACAACAAGTAGTGATTTTGCCAATGTTTTCTCATTCTTGAACTATTTATGAACCTTCAATCTTCTGCTTAACAAAAACGTGTTTTGTCCAAATGTATGCTCTGTCCCGAAGTAGTGATTTTGCCAATGTTTTCTCATTCTTGAACTATTCAAGAACCTTCAATCTTCTGCTTGAGAAAAATGTGTTTTGTCCAAATGTATGCTCTGTCCTGAAGTAGTGATTTTGCCAATGTTTTCTCATTCTTGAACTATTCAAGAACCTTCAATCTTCTGCTTGAGAAAAATGTGTTTTGTCCAAATGTATGCTCTGTCCCGAAGTAGTGATTTTGCCAATGTTTTCTCATTCTTGAACTATTCAAGAACCTTCAATCTTCTGCTTGAGAAAAACGTGTTTTGTCCAAATGTATGCTCTGTCTCGAAATACAACGTTTTTATATTGTAGCCTGTAATTTTGAGATTTTCATTCTAACATATTGGTCGACGGTTGGTACATGTTATGATTATGCTTTTTCCAATATGTTAACCATTATTTTTTTTTCTCATTCCTGATTATTCAAGATTATTCATATTCAATCTTCTGCTTGATAAAAAAAAACCATAATTGTAAATGTTGCCTTAATGCAAAAGCTTGTTTTTGCCCAAAATGAAATTTTAATGAGTCATGGTGATATATGTTGTACTTCGATGTCCCTTGCCCCTATTTCAAAATTTAAAACTACAACGAGTAGTGATTTTGCCAATGTTTTCTCATTCTTGAACTATTTATGAACCTTCAATCTTCTGCTTAACAAAAACGTGTTTTGTCCAAATGTATGCTCTGTCCCGAAGTAGTGATTTTGCCAATGTTTTCTCATTCTTGAACTATTCAAGAACCTTCAATCTTCTGCTTGAGAAAAATGTGTTTTGTCCAAATGTATGCTCTGTCCCGAAGTAGTGATTTTGCCAATGTTTTCTCATTCTTGAACTATTCAAGAACCTTCAATCTTCTGCTTGAGAAAAACGTGTTTTGTCCAAATGTATGCTCTGTCTCGAAAGACAACGTTTTTATATTGTAGCCTGTAATTTTGAGATTTTCATTCTAACATATTGGTCGACGGTTGGTACATGTTATGATTATGCTTTTTCCAATATGTTAACCATTATTTTTTTTTCTCATTCCTGATTATTCAAGATTATTCATATTCAATCTTCTGCTTGATAAAAAAAAACCATAATTGTAAATGTTGCCTTAATGCAAAAGCTTGTTTTTGCCCAAAATGAAATTTTAATGAGTCATGGTGATATATGTTGTACTTCGATGTCCCTTGCCCCTATTTCAAAATTTAAAACTACAACAAGTAGTGATTTTGCCAATGTTTTCTCATTCTTGAACTATTTATGAACCTTCAATCTTCTGCTTCAGAAAAACGTGTTTTGTCCAAATGTATGCTCTGTCCCGAAGTAGTGATTTTGCCATTGTTTTCTCATTCTTGAACTATTCAAGAACCTTCAATCTTCTGCTTGAGAAAAACGTGTTTTGTCCAAATGTATGCTCTGTCCCGAAGTAGTGATTTTGCCAATGTTTTCTCATTCTTGAACTATTCAGGAACCTTCGATCTTATGTTTGAGAAAAAAGTGTTTTGTCCAAATGTATGCTCTGTCCCGAAGTAGTGATTTTGCCAATGTTTTCTCATTCTTGAACTATTCAAGAACCTTCAATCTTCTGCTTGAGAAAAACGTGTTATGTCCAAATGTATGCTCTGTCCCGAAAGACAACGTTTTTATATTGTAGCCTGTAATTTTGAGATTTTCATTCTAACATATTGGTCGACGGTTGGTACATGTTATGATTATGCTTTTTCCAATATGTTAACCATTATTTTTTTTTCTCATTCCTGATTATTCAAGATTATTCATATTCAATCTTCTGCTTGAGAAAAAAAAACCATAATTGTAAATGTTGCCTTAATGCAAAAGCTTGTTTTTGCCCAAAATGAAATTTTAATGAGTCATGATGATATATGTTGTACTTCGATGTCCCTTGTCCCTAATTCAAAATTTAAAACTACAACAAGTAGTGATTTTGCCAATGTTTTCTCATTCTTGAACTATTTATGAACCTTCAATCTTCTGCTTAACAAAAACGTGTTTTGTCCAAATGTATGCTCTGTCCCGAAGTAGTGATTTTGCCAATGTTTTCTCATTCTTGAACTATTCAAGAACCTTCAATCTTCTGCTTGAGAAAAATGTGTTTTGTCCAAATGTATGCTCTGTCCCGAAGTAGTGATTTTGCCAATGTTTTCTCATTCTTGAACTATTCAGGAACCTTCGATCTTATGCTTGAGAAAAAAGTGTTTTGTCCAAATGTATGCTCTGTCCCGAAAGACAACGTTTTTATATTGTGGCCGGTAATTTTGAGATTTTCATTCTAGCATATTGGTCGACAGTTGGTACATGTTATTATTATGCTTTTTCCAATATGTTAGCTATTATTTTTTTCTCATTCTCTATTTTTCAAGATTATTCAATCTTCTGCTTGAGAAAAAAAAGAGAACATTTATTGTGAATGTTGCCCAAAATGAAATTTTAATGAGACATGATGATATATGTTGCACTTCGATGTCCCTTGTCCCTAATTGAAACTTTAAAACTACAATAAGTAGTTATTTTGCCAATGTTTTCTCATTCTTGAACTATTCAGCAACCTTCAATCTTCTGCTTGAGAAAAACGTGTTTTGTCCAAATGTATGCTATGTCCCGAAGTAGTGATTTTGCCAATGTTTTCTCATTCTTGAACTATTCAAGAACCTTCAATCTTCTGCTTGAGAAAAACGTGTTTTGTCAAAATGTATGCTCTGTCCCGAAAGACAACGTTTTTATATTGTAGCCTGTAATTTTGAGATTTTCATTCTAACATATTGGTCGACGGTTGGTACATGTTATGATTATGCTTTTTCCAATATGTTAACCATTATTTTTTTTTCTCATTCCTGATTATTCAAGATTATTCATATTCAATCTTCTGCTTGAGAAAAAAAAACCATAATTGTAAATGTTGCCTTAATGCAAAAGCTTGTTTTTGCCCAAAATGAAATTTTAATGAGTCATGATGATATATGTTGTACTTCGATGTCCCTTGTCCCTAATTCAAAATTTAAAACTACACCAAGTAGTGATTTTGCCAATGTTTTCTCATTCTTGAACTATTTATGAACCTTCAATCTTCTGCTTAACAAAAACGTGTTTTGTCCAAATGTATGCTCTGTCCCGAAGTAGTGATTTTGCCAATGTTTTCTCATTCTTGAACTATTCAAGAACCTTCAATCTTCTGCTTGAGAAAAATGTGTTTTGTCCAAATGTATGCTCTGTCCCGAAGTAGTGATTTTGCCAATGTTTTCTCATTCTTGAACTATTCAGGAACCTTCGATCTTATGCTTGAGAAAAAAGTGTTTTGTCCAAATGTATGCTCTGTCCCGAAAGACAACGTTTTTATATTGTGGCCGGTAATTTTGAGATTTTCATTCTAGCATATTGGTCGACAGTTGGTACATGTTATTATTATGCTTTTTCCAATATGTTAGCTATTATTTTTTTCTCATTCCTGATTTTTCAAGATTATTCATATTCAATCTTCTGCTTGATAAAAAAAAACCATAATTGTAAATGTTGCCCTAATGCAAAAGCTTGTTTTTGCCCAAAATGAAATTTTAATGAGTCATGGTGATATATGTTGTACTTCGATGTCCCTTGCCCCTATTTCAAAATTTAAAACTACAACAAGTAGTGATTTTGCCAATGTTTTTTCATTCTTGAACTATTTATGAACCTTCAATCTTCTCCTTCAGAAAAACGTGTTTTGTCCAAATGTATGCTCTGTCCCGAAGTAGTGATTTTGCCATTGTTTTCTCATTCTTGAACTATTCAAGAACCTTCAATCTTCTGCTTGAGAAAAACGTGTTTTGTCCAAATGTATGCTCTGTCCCGAAGTAGTGATTTTGCCAATGTTTTCTCATTCTTGAACTATTCAAGAACCTTCAATCTTCTGCTTGAGAAAAACGTGTTTTGTCCAAATGTATGCTCTGTCTCGAAAGACAACGTTTTTATATTGTAGCCTGTAATTTTGAGATTTTCATTCTAACATATTGGTCGACGGTTGGTACATGTTATGATTATGCTTTTTCCAATATGTTAACCATTATTTTTTTTTCTCATTCCTGATTATTCAAGATTATTCATATTCAATCTTCTGCTTGATAAAAAAAAACCATAATTGTAAATGTTGCCTTAATGCAAAAGCTTGTTTTTGCCCAAAATGAAATTTTAATGAGTCATGGTGATATATGTTGTACTTCGATGTCCCTTGCCCCTATTTCAAAATTTAAAACTACAACAAGTAGTGATTTTGCCAATGTTTTCTCATTCTTGAACTATTTATGAACCTTTAATCTTCTGCTTCAGAAAAACGTGTTTTGTCCAAATGTATGCTCTGTCCCGAAGTAGTGATTTTGCCATTGTTTTCTCATTCTTGAACTATTCAAGAACCTTCAATCTTCTGCTTGAGAAAAACGTGTTTTGTCCAAATGTATGCTCTGTCCCGAAGTAGTGATTTTGCCAATGTTTTCTCATTCTTGAACTATTCAGGAACCTTCGATCTTATGCTTGAGAAAAAAGTGTTTTGTCCAAATGTATGCTCTGTCCCGAAGTAGTGATTTTGCCAATGTTTTCTCATTCTTGAACTATTCAAGAACCTTCAATCTTCTGCTTGAGAAAAACGTGTTATGTCCAAATGTATGCTCTGTCCCGAAGTAGTGATTTTGCCTATGTTTTCTCATTCTTGAACTATTCAAGAACCTTCAATCTTCTGCTTGAGAAAAACGTGTTTTGTCAAAATGTATGCTCTGTCCCGAAAGACAACGTTTTTATATTGTAGCCTGTAATTTTGAGATTTTCATTCTAACATATTGGTCGACGGTTGGTACATGTTATGATTATGCTTTTTCCAATATGTTAACCATTATTTTTTTTTCTCATTCCTGATTATTCAAGATTATTCATATTCAATCTTCTGCTTGAGAAAAAAAAACCATAATTGTAAATGTTGCCTTAATGCAAAAGCTTGTTTTTGCCCAAAATGAAATTTTAATGAGTCATGATGATATATGTTGTACTTCGATGTCCCTTGTCCCTAATTCAAAATTTAAAACTACAACAAGTAGTGATTTTGCCAATGTTTTCTCATTCTTGAACTATTTATGAACCTTCAATCTTCTGCTTAACAAAAACGTGTTTTGTCCAAATGTATGCTCTGTCCCGAAGTAGTGATTTTGCCAATGTTTTCTCATTCTTGAACTATTCAAGAACCTTCAATCTTCTGCTTGAGAAAAATGTGTTTTGTCCAAATGTATGCTCTGTCCCGAAGTAGTGATTTTGCCAATGTTTTCTCATTCTTGAACTATTCAGGAACCTTCGATCTTATGCTTGAGAAAAAAGTGTTTTGTCCAAATGTATGCTCTGTCCCGAAAGACAACGTTTTTATATTGTGGCCGGTAATTTTGAGATTTTCATTCTAGCATATTGGTCGACAGTTGGTACATGTTATTATTATGCTTTTTCCAATATGTTAGCTATTATTTTTTTCTCATTCCTGATTTTTCAAGATTATTCATATTCAATCTTCTGCTTGATAAAAAAAAACCATAATTGTAAATGTTGCCCTAATGCAAAAGCTTGTTTTTGCCCAAAATGAAATTTTAATGAGTCATGGTGATATATGTTGTACTTCGATGTCCCTTGCCCCTATTTCAAAATTTAAAACTACAACAAGTAGTGATTTTGCCAATGTTTTTTCATTCTTGAACTATTTATGAACCTTCAATCTTCTCCTTCAGAAAAACGTGTTTTGTCCAAATGTATGCTCTGTCCCGAAGTAGTGATTTTGCCATTGTTTTCTCATTCTTGAACTATTCAAGAACCTTCAATCTTCTGCTTGAGAAAAACGTGTTTTGTCCAAATGTATGCTCTGTCCCGAAGTAGTGATTTTGCCAATGTTTTCTCATTCTTGAACTATTCAAGAACCTTCAATCTTCTGCTTGAGAAAAACGTGTTTTGTCCAAATGTATGCTCTGTCTCGAAAGACAACGTTTTTATATTGTAGCCTGTAATTTTGAGATTTTCATTCTAACATATTGGTCGACAGTTGGTACATGTTATTATTATGCTTTTTCCAATATGTTAGCTATTATTTTTTTCTCATTCCTGATTTTTCAAGATTATTCATATTCAATCTTCTGCTTGATAAAAAAAAACCATAATTGTAAATGTTGCCCTAATGCAAAAGCTTGTTTTTGCCCAAAATGAAATTTTAATGAGTCATGATGATATATGTTGTACTTCGATGTCCCTTGTCCCTAATTCAAAATTTAAAACTACAACAAGTAGTGATTTTGCCAATGTTTTCTCATTCTTGAACTATTTATGAACCTTCAATCTTCTGCTTAACAAAAACGTGTTTTGTCCAAATGTATGCTCTGTCCCGAAGTAGTGATTTTGCCAATGTTTTCTCATTCTTGAACTATTCAAGAACCTTCAATCTTCTGCTTGAGAAAAATGTGTTTTGTCCAAATGTATGCTCTGTCCCGAAGTAGTGATTTTGCCAATGTTTTCTCATTCTTGAACTATTCAGGAACCTTCGATCTTATGCTTGAGAAAAAAGTGTTTTGTCCAAATGTATGCTCTGTCCCGAAAGACAACGTTTTTATATTGTAGCCTGTAATTTTGAGATTTTCATTCTAACATATTGGTCGACGGTTGGTACATGTTATGATTATGCTTTTTCCAATATGTTAACCATTATTTTTTTTTCTCATTCCTGATTATTCAAGATTATTCATATTCAATCTTCTGCTTGAGAAAAAAAAACCATAATTGTAAATGTTGCCTTAATGCAAAAGCTTGTTTTTGCCCAAAATGAAATTTTAATGAGTCATGATGATATATGTTGTACTTCGATGTCCCTTGTCCCTAATTCAAAATTTAAAACTACACCAAGTAGTGATTTTGCCAATGTTTTCTCATTCTTGAACTATTTATGAACCTTCAATCTTCTGCTTAACAAAAACGTGTTTTGTCCAAATGTATGCTCTGTCCCGAAGTAGTGATTTTGCCAATGTTTTCTCATTCTTGAACTATTCAAGAACCTTCAATCTTCTGCTTGAGAAAAATGTGTTTTGTCCAAATGTATGCTCTGTCCCGAAGTAGTGATTTTGCCAATGTTTTCTCATTCTTGAACTATTCAAGAACCTTCGATCTTCTGCTTGAGAAAAACGTGTTTTGTCCAAATGTATGCTCTGTCTCGAAAGACAACGTTTTTATATTGTGGCCTGTAATTTTGAGATTTTCATTCTAACATATTGGTCGACGGTTGGTACATGTTATGATTATGCTTTTTCCAATATGTTAACCATTATTTTTTTTTCTCATTCCTGATTATTCAAGATTATTCATATTCAATCTTCTGCTTGATAAAAAAAAAACCATAATTGTAAATGTTGCCTTAATGCAAAAGCTTGTTTTTGCCCAAAATGAAATTTTAATGAGTCAAGATGATATATGTTGTACTTCGATGTCCCTTGTCCCTAATTCAAAATTTAAAACTACAACAAGTAGTGATTTTGCCAATGTTTTCTCATTCTTGAACTATTTATGAACCTTCAATCTTCTGCTTCAGAAAAACGTGTTTTGTCCAAATGTATGCTCTGTCCCGAAGTAGTGATTTTGCCATTGTTTTCTCATTCTTGAACTATTCAAGAACCTTCAATCTTCTGCTTGAGAAAAACGTGTTTTGTCCAAATGTATGCTCTGTCCCGAAGTAGTGATTTTGCCAATGTTTTCTTATTCTTGAACTATTCAAGAACCTTCAATCTTCTGCTTGAGAAAAACGTGTTTTGTCCAAATGTATGCTCTGTCTCGAAAGACAACGTTTTTATATTGTAGCCTGTAATTTTGAGATTTTCATTCTAACATATTGGTCGACGGTTGGTACATGTTATGATTATGCTTTTTCCAATATGTTAACCATTATTTTTTTTTCTCATTCCTGATTATTCAAGATTATTCATATTCAATCTTCTGCTTGATAAAAAAAAACCATAATTGTAAATGTTGCCTTAATGCAAAAGCTTGTTTTTGCCCAAAATGAAATTTTAATGAGTCATGATGATATATGTTGTACTTCGATGTCCCTTGTCCCTAATTCAAAATTTAAAACTACAACAAGTAGTGATTTTGCCAATGTTTTCTCATTCTTGAACTATTTATGAACCTTCAATCTTCTGCTTCAGAAAAACGTGTTTTGTCCAAATGTATGCTCTGTCCCGAAGTAGTGATTTTGCCATTGTTTTCTCATTCTTGAACTATTCAAGAACCTTCAATCTTCTGCTTGAGAAAAACGTGTTTTGTCCAAATGTATGCTTTGTCCCGAAGTAGTGATTTTGCCAATGTTTTCTTATTCTTGAACTATTCAAGAACCTTCAATCTTCTGCTTGAGAAAAACGTGTTTTGTCCAAATGTATGCTCTGTCTCGAAAGACAACGTTTTTATATTGTAGCCTGTAATTTTGAGATTTTCATTCTAACATATTGGTCGACGGTTGGTACATGTTATGATTATGCTTTTTCCAATATGTTAACCATTATTTTTTTTTCTCATTCCTGATTATTCAAGATTATTCATATTCAATCTTCTGCTTGATAAAAAAAAACCATAATTGTAAATGTTGCCTTAATGCAAAAGCTTGTTTTTGCCCAAAATGAAATTTTAATGAGTCATGGTGATATATGTTGTACTTCGATGTCCCTTGCCCCTATTTCAAAATTTAAAACTACAACAAGTAGTGATTTTGCCAATGTTTTCTCATTCTTGAACTATTTATGAACCTTCAATCTTCTGCTTCAGAAAAACGTGTTTTGTCCAAATGTATGCTCTGTCCCGAAGTAGTGATTTTGCCATTGTTTTCTCATTCTTGAACTATTCAAGAACCTTCAATCTTCTGCTTGAGAAAAACGTGTTTTGTCAAAATGTATGCTCTGTCCCGAAAGACAACGTTTTTATATTGTAGCCTGTAATTTTGAGATTTTCATTCTAACATATTGGTCGACGGTTGGTACATGTTATGATTATGCTTTTTCCAATATGTTAACCATTATTTTTTTTTCTCATTCCTGATTATTCAAGATTATTCATATTCAATCTTCTGCTTGATAAAAAAAAACCATAATTGTAAATGTTGCCTTAATGCAAAAGCTTGTTTTTGCCCAAAATGAAATTTTAATGAGTCATGGTGATATATGTTGTACTTCGATGTCCCTTGCCCCTATTTCAAAATTTAAAACTACAACAAGTAGTGATTTTGCCAATGTTTTCTCATTCTTGAACTATTTATGAACCTTCAATCTTCTGCTTCAGAAAAACGTGTTTTGTCCAAATGTATGCTCTGTCCCGAAGTAGTGATTTTGCCATTGTTTTCTCATTCTTGAACTATTCAAGAACCTTCAATCTTCTGCTTGAGAAAAACGTGTTTTGTCAAAATGTATGCTCTGTCCCGAAAGACAACGTTTTTATATTGTAGCCTGTAATTTTGAGATTTTCATTCTAACATATTGGTCGACGGTTGGTACATGTTATGATTATGCTTTTTCCAATATGTTAACCATTATTTTTTTTTCTCATTCCTGATTATTCAAGATTATTCATATTCAATCTTCTGCTTGATAAAAAAAAACCATAATTGTAAATGTTGCCTTAATGCAAAAGCTTGTTTTTGCCCAAAATGAAATTTTAATGAGTCATGATGATATATGTTGTACTTCGATGTCCCTTGTCCCTAATTCAAAATTTAAAACTACAACAAGTAGTGATTTTGCCAATGTTTTCTCATTCTTGAACTATTTATGAACCTTCAATCTTCTGCTTAACAAAAACGTGTTTTGTCCAAATGTATGCTCTGTCCCGAAGTAGTGATTTTGCCAATGTTTTCTCATTCTTGAACTATTCAAGAACCTTCAATCTTCTGCTTGAGAAAAATGTGTTTTGTCCAAATGTATGCTCTGTCCCGAAGTAGTGATTTTGCCAATGTTTTCTCATTCTTGAACTATTCAGGAACCTTCGATCTTATGCTTGAGAAAAACGTGTTTTGTCCAAATGTATGCTCTGTCCCGAAAGACAACGTTTTTATATTGTGGCCGGTAATTTTGAGATTTTCATTCTAACATATTGGTCGACAGTTGGTACATGTTATTATTATGCTTTTTCCAATATGTTAGCTATTATTTTTTTCTCATTCTCTATTTTTCAAGATTATTCAATCTTCTGCTTGAGAAAAAAAAGAGAACATTTATTGTGAATGTTGCCCAAAATGAAATTTTAATGAGACATGATGATATATGTTGCACTTCGATGTCCCTTGTCCCTAATTGAAACTTTAAAACTACAATAAGTAGTTATTTTGCCAATGTTTTCTCATTCTTGAACTATTCAGCAACCTTCAATCTTCTGCTTGAGAAAAACGTGTTTTGTCCAAATGTATGCTCTGTCCCGAAGTAGTGATTTTGCCAATGTTTTCTCATTCTTGAACTATTCAAGAACCTTCAATCTTCTGCTTGAGAAAAACGTGTTTTGTCAAAATGTATGCTCTATCCCGAAAGACAACGTTTTTATATTGTAGCCTGTAATTTTGAGATTTTCATTCTAACATATTGGTCGACGGTTGGTACATGTTATGATTATGCTTTTTCCAATATGTTAACCATTATTTTTTTTTCTCATTCCTGATTATTCAAGATTATTCATATTCAATCTTCTGCTTGAGAAAAAAAAACCATAATTGTAAATGTTGCCTTAATGCAAAAGCTTGTTTTTGCCCAAAATGAAATTTTAATGAGTCAAGATGATATATGTTGTACTTCGATGTCCCTTGTCCCTAATTCAAAATTTAAAACTACAACAAGTAGTGATTTTGCCAATGTTTTCTCATTCTTGAACTATTTATGAACCTTCAATCTTCTGCTTCAGAAAAACGTGTTTTGTCCAAATGTATGCTCTGTCCCGAAGTAGTGATTTTGCCATTGTTTTCTCATTCTTGAACTATTCAAGAACCTTCAATCTTCTGCTTGAGAAAAACGTGTTTTGTCCAAATGTATGCTCTGTCCCGAAGTAGTGATTTTGCCAATGTTTTCTTATTCTTGAACTATTCAAGAACCTTCAATCTTCTGCTTGAGAAAAACGTGTTTTGTCCAAATGTATGCTCTGTCTCGAAAGACAACGTTTTTATATTGTAGCCTGTAATTTTGAGATTTTCATTCTAACATATTGGTCGACGGTTGGTACATGTTATGATTATGCTTTTTCCAATATGTTAACCATTATTTTTTTTTCTCATTCCTGATTATTCAAGATTATTCATATTCAATCTTCTGCTTGATAAAAAAAAACCATAATTGTAAATGTTGCCTTAATGCAAAAGCTTGTTTTTGCCCAAAATGAAATTTTAATGAGTCATGATGATATATGTTGTACTTCGATGTCCCTTGTCCCTAATTCAAAATTTAAAACTACAACAAGTAGTGATTTTGCCAATGTTTTCTCATTCTTGAACTATTTATGAACCTTCAATCTTCTGCTTCAGAAAAACGTGTTTTGTCCAAATGTATGCTCTGTCCCGAAGTAGTGATTTTGCCATTGTTTTCTCATTCTTGAACTATTCAAGAACCTTCAATCTTCTGCTTGAGAAAAACGTGTTTTGTCCAAATGTATGCTCTGTCCCGAAGTAGTGATTTTGCCAATGTTTTCTTATTCTTGAACTATTCAAGAACCTTCAATCTTCTGCTTGAGAAAAACGTGTTTTGTCCAAATGTATGCTCTGTCTCGAAAGACAACGTTTTTATATTGTAGCCTGTAATTTTGAGATTTTCATTCTAACATATTGGTCGACGGTTGGTACATGTTATGATTATGCTTTTTCCAATATGTTAACCATTATTTTTTTTTCTCATTCCTGATTATTCAAGATTATTCATATTCAATCTTCTGCTTGATAAAAAAAAACCATAATTGTAAATGTTGCCTTAATGCAAAAGCTTGTTTTTGCCCAAAATGAAATTTTAATGAGTCATGGTGATATATGTTGTACTTCGATGTCCCTTGCCCCTATTTCAAAATTTAAAACTACAACAAGTAGTGATTTTGCCAATGTTTTCTCATTCTTGAACTATTTATGAACCTTCAATCTTCTGCTTCAGAAAAACGTGTTTTGTCCAAATGTATGCTCTGTCCCGAAGTAGTGATTTTGCCATTGTTTTCTCATTCTTGAACTATTCAAGAACCTTCAATCTTCTGCTTGAGAAAAACGTGTTTTGTCAAAATGTATGCTCTGTCCCGAAAGACAACGTTTTTATATTGTAGCCTGTAATTTTGAGATTTTCATTCTAACATATTGGTCGACGGTTGGTACATGTTATGATTATGCTTTTTCCAATATGTTAACCATTATTTTTTTTTCTCATTCCTGATTATTCAAGATTATTCATATTCAATCTTCTGCTTGATAAAAAAAAACCATAATTGTAAATGTTGCCTTAATGCAAAAGCTTGTTTTTGCCCAAAATGAAATTTTAATGAGTCATGATGATATATGTTGTACTTCGATGTCCCTTGTCCCTAATTCAAAATTTAAAACTACAACAAGTAGTGATTTTGCCAATGTTTTCTCATTCTTGAACTATTTATGAACCTTCAATCTTCTGCTTAACAAAAACGTGTTTTGTCCAAATGTATGCTCTGTCCCGAAGTAGTGATTTTGCCAATGTTTTCTCATTCTTGAACTATTCAAGAACCTTCAATCTTCTGCTTGAGAAAAATGTGTTTTGTCCAAATGTATGCTCTGTCCCGAAGTAGTGATTTTGCCAATGTTTTCTCATTCTTGAACTATTCAGGAACCTTCGATCTTATGCTTGAGAAAAAAGTGTTTTGTCCAAATGTATGCTCTGTCCCGAAAGACAACGTTTTTATATTGTGGCCGGTAATTTTGAGATTTTCATTCTAACATATTGGTCGACAGTTGGTACATGTTATTATTATGCTTTTTCCAATATGTTAGCTATTATTTTTTTCTCATTCTCTATTTTTCAAGATTATTCAATCTTCTGCTTGAGAAAAAAAAGAGAACATTTATTGTGAATGTTGCCCAAAATGAAATTTTAATGAGACATGATGATATATGTTGCACTTCGATGTCCCTTGTCCCTAATTGAAACTTTAAAACTACAATAAGTAGTTATTTTGCCAATGTTTTCTCATTCTTGAACTATTCAGCAACCTTCAATCTTCTGCTTGAGAAAAACGTGTTTTGTCCAAATGTATGCTCTGTCCCGAAGTAGTGATTTTGCCAATGTTTTCTCATTCTTGAACTATTCAAGAACCTTCAATCTTCTGCTTGAGAAAAACGTGTTTTGTCAAAATGTATGCTCTATCCCGAAAGACAACGTTTTTATATTGTAGCCTGTAATTTTGAGATTTTCATTCTAACATATTGGTCGACGGTTGGTACATGTTATGATTATGCTTTTTCCAATATGTTAACCATTATTTTTTTTTCTCATTCCTGATTATTCAAGATTATTCATATTCAATCTTCTGCTTGAGAAAAAAAAACCATAATTGTAAATGTTGCCTTAATGCAAAAGCTTGTTTTTGCCCAAAATGAAATTTTAATGAGTCAAGATGATATATGTTGTACTTCGATGTCCCTTGTCCCTAATTCAAAATTTAAAACTACAACAAGTAGTGATTTTGCCAATGTTTTCTCATTCTTGAACTATTTATGAACCTTCAATCTTCTGCTTCAGAAAAACGTGTTTTGTCCAAATGTATGCTCTGTCCCGAAGTAGTGATTTTGCCATTGTTTTCTCATTCTTGAACTATTCAAGAACCTTCAATCTTCTGCTTGAGAAAAACGTGTTTTGTCCAAATGTATGCTCTGTCCCGAAGTAGTGATTTTGCCAATGTTTTCTTATTCTTGAACTATTCAAGAACCTTCAATCTTCTGCTTGAGAAAAACGTGTTTTGTCCAAATGTATGCTCTGTCTCGAAAGACAACGTTTTTATATTGTAGCCTGTAATTTTGAGATTTTCATTCTAACATATTGGTCGACGGTTGGTACATGTTATGATTATGCTTTTTCCAATATGTTAACCATTATTTTTTTTTCTCATTCCTGATTATTCAAGATTATTCATATTCAATCTTCTGCTTGATAAAAAAAAACCATAATTGTAAATGTTGCCTTAATGCAAAAGCTTGTTTTTGCCCAAAATGAAATTTTAATGAGTCATGATGATATATGTTGTACTTCGATGTCCCTTGTCCCTAATTCAAAATTTAAAACTACAACAAGTAGTGATTTTGCCAATGTTTTCTCATTCTTGAACTATTTATGAACCTTCAATCTTCTGCTTAACAAAAACGTGTTTTGTCCAAATGTATGCTCTGTCCCGAAGTAGTGATTTTGCCAATGTTTTCTCATTCTTGAACTATTCAAGAACCTTCAATCTTCTGCTTGAGAAAAATGTGTTTTGTCCAAATGTATGCTCTGTCCCGAAGTAGTGATTTTGCCAATGTTTTCTCATTCTTGAACTATTCAGGAACCTTCGATCTTATGCTTGAGAAAAACGTGTTTTGTCCAAATGTATGCTCTGTCCCGAAGTAGTTATTTTGCCAATGTTTTCTCATTCTTGAACTATTCAGCAACCTTCAATCTTCTGCTTGAGAAAAACGTGTTTTGTCCAAATGTATGCTCTGTCCCGAAGTAGTGATTTTGCCAATGTTTTCTCATTCTTGAACTATTCAAGAACCTTCAATCTTCTGCTTGAGAAAAACGTGTTTTGTCAAAATGTATGCTCTGTCCCGAAAGACAACGTTTTTATATTGTAGCCTGTAATTTTGAGATTTTCATTCTAACATATTGGTCGACGGTTGGTACATGTTATGATTATGCTTTTTCCAATATGTTAACCATTATTTTTTTTTCTCATTCCTGATTATTCAAGATTATTCATATTCAATCTTCTGCTTGAGAAAAAAAAACCATAATTGTAAATGTTGCCTTAATGCAAAAGCTTGTTTTTGCCCAAAATGAAATTTTAATGAGTCAAGATGATATATGTTGTACTTCGATGTCCCTTGTCCCTAATTCAAAATTTAAAACTACAACAAGTAGTGATTTTGCCAATGTTTTCTCATTCTTGAACTATTTATGAACCTTCAATCTTCTGCTTCAGAAAAACGTGTTTTGTCCAAATGTATGCTCTGTCCCGAAGTAGTGATTTTGCCATTGTTTTCTCATTCTTGAACTATTCAAGAACCTTCAATCTTCTGCTTGAGAAAAACGTGTTTTGTCCAAATGTATGCTCTGTCCCGAAGTAGTGATTTTGCCAATGTTTTCTCATTCTTGAACTATTCAAGAACCTTCAATCTTCTGCTTGAGAAAAACGTGTTTTGTCCAAATGTATGCTCTGTCTCGAAAGACAACGTTTTTATATTGTAGCCTGTAATTTTGAGATTTTCATTCTAACATATTGGTCGACGGTTGGTACATGTTATGATTATGCTTTTTCCAATATGTTAACCATTATTTTTTTTTCTCATTCCTGATTATTCAAGATTATTCATATTCAATCTTCTGCTTGATAAAAAAAAAACCATAATTGTAAATGTTGCCTTAATGCAAAAGCTTGTTTTTGCCCAAAATGAAATTTTAATGAGTCAAGATGATATATGTTGTACTTCGATGTCCCTTGTCCCTAATTCAAAATTTAAAACTACAACAAGTAGTGATTTTGCCAATGTTTTCTCATTCTTGAACTATTTATGAACCTTCAATCTTCTGCTTCAGAAAAACGTGTTTTGTCCAAATGTATGCTCTGTCCCGAAGTAGTGATTTTGCCATTGTTTTCTCATTCTTGAACTATTCAAGAACCTTCAATCTTCTGCTTGAGAAAAACGTGTTTTGTCCAAATGTATGCTCTGTCCCGAAGTAGTGATTTTGCCAATGTTTTCTTATTCTTGAACTATTCAAGAACCTTCAATCTTCTGCTTGAGAAAAACGTGTTTTGTCCAAATGTATGCTCTGTCTCGAAAGACAACGTTTTTATATTGTAGCCTGTAATTTTGAGATTTTCATTCTAACATATTGGTCGACGGTTGGTACATGTTATGATTATGCTTTTTCCAATATGTTAACCATTATTTTTTTTTCTCATTCCTGATTATTCAAGATTATTCATATTCAATCTTCTGCTTGATAAAAAAAAACCATAATTGTAAATGTTGCCTTAATGCAAAAGCTTGTTTTTGCCCAAAATGAAATTTTAATGAGTCATGATGATATATGTTGTACTTCGATGTCCCTTGTCCCTAATTCAAAATTTAAAACTACAACAAGTAGTGATTTTGCCAATGTTTTCTCATTCTTGAACTATTTATGAACCTTCAATCTTCTGCTTAACAAAAACGTGTTTTGTCCAAATGTATGCTCTGTCCCGAAGTAGTGATTTTGCCAATGTTTTCTCATTCTTGAACTATTCAAGAACCTTCAATCTTCTGCTTGAGAAAAATGTGTTTTGTCCAAATGTATGCTCTGTCCCGAAGTAGTGATTTTGCCAATGTTTTCTCATTCTTGAACTATTCAGGAACCTTCGATCTTATGCTTGAGAAAAAAGTGTTTTGTCCAAATGTATGCTCTGTCCCGAAAGACAACGTTTTTATATTGTGGCCGGTAATTTTGAGATTTTCATTCTAGCATATTGGTCGACAGTTGGTACATATTATTATTATGCTTTTTCCAATATGTTAGCTATTATTTTTTTCTCATTCTCTATTTTTCAAGATTATTCCCTTGTCCCTAATTGAAACTTTTAAACTACAATAAGTAGTTATTTTGCCAATGTTTTCTCATTCTTGAACTATTCAGCAACCTTCAATCTTCTGCTTGAGAAAAACGTGTTTTGTCCAAATGTATGCTATGTCCCGAAGTAGTGATTTTGCCAATGTTTTCTCATTCTTGAACTATTCAAGAACCTTCAATCTTCTGCTTGAGAAAAACGTGTTTTGTCAAAATGTATGCTCTGTCCCGAAAGACAACGTTTTTATATTGTAGCCTGTAATTTTGAGATTTTCATTCTAACATATTGGTCGACGGTTGGTACATGTTATGATTATGCTTTTTCCAATATGTTAACCATTATTTTTTTTTCTCATTCCTGATTATTCAAGATTATTCATATTCAATCTTCTGCTTGAGAAAAAAAAACCATAATTGTAAATGTTGCCTTAATGCAAAAGCTTGTTTTTGCCCAAAATGAAATTTTAATGAGTCAAGATGATATATGTTGTACTTCGATGTCCCTTGTCCCTAATTCAAAATTTAAAACTACAACAAGTAGTGATTTTGCCAATGTTTTCTCATTCTTGAACTATTTATGAACCTTCAATCTTCTGCTTCAGAAAAACGTGTTTTGTCCAAATGTATGCTCTGTCCCGAAGTAGTGATTTTGCCAATGTTTTCTCATTCTTGAACTATTCAAGAACCTTCAATCTTCTGCTTGAGAAAAATGTGTTTTGTCCAAATGTATGCTCTGTCCCGAAGTAGTGATTTTGCCAATGTTTTCTCATTCTTGAACTATTCAGGAACCTTCGATCTTATGCTTGAGAAAAAAGTGTTTTGTCCAAATGTATGCTCTGTCCCGAAAGACAACGTTTTTATATTGTGGCCGGTAATTTTGAGATTTTCATTCTAGCATATTGGTCGACAGTTGGTACATGTTATTATTATGCTTTTTCCAATATGTTAGCTATTATTTTTTTCTCATTCCTGATTTTTCAAGATTATTCATATTCAATCTTCTGCTTGATAAAAAAAAACCATAATTGTAAATGTTGCCCTAATGCAAAAGCTTGTTTTTGCCCAAAATGAAATTTTAATGAGTCATGGTGATATATGTTGTACTTCGATGTCCCTTGCCCCTATTTCAAAATTTAAAACTACAACAAGTAGTGATTTTGCCAATGTTTTTTCATTCTTGAACTATTTATGAACCTTCAATCTTCTGCTTCAGAAAAACGTGTTTTGTCCAAATGTATGCTCTGTCCCGAAGTAGTGATTTTGCCATTGTTTTCTCATTCTTGAACTATTCAAGAACCTTCAATCTTCTGCTTGAGAAAAACGTGTTTTGTCCAAATGTATGCTCTGTCCCGAAGTAGTGATTTTGCCAATGTTTTCTCATTCTTGAACTATTCAAGAACCTTCAATCTTCTGCTTGAGAAAAACGTGTTTTGTCCAAATGTATGCTCTGTCTCGAAAGACAACGTTTTTATATTGTAGCCTGTAATTTTGAGATTTTCATTCTAACATATTGGTCGACGGTTGGTACATGTTATGATTATGCTTTTTCCAATATGTTAACCATTATTTTTTTTTCTCATTCCTGATTATTCAAGATTATTCATATTCAATCTTCTGCTTGATAAAAAAAAAACATAATTGTAAATGTTGCCTTAATGCAAAAGCTTGTTTTTGCCCAAAATGAAATTTTAATGAGTCATGGTGATATATGTTGTACTTCGATGTCCCTTGCCCCTATTTCAAAATTTAAAACTACAACAAGTAGTGATTTTGCCAATGTTTTCTCATTCTTGAACTATTTATGAACCTTTAATCTTCTGCTTCAGAAAAACGTGTTTTGTCCAAATGTATGCTCTGTCCCGAATTAGTGATTTTGCCATTGTTTTCTCATTCTTGAACTATTCAAGAACCTTCAATCTTCTGCTTGAGAAAAACGTGTTTTGTCCAAATGTATGCTCTGTCCCGAAGTAGTGATTTTGCCAATGTTTTCTCATTCTTGAACTATTCAGGAACCTTCGATCTTATGCTTGAGAAAAAAGTGTTTTGTCCAAATGTATGCTCTGTCCCGAAGTAGTGATTTTGCCAATGTTTTCTCATTCTTGAACTATTCAAGAACCTTCAATCTTCTGCTTGAGAAAAACGTGTTATGTCCAAATGTATGCTCTGTCCCGAAGTAGTGATTTTGCCTATGTTTTCTCATTCTTGAACTATTCAAGAACCTTCAATCTTCTGCTTGAGAAAAACGTGTTTTGTCAAAATGTATGCTCTGTCCCGAAAGACAACGTTTTTATATTGTAGCCTGTAATTTTGAGATTTTCATTCTAACATATTGTTCGACGGTTGGTACATGTTATGATTATGCTTTTTCCAATATGTTAACCATTATTTTTTTTTCTCATTCCTGATTATTCAAGATTATTCATATTCAATCTTCTGCTTGAGAAAAAAAAACCATAATTGTAAATGTTGCCTTAATGCAAAAGCTTGTTTTTGCCCAAAATGAAATTTTAATGAGTCATGATGATATATGTTGTACTTCGATGTCCCTTGTCCCTAATTCAAAATTTAAAACTACAACAAGTAGTGATTTTGCCAATGTTTTCTCATTCTTGAACTATTTATGAACCTTCGATCTTCTGCTTAACAAAAACGTGTTTTGTCCAAATGTATGCTCTGTCCCGAAGTAGTGATTTTGCCAATGTTTTCTCATTCTTGAACTATTCAAGAACCTTCAATCTTCTGCTTGAGAAAAATGTGTTTTGTCCAAATGTATGCTCTGTCCCGAAGTAGTGATTTTGCCAATGTTTTCTCATTCTTGAACTATTCAGGAACCTTCGATCTTATGCTTGAGAAAAAAGTGTTTTGTCCAAATGTATGCTCTGTCCCGAAAGACAACGTTTTTATATTGTGGCCGGTAATTTTGAGATTTTCATTCTAGCATATTGGTCGACAGTTGGTACATGTTATTATTATGCTTTTTCCAATATGTTAGCTATTATTTTTTTCTCATTCTCTATTTTTCAAGATTATTCAATCTTCTGCTTGAGAAAAAAAAGAGAACATTTATTGTGAATGTTGCCCAAAATGAAATTTTAATGAGACATGATGATATATGTTGGACTTCGATGTCCCTTGTCCCTAATTGAAACTTTAAAACTACAATAAGTAGTTATTTTGCCAATGTTTTCTCATTCTTGAACTATTCAGCAACCTTCAATCTTCTGTTTGAGAAAAACGTGTTTTGTCCAAATGTATGCTCTGTCCCGAAGTAGTGATTTTGCCAATGTTTTCTCATTCTTGAACTATTCAAGAACCTTCAATCTTCTGCTTGAGAAAAACGTGTTTTGTCAAAATGTATGCTCTATCCCGAAAGACAACGTTTTTATATTGTAGCCTGTAATTTTGAGATTTTCATTCTAACATATTGGTCGACGGTTGGTACATGTTATGATTATGCTTTTTCCAATATGTTAACCATTATTTTTTTTTCTCATTCCTGATTATTCAAGATTATTCATATTCAATCTTCTGCTTGAGAAAAAAAAACCATAATTGTAAATGTTGCCTTAATGCAAAAGCTTGTTTTTGCCCAAAATGAAATTTTAATGAGTCAAGATGATATATGTTGTACTTCGATGTCCCTTGTCCCAAATTCAAAATTTAAAACTACAACAAGTAGTGATTTTTCCAATGTTTTCTCATTCTTGAACTATTTATGAACCTTCAATCTTCTGCTTCAGAAAAACGTGTTTTGTCCAAATGTATGCTCTGTCCCGAAGTAGTGATTTTGCCATTGTTTTCTCATTCTTGAACTATTCAAGAACCTTCAATCTTCTGCTTGAGAAAAACGTGTTTTGTCCAAATGTATGCTCTGTCCCGAAGTAGTGATTTTGCCAATGTTTTCTCATTCTTGAACTATTCAAGAACCTTCAATCTTCTGCTTGAGAAAAACGTGTTTTGTCCAAATGTATGCTCTGTCTCGAAAGACAACGTTTTTATATTGTAGCCTGTAATTTTGAGATTTTCATTCTAACATATTGGTCGACGGTTGGTACATGTTATGATTATGCTTTTTCCAATATGTTAACCATTATTTTTTTTTCTCATTCCTGATTATTCAAGATTATTCATATTCAATCTTCTGCTTGATAAAAAAAAACCATAATTGTAAATGTTGCCTTAATGCAAAAGCTTGTTTTTGCCCAAAATGAAATTTTAATGAGTCATGATGATATATGTTGTACTTCGATGTCCCTTGTCCCTAATTCAAAATTTAAAACTACAACAAGTAGTGATTTTGCCAATGTTTTCTCATTCTTGAACTATTTATGAACCTTCAATCTTCTGCTTAACAAAAACGTGTTTTGTCCAAATGTATGCTCTGTCCCGAAGTAGTGATTTTGCCAATGTTTTCTCATTCTTGAACTATTCAAGAACCTTCAATCTTCTGCTTGAGAAAAATGTGTTTTGTCCAAATGTATGCTCTGTCCCGAAGTAGTGATTTTGCCAATGTTTTCTTATTCTTGAACTATTCAAGAACCTTCAATCTTCTGCTTGAGAAAAACGTGTTTTGTCCAAATGTATGCTCTGTCTCGAAAGACAACGTTTTTATATTGTAGCCTGTAATTTTGAGATTTTCATTCTAACATATTGGTCGACGGTTGGTACATGTTATGATTATGCTTTTTCCAATATGTTAACCATTATTTTTTTTTCTCATTCCTGATTATTCAAGATTATTCATATTCAATCTTCTGCTTGATAAAAAAAAACCATAATTGTAAATGTTGCCTTAATGCAAAAGCTTGTTTTTGCCCAAAATGAAATTTTAATGAGTCATGATGATATATGTTGTACTTCGATGTCCCTTGTCCCTAATTCAAAATTTAAAACTACAACAAGTAGTGATTTTGCCAATGTTTTCTCATTCTTGAACTATTTATGAACCTTCAATCTTCTGCTTAACAAAAACGTGTTTTGTCCAAATGTATGCTCTGTCCCGAAGTAGTGATTTTGCCAATGTTTTCTCATTCTTGAACTATTCAAGAACCTTCAATCTTCTGCTTGAGAAAAATGTGTTTTGTCCAAATGTATGCTCTGTCCCGAAGTAGTGATTTTGCCAATGTTTTCTCATTCTTGAACTATTCAGGAACCTTCGATCTTATGCTTGAGAAAAAAGTGTTTTGTCCAAATGTATGCTCTGTCCCGAAAGACAACGTTTTTATATTGTAGCCGGTAATTTTGAGATTTTCATTCTAGCATATTGGTCGACAGTTGGTACATATTATTATTATGCTTTTTCCAATATGTTAGCTATTATTTTTTTCTCATTCTCTATTTTTCAAGATTATTCCCTTGTCCCTAATTGAAACTTTAAAACTACAATAAGTAGTTATTTTGCCAATGTTTTCTCATTCTTGAACTATTCAGCAACCTTCAATCTTCTGCTTGAGAAAAACGTGTTTTGTCCAAATGTATGCTATGTCCCGAAGTAGTGATTTTGCCAATGTTTTCTCATTCTTGAACTATTCAAGAACCTTCAATCTTCTGCTTGAGAAAAACGTGTTTTGTCAAAATGTATGCTCTGTCCCGAAAGACAACGTTTTTATATTGTAGCCTGTAATTTTGAGATTTTCATTCTAACATATTGGTCGACGGTTGGTACATGTTATGATTATGCTTTTTCCAATATGTTAACCATTATTTTTTTTTCTCATTCCTGATTATTCAAGATTATTCATATTCAATCTTCTGCTTGAGAAAAAAAAACCATAATTGTAAATGTTGCCTTAATGCAAAAGCTTGTTTTTGCCCAAAATGAAATTTTAATGAGTCAAGATGATATATGTTGTACTTCGATGTCCCTTGTCCCTAATTCAAAATTTAAAACTACAACAAGTAGTGATTTTGCCAATGTTTTCTCATTCTTGAACTATTTATGAACCTTCAATCTTCTGCTTCAGAAAAACGTGTTTTGTCCAAATGTATGCTCTGTCCCGAAGTAGTGATTTTGCCAATGTTTTCTCATTCTTGAACTATTCAAGAACCTTCAATCTTCTGCTTGAGAAAAATGTGTTTTGTCCAAATGTATGCTCTGTCCCGAAGTAGTGATTTTGCCAATGTTTTCTCATTCTTGAACTATTCAGGAACCTTCGATCTTATGCTTGAGAAAAAAGTGTTTTGTCCAAATGTATGCTCTGTCCCGAAAGACAACGTTTTTATATTGTGGCCGGTAATTTTGAGATTTTCATTCTAGCATATTGGTCGACAGTTGGTACATGTTATTATTATGCTTTTTCCAATATGTTAGCTATTATTTTTTTCTCATTCCTGATTTTTCAAGATTATTCATATTCAATCTTCTGCTTGATAAAAAAAAACCATAATTGTAAATGTTGCCCTAATGCAAAAGCTTGTTTTTGCCCAAAATGAAATTTTAATGAGTCATGGTGATATATGTTGTACTTCGATGTCCCTTGCCCCTATTTCAAAATTTAAAACTACAACAAGTAGTGATTTTGCCAATGTTTTTTCATTCTTGAACTATTTATGAACCTTCAATCTTCTGCTTCAGAAAAACGTGTTTTGTCCAAATGTATGCTCTGTCCCGAAGTAGTGATTTTGCCATTGTTTTCTCATTCTTGAACTATTCAAGAACCTTCAATCTTCTGCTTGAGAAAAACGTGTTTTGTCCAAATGTATGCTCTGTCCCGAAGTAGTGATTTTGCCAATGTTTTCTCATTCTTGAACTATTCAAGAACCTTCAATCTTCTGCTTGAGAAAAACGTGTTTTGTCCAAATGTATGCTCTGTCTCGAAAGACAACGTTTTTATATTGTAGCCTGTAATTTTGAGATTTTCATTCTAACATATTGGTCGACGGTTGGTACATGTTATGATTATGCTTTTTCCAATATGTTAACCATTATTTTTTTTTCTCATTCCTGATTATTCAAGATTATTCATATTCAATCTTCTGCTTGATAAAAAAAAACCATAATTGTAAATGTTGCCTTAATGCAAAAGCTTGTTTTTGCCCAAAATGAAATTTTAATGAGTCATGATGATATATGTTGTACTTCGATGTCCCTTGTCCCTAATTCAAAATTTAAAACTACAACAAGTAGTGATTTTGCCAATGTTTTCTCATTCTTGAACTATTTATGAACCTTCAATCTTCTGCTTAACAAAAACGTGTTTTGTCCAAATGTATGCTCTGTCCCGAAGTAGTGATTTTGCCAATGTTTTCTCATTCTTGAACTATTCAAGAACCTTCAATCTTCTGCTTGAGAAAAATGTGTTTTGTCCAAATGTATGCTCTGTCCCGAAGTAGTGATTTTGCCAATGTTTTCTCATTCTTGAACTATTCAGGAACCTTCGATCTTATGCTTGAGAAAAAAGTGTTTTGTCCAAATGTATGCTCTGTCCCGAAAGACAACGTTTTTATATTGTAGCCGGTAATTTTGAGATTTTCATTCTAGCATATTGGTCGACAGTTGGTACATATTATTATTATGCTTTTTCCAATATGTTAGCTATTATTTTTTTCTCATTCTCTATTTTTCAAGATTATTCCCTTGTCCCTAATTGAAACTTTAAAACTACAATAAGTAGTTATTTTGCCAATGTTTTCTCATTCTTGAACTATTCAGCAACCTTCAATCTTCTGCTTGAGAAAAACGTGTTTTGTCCAAATGTATGCTATGTCCCGAAGTAGTGATTTTGCCAATGTTTTCTCATTCTTGAACTATTCAAGAACCTTCAATCTTCTGCTTGAGAAAAACGTGTTTTGTCAAAATGTATGCTCTGTCCCGAAAGACAACGTTTTTATATTGTAGCCTGTAATTTTGAGATTTTCATTCTAACATATTGGTCGACGGTTGGTACATGTTATGATTATGCTTTTTCCAATATGTTAACCATTATTTTTTTTTCTCATTCCTGATTATTCAAGATTATTCATATTCAATCTTCTGCTTGAGAAAAAAAAACCATAATTGTAAATGTTGCCTTAATGCAAAAGCTTGTTTTTGCCCAAAATGAAATTTTAATGAGTCAAGATGATATATGTTGTACTTCGATGTCCCTTGTCCCTAATTCAAAATTTAAAACTACAACAAGTAGTGATTTTGCCAATGTTTTCTCATTCTTGAACTATTTATGAACCTTCAATCTTCTGCTTCAGAAAAACGTGTTTTGTCCAAATGTATGCTCTGTCCCGAAGTAGTGATTTTGCCAATGTTTTCTCATTCTTGAACTATTCAAGAACCTTCAATCTTCTGCTTGAGAAAAATGTGTTTTGTCCAAATGTATGCTCTGTCCCGAAGTAGTGATTTTGCCAATGTTTTCTCATTCTTGAACTATTCAGGAACCTTCGATCTTATGCTTGAGAAAAAAGTGTTTTGTCCAAATGTATGCTCTGTCCCGAAAGACAACGTTTTTATATTGTGGCCGGTAATTTTGAGATTTTCATTCTAGCATATTGGTCGACAGTTGGTACATGTTATTATTATGCTTTTTCCAATATGTTAGCTATTATTTTTTTCTCATTCCTGATTTTTCAAGATTATTCATATTCAATCTTCTGCTTGATAAAAAAAAACCATAATTGTAAATGTTGCCCTAATGCAAAAGCTTGTTTTTGCCCAAAATGAAATTTTAATGAGTCATGGTGATATATGTTGTACTTCGATGTCCCTTGCCCCTATTTCAAAATTTAAAACTACAACAAGTAGTGATTTTGCCAATGTTTTTTCATTCTTGAACTATTTATGAACCTTCAATCTTCTGCTTCAGAAAAACGTGTTTTGTCCAAATGTATGCTCTGTCCCGAAGTAGTGATTTTGCCATTGTTTTCTCATTCTTGAACTATTCAAGAACCTTCAATCTTCTGCTTGAGAAAAACGTGTTTTGTCCAAATGTATGCTCTGTCCCGAAGTAGTGATTTTGCCAATGTTTTCTCATTCTTGAACTATTCAAGAACCTTCAATCTTCTGCTTGAGAAAAACGTGTTTTGTCCAAATGTATGCTCTGTCTCGAAAGACAACGTTTTTATATTGTAGCCTGTAATTTTGAGATTTTCATTCTAACATATTGGTCGACGGTTGGTACATGTTATGATTATGCTTTTTCCAATATGTTAACCATTATTTTTTTTTCTCATTCCTGATTATTCAAGATTATTCATATTCAATCTTCTGCTTGATAAAAAAAAAACATAATTGTAAATGTTGCCTTAATGCAAAAGCTTGTTTTTGCCCAAAATGAAATTTTAATGAGTCATGGTGATATATGTTGTACTTCGATGTCCCTTGCCCCTATTTCAAAATTTAAAACTACAACAAGTAGTGATTTTGCCAATGTTTTCTCATTCTTGAACTATTTATGAACCTTTAATCTTCTGCTTCAGAAAAACGTGTTTTGTCCAAATGTATGCTCTGTCCCGAATTAGTGATTTTGCCATTGTTTTCTCATTCTTGAACTATTCAAGAACCTTCAATCTTCTGCTTGAGAAAAACGTGTTTTGTCCAAATGTATGCTCTGTCCCGAAGTAGTGATTTTGCCAATGTTTTCTCATTCTTGAACTATTCAGGAACCTTCGATCTTATGCTTGAGAAAAAAGTGTTTTGTCCAAATGTATGCTCTGTCCCGAAGTAGTGATTTTGCCAATGTTTTCTCATTCTTGAACTATTCAAGAACCTTCAATCTTCTGCTTGAGAAAAACGTGTTATGTCCAAATGTATGCTCTGTCCCGAAGTAGTGATTTTGCCTATGTTTTCTCATTCTTGAACTATTCAAGAACCTTCAATCTTCTGCTTGAGAAAAACGTGTTTTGTCAAAATGTATGCTCTGTCCCGAAAGACAACGTTTTTATATTGTAGCCTGTAATTTTGAGATTTTCATTCTAACATATTGTTCGACGGTTGGTACATGTTATGATTATGCTTTTTCCAATATGTTAACCATTATTTTTTTTTCTCATTCCTGATTATTCAAGATTATTCATATTCAATCTTCTGCTTGAGAAAAAAAAACCATAATTGTAAATGTTGCCTTAATGCAAAAGCTTGTTTTTGCCCAAAATGAAATTTTAATGAGTCATGATGATATATGTTGTACTTCGATGTCCCTTGTCCCTAATTCAAAATTTAAAACTACAACAAGTAGTGATTTTGCCAATGTTTTCTCATTCTTGAACTATTTATGAACCTTCAATCTTCTGCTTAACAAAAACGTGTTTTGTCCAAATGTATGCTCTGTCCCGAAGTAGTGATTTTGCCAATGTTTTCTCATTCTTGAACTATTCAAGAACCTTCAATCTTCTGCTTGAGAAAAATGTGTTTTGTCCAAATGTATGCTCTGTCCCGAAGTAGTGATTTTGCCAATGTTTTCTCATTCTTGAACTATTCAGGAACCTTCGATCTTATGCTTGAGAAAAAAGTGTTTTGTCCAAATGTATGCTCTGTCCCGAAAGACAACGTTTTTATATTGTGGCCGGTAATTTTGAGATTTTCATTCTAGCATATTGGTCGACAGTTGGTACATGTTATTATTATGCTTTTTCCAATATGTTAGCTATTATTTTTTTCTCATTCTCTATTTTTCAAGATTATTCAATCTTCTGCTTGAGAAAAAAAAGAGAACATTTATTGTGAATGTTGCCCAAAATGAAATTTTAATGAGACATGATGATATATGTTGGACTTCGATGTCCCTTGTCCCTAATTGAAACTTTAAAACTACAATAAGTAGTTATTTTGCCAATGTTTTCTCATTCTTGAACTATTCAGCAACCTTCAATCTTCTGCTTGAGAAAAACGTGTTTTGTCCAAATGTATGCTCTGTCCCGAAGTAGTGATTTTGCCAATGTTTTCTCATTCTTGAACTATTCAAGAACCTTCAATCTTCTGCTTGAGAAAAACGTGTTTTGTCAAAATGTATGCTCTATCCCGAAAGACAACGTTTTTATATTGTAGCCTGTAATTTTGAGATTTTCATTCTAACATATTGGTCGACGGTTGGTACATGTTATGATTATGCTTTTTCCAATATGTTAACCATTATTTTTTTTTCTCATTCCTGATTATTCAAGATTATTCATATTCAATCTTCTGCTTGAGAAAAAAAAACCATAATTGTAAATGTTGCCTTAATGCAAAAGCTTGTTTTTGCCCAAAATGAAATTTTAATGAGTCAAGATGATATATGTTGTACTTCGATGTCCCTTGTCCCAAATTCAAAATTTAAAACTACAACAAGTAGTGATTTTTCCAATGTTTTCTCATTCTTGAACTATTTATGAACCTTCAATCTTCTGCTTCAGAAAAACGTGTTTTGTCCAAATGTATGCTCTGTCCCGAAGTAGTGATTTTGCCATTGTTTTCTCATTCTTGAACTATTCAAGAACCTTCAATCTTCTGCTTGAGAAAAACGTGTTTTGTCCAAATGTATGCTCTGTCCCGAAGTAGTGATTTTGCCAATGTTTTCTCATTCTTGAACTATTCAAGAACCTTCAATCTTCTGCTTGAGAAAAACGTGTTTTGTCCAAATGTATGCTCTGTCTCGAAAGACAACGTTTTTATATTGTAGCCTGTAATTTTGAGATTTTCATTCTAACATATTGGTCGACGGTTGGTACATGTTATGATTATGCTTTTTCCAATATGTTAACCATTATTTTTTTTTCTCATTCCTGATTATTCAAGATTATTCATATTCAATCTTCTGCTTGATAAAAAAAAACCATAATTGTAAATGTTGCCTTAATGCAAAAGCTTGTTTTTGCCCAAAATGAAATTTTAATGAGTCATGATGATATATGTTGTACTTCGATGTCCCTTGTCCCTAATTCAAAATTTAAAACTACAACAAGTAGTGATTTTGCCAATGTTTTCTCATTCTTGAACTATTTATGAACCTTCAATCTTCTGCTTAACAAAAACGTGTTTTGTCCAAATGTATGCTCTGTCCCGAAGTAGTGATTTTGCCAATGTTTTCTCATTCTTGAACTATTCAAGAACCTTCAATCTTCTGCTTGAGAAAAATGTGTTTTGTCCAAATGTATGCTCTGTCCCGAAGTAGTGATTTTGCCAATGTTTTCTCATTCTTGAACTATTCAGGAACCTTCGATCTTATGCTTGAGAAAAACGTGTTTTGTCCAAATGTATGCTCTGTCCCGAAGTAGTTATTTTGCCAATGTTTTCTCATTCTTGAACTATTCAGCAACCTTCAATCTTCTGCTTGAGAAAAACGTGTTTTGTCCAAATGTATGCTCTGTCCCGAAGTAGTGATTTTGCCAATGTTTTCTCATTCTTGAACTATTCAAGAACCTTCAATCTTCTGCTTGAGAAAAACGTGTTTTGTCAAAATGTATGCTCTGTCCCGAAAGACAACGTTTTTATATTGTAGCCTGTAATTTTGAGATTTTCATTCTAACATATTGGTCGACGGTTGGTACATGTTATGATTATGCTTTTTCCAATATGTTAACCATTATTTTTTTTTCTCATTCCTGATTATTCAAGATTATTCATATTCAATCTTCTGCTTGAGAAAAAAAAACCATAATTGTAAATGTTGCCTTAATGCAAAAGCTTGTTTTTGCCCAAAATGAAATTTTAATGAGTCAAGGTGATATATGTTGTACTTCGATGTCCCTTGTCCCTAATTCAAAATTTAAAACTACAACAAGTAGTGATTTTGCCAATGTTTTCTCATTCTTGAACTATTTATGAACCTTCAATCTTCTGCTTCAGAAAAACGTGTTTTGTCCAAATGTATGCTCTGTCCCGAAGTAGTGATTTTGCCATTGTTTTCTCATTCTTGAACTATTCAAGAACCTTCAATCTTCTGCTTGAGAAAAAATTTTTTTTTGTCCAAATGTATGCTCTGTCCCGAAGTAGTGATTTTGCCAATGTTTTCTCATTCTTGAACTATTCAAGAACCTTCAATCTTCTGCTTGAGAAAAACGTGTTTTGTCCAAATGTATGCTCTGTCTCGAAAGATAACGTTTTTATATTGTAGCCTGTAATTTTGAGATTTTCATTCTAACATATTGGTCGACGGTTGGTACATGTTATGATTATGCTTTTTCCAATATGTTAACCATTATTTTTTTTTCTCATTCCTGATTATTCAAGATTATTCATATTCAATCTTCTGCTTGATAAAAAAAAAACCATAATTGTAAATGTTGCCTTAATGCAAAAGCTTGTTTTTGCCCAAAATGAAATTTTAATGAGTCAAGATGATATATGTTGTACTTCGATGTCCCTTGTCCCTAATTCAAAATTTAAAACTACAACAAGTAGTGATTTTGCCAATGTTTTCTCATTCTTGAACTATTTATGAACCTTCAATCTTCTGCTTCAGAAAAACGTGTTTTGTCCAAATGTATGCTCTGTCCCGAAGTAGTGATTTTGCCATTGTTTTCTCATTCTTGAACTATTCAAGAACCTTCAATCTTCTGCTTGAGAAAAACGTGTTTTGTCCAAATGTATGCTCTGTCCCGAAGTAGTGATTTTGCCAATGTTTTCTTATTCTTGAACTATTCAAGAACCTTCAATCTTCTGCTTGAGAAAAACGTGTTTTGTCCAAATGTATGCTCTGTCTCGAAAGACAACGTTTTTATATTGTAGCCTGTAATTTTGAGATTTTCATTCTAACATATTGGTCGACGGTTGGTACATGTTATGATTATGCTTTTTCCAATATGTTATCCATTATTTTTTTTTCTCATTCCTGATTATTCAAGATTATTCATATTCAATCTTCTGCTTGATAAAAAAAAACCATAATTGTAAATGTTGCCTTAATGCAAAAGCTTGTTTTTGCCCAAAATGAAATTTTAATGAGTCATGATGATATATGTTGTACTTCGATGTCCCTTGTCCCTAATTCAAAATTTAAAACTACAACAAGTAGTGATTTTGCCAATGTTTTCTCATTCTTGAACTATTTATGAACCTTCAATCTTCTGCTTAACAAAAACGTGTTTTGTCCAAATGTATGCTCTGTCCCGAAGTAGTGATTTTGCCAATGTTTTCTCATTCTTGAACTATTCAAGAACCTTCAATCTTCTGCTTGAGAAAAATGTGTTTTGTCCAAATGTATGCTCTGTCCCGAAGTAGTGATTTTGCCAATGTTTTCTCATTCTTGAACTATTCAGGAACCTTCGATCTTATGCTTGAGAAAAAAGTGTTTTGTCCAAATGTATGCTCTGTCCCGAAAGACAACGTTTTTATATTGTGGCCGGTAATTTTGAGATTTTCATTCTAGCATATTGGTCGACAGTTGGTACATATTATTATTATGCTTTTTCCAATATGTTAGCTATTATTTTTTTCTCATTCTCTATTTTTCAAGATTATTCAATCTTCTGCTTGAGAAAAAAAAGAGAACATTTATTGTGAATGTTGCCCAAAATGAAATTTTAATGAGACATGATGATATATGTTGCACTTCGATGTCCCTTGTCCCTAATTGAAACTTTAAAACTACAATAAGTAGTTATTTTGCCAATGTTTTCTCATTCTTGAACTATTCAGCAACCTTCAATCTTCTGCTTGAGAAAAACGTGTTTTGTCCAAATGTATGCTCTGTCCCGAAGTAGTGATTTTGCCAATGTTTTCTCATTCTTGAACTATTCAAGAACCTTCAATCTTCTGCTTGAGAAAAACGTGTTTTGTCAAAATGTATGCTCTGTCCCGAAAGACAACGTTTTTATATTGTAGCCTGTAATTTTGAGATTTTCATTCTAACATATTGGTCGACGGTTGGTACATGTTATGATTATGCTTTTTCCAATATGTTAACCATTATTTTTTTTTCTCATTCCTGATTATTCAAGATTATTCATATTCAATCTTCTGCTTGAGAAAAAAAAACCATAATTGTAAATGTTGCCTTAATGCAAAAGCTTGTTTTTGCCCAAAATGAAATTTTAATGAGTCAAGATGATATATGTTGTACTTCGATGTCCCTTGTCCCTAATTCAAAATTTAAAACTACAACAAGTAGTGATTTTGCCAATGTTTTCTCATTCTTGAACTATTTATGAACCTTCAATCTTCTGCTTCAGAAAAACGTGTTTTGTCCAAATGTATGCTCTGTCCCGAAGTAGTGATTTTGCCATTGTTTTCTCATTCTTGAACTATTCAAGAACCTTCAATCTTCTGCTTGAGAAAAACGTGTTTTGTCCAAATGTATGCTCTGTCCCGAAGTAGTGATTTTGCCAATGTTTTCTCATTCTTGAACTATTCAAGAACCTTCAATCTTCTGCTTGAGAAAAACGTGTTTTGTCCAAATGTATGCTCTGTCTCGAAAGACAACGTTTTTATATTGTAGCCTGTAATTTTGAGATTTTCATTCTAACATATTAGTCGACGGTTGGTACATGTTATGATTATGCTTTTTCCAATATGTTAACCATTATTTTTTTTTCTCATTCCTGATTATTCAAGATTATTCATATTCAATCTTCTGCTTGATAAAAAAAAACCATAATTGTAAATGTTGCCTTAATGCAAAAGCTTGTTTTTGCCCAAAATGAAATTTTAATGAGTCATGATGATATATGTTGTACTTCGATGTCCCTTGTCCCTAATTCAAAATTTAAAACTACAACAAGTAGTGATTTTGCCAATGTTTTCTCATTCTTGAACTATTTATGAACCTTCAATCTTCTGCTTAACAAAAACGTGTTTTGTCCAAATGTATGCTCTGTCCCGAAGTAGTGATTTTGCCAATGTTTTCTCATTCTTGAACTATTCAAGAACCTTCAATCTTCTGCTTGAGAAAAATGTGTTTTGTCCAAATGTATGCTCTGTCCCGAAGTAGTGATTTTGCCAATGTTTTCTCATTCTTGAACTATTCAGGAACCTTCGATCTTATGCTTGAGAAAAAAGTGTTTTGTCCAAATGTATGCTCTGTCCCGAAAGACAACGTTTTTATATTGTGGCCGGTAATTTTGAGATTTTCATTCTAGCATATTGGTCGACAGTTGGTACATATTATTATTATGCTTTTTCCAATATGTTAGCTATTATTTTTTTCTCATTCTCTATTTTTCAAGATTATTCAATCTTCTGCTTGAGAAAAAAAAGAGAACATTTATTGTGAATGTTGCCCAAAATGAAATTTTAATGAGACATGATGATATATGTTGCACTTCGATGTCCCTTGTCCCTAATTGAAACTTTAAAACTACAATAAGTAGTTATTTTGCCAATGTTTTCTCATTCTTGAACTATTCAGCAACCTTCAATCTTCTACTTGAGAAAAACGTGTTTTGTCCAAATGTATGCTCTGTCCCGAAGTAGTGATTTTGCCAATGTTTTCTCATTCTTGAACTATTCAAGAACCTTCAATCTTCTGCTTGAGAAAAACGTGTTTTGTCAAAATGTATGCTCTGTCCCGAAAGACAACGTTTTTATATTGTAGCCTGTAATTTTGAGATTTTCATTCTAACATATTGGTCGACGGTTGGTACATGTTATGATTATGCTTTTTCCAATATGTTAACCATTATTTTTTTTTCTCATTCCTGATTATTCAAGATTATTCATATTCAATCTTCTGCTTGAGAAAAAAAAACCATAATTGTAAATGTTGCCTTAATGCAAAAGCTTGTTTTTGCCCAAAATGAAATTTTAATGAGTCAAGATGATATATGTTGTACTTCGATGTCCCTTGTCCCTAATTCAAAATTTAAAACTACAACAAGTAGTGATTTTGCCAATGTTTTCTCATTCTTGAACTATTTATGAACCTTCAATCTTCTGCTTCAGAAAAACGTGTTTTGTCCAAATGTATGCTCTGTCCCGAAGTAGTGATTTTGCCATTGTTTTCTCATTCTTGAACTATTCAAGAACCTTCAATCTTCTGCTTGAGAAAAACGTGTTTTGTCCAAATGTATGCTCTGTCCCGAAGTAGTGATTTTGCCAATGTTTTCTTATTCTTGAACTATTCAAGAACCTTCAATCTTCTGCTTGAGAAAAACGTGTTTTGTCCAAATGTATGCTCTGTCTCGAAAGACAACGTTTTTATATTGTAGCCTGTAATTTTGAGATTTTCATTCTAACATATTGGTCGACGGTTGGTACATGTTATGATTATGCTTTTTCCAATATGTTAACCATTATTTTTTTTTCTCATTCCTGATTATTCAAGATTATTCATATTCAATCTTCTGCTTGATAAAAAAAAACCATAATTGTAAATGTTGCCTTAATGCAAAAGCTTGTTTTTGCCCAAAATGAAATTTTAATGAGTCATGATGATATATGTTGTACTTCGATGTCCCTTGTCCCTAATTCAAAATTTAAAACTACAACAAGTAGTGATTTTGCCAATGTTTTCTCATTCTTGAACTATTTATGAACCTTCAATCTTCTGCTTAACAAAAACGTGTTTTGTCCAAATGTATGCTCTGTCCCGAAGTAGTGATTTTGCCAATGTTTTCTCATTCTTGAACTATTCAAGAACCTTCAATCTTCTGCTTGAGAAAAATGTGTTTTGTCCAAATGTATGCTCTGTCCCGAAGTAGTGATTTTGCCAATGTTTTCTCATTCTTGAACTATTCAGGAACCTTCGATCTTATGCTTGAGAAAAAAGTGTTTTGTCCAAATGTATGCTCTGTCCCGAAAGACAACGTTTTTATATTGTGGCCGGTAATTTTGAGATTTTCATTCTAGCATATTGGTCGACAGTTGGTACATATTATTATTATGCTTTTTCCAATATGTTAGCTATTATTTTTTTCTCATTCTCTATTTTTCAAGATTATTCAATCTTCTGCTTGAGAAAAAAAAGAGAACATTTATTGTGAATGTTGCCCAAAATGAAATTTTAATGAGACATGATGATATATGTTGCACTTCGATGTCCCTTGTCCCTAATTGAAACTTTAAAACTACAATAAGTAGTTATTTTGCCAATGTTTTCTCATTCTTGAACTATTCAGCAACCTTCAATCTTCTGCTTGAGAAAAACGTGTTTTGTCCAAATGTATGCTCTGTCCCGAAGTAGTGATTTTGCCAATGTTTTCTCATTCTTGAACTATTCAAGAACCTTCAATCTTCTGCTTGAGAAAAACGTGTTTTGTCAAAATGTATGCTCTGTCCCGAAAGACAACGTTTTTATATTGTAGCCTGTAATTTTGAGATTTTCATTCTAACATATTGGTCGACGGTTGGTACATGTTATGATTATGCTTTTTCCAATATGTTAACCATTATTTTTTTTTCTCATTCCTGATTATTCAAGATTATTCATATTCAATCTTCTGCTTGATAAAAAAAAACCATAATTGTAAATGTTGCCTTAATGCAAAAGCTTGTTTTTGCCCAAAATGAAATTTTAATGAGTCATGGTGATATATGTTGTACTTCGATGTCCCTTGCCCCTATTTCAAAATTTAAAACTACAACAAGTAGTGATTTTGCCAATGTTTTCTCATTCTTGAACTATTTATGAACCTTCAATCTTCTGCTTCAGAAAAACGTGTTTTGTCCAAATGTATGCTCTGTCCCGAAGTAGTGATTTTGCCATTGTTTTCTCATTCTTGAACTATTCAAGAACCTTCAATCTTCTGCTTGAGAAAAACGTGTTTTGTCCAAATGTATGCTCTGTCCCGAAGTAGTGATTTTGCCAATGTTTTCTCATTCTTGAACTATTCAGGAACCTTCGATCTTATGCTTGAGAAAAAAGTGTTTTGTCCAAATGTATGCTCTGTCCCGAAGTAGTGATTTTGCCAATGTTTTCTCATTCTTGAACTATTCAAGAACCTTCAATCTTCTGCTTGAGAAAAACGTGTTATGTCCAAATGTATGCTCTGTCCCGAAGTAGTGATTTTGCCTATGTTTTCTCATTCTTGAACTATTCAGGAACCTTCAATCTTATGTTTGAGAAAAATGTGTTTTGTCCAAATGTATGCTCTGTCCCGAAAGACAACGTTTTTATATTGTGGCCGGTAATTTTGAGATTTTCATTCTAGCATATTGGTCGACAGTTGGTACATGTTATTATTATGCTTTTTCCAATATGTTAGCTATTATTTTTTTCTCATTCTTGATTTTTCAAGATTATTCAATCTTCTGCTTGAGAAAAAAAAGAGAACCTTTATTGTGAATGTTGCCCAAAATGAAATTTTAATGAGACATGATGATATATGTTGCACTTCGATGTCCCTTGTCCCTAATTGAAACTTTAAAACTACAATAAGTAGTTATTTTGCCAATGTTTTCTCATTCTTGAACTATTCAGCAACCTTCAATCTTCTGCTTGAGAAAAACGTGTTTTGTCCAAATGTATGCTCTGTCCCGAAGTAGTGATTTTGCCAATGTTTTCTCATTCTTGAACTATTCAAGAACCTTCAATCTTCTGCTTGAGAAAAACGTGTTTTGTCAAAATGTATGCTCTGTCCCGAAAGACAACGTTTTTATATTGTAGCCTGTAATTTTGAGATTTTCATTCTAACATATTGGTCGACGGTTGGTACATGTTATGATTATGCTTTTTCCAATATGTTAACCATTATTTTTTTTTCTCATTCCTGATTATTCAAGATTATTCATATTCAATCTTCTGCTTGAGAAAAAAAAACCATAATTGTAAATGTTGCCTTAATGCAAAAGCTTGTTTTTGCCCAAAATGAAATTTTAATGAGTCATGATGATATATGTTGTACTTCGATGTCCCTTGTCCCTAATTCAAAATTTAAAACTACAACAAGTAGTGATTTTGCCAATGTTTTCTCATTCTTGAACTATTTATGAACCTTCAATCTTCTGCTTCAGAAAAACGTGTTTTGTCCAAATGTATGCTCTGTCCCGAAGTAGTGATTTTGCCATTGTTTTCTCATTCTTGAACTATTCAAGAACCTTCAATCTTCTGCTTGAGAAAAATGTGTTTTGTCCAAATGTATGCTCTGTCCCGAAGTAGTGATTTTGCCAATGTTTTCTCATTCTTGAACTATTCAGGAACCTTCGATCTTATGCTTGAGAAAAAAGTGTTTTGTCCAAATGTATGCTCTGTCCCGAAAGACAACGTTTTTATATTGTAGCCTGTAATTTTGAGATTTTCATTCTAACATATTGGTCGACGGTTGGTACATGTTATGATTATGCTTTTTCCAATATGTTAACCATTATTTTTTTTTCTCATTCCTGATTATTCAAGATTATTCATATTCAATCTTCTGCTTGAGAAAAAAAAACCATAATTGTAAATGTTGCCTTAATGCAAAAGCTTGTTTTTGCCCAAAATGAAATTTTAATGAGTCATGATGATATATGTTGTACTTCGATGTCCCTTGTCCCTAATTCAAAATTTAAAACTACAACAAGTAGTGATTTTGCCAATGTTTTCTCATTCTTGAACTATTTATGAACCTTCAATCTTCTGCTTCAGAAAAACGTGTTTTGTCCAAATGTATGCTCTGTCCCGAAGTAGTGATTTTGCCATTGTTTTCTCATTCTTGAACTATTCAAGAACCTTCAATCTTCTGCTTGAGAAAAACGTGTTTTGTCCAAATGTATGCTCTGTCCCGAAGTAGTGATTTTGCCAATGTTTTCTCATTCTTGAACTATTCAAGAACCTTCAATCTTCTGCTTGAGAAAAACGTGTTTTGTCCAAATGTATGCTCTGTCTCGAAAGACAACGTTTTTATATTGTAGCCTGTAATTTTGAGATTTTCATTCTAACATATTAGTCGACGGTTGGTACATGTTATGATTATGCTTTTTCCAATATGTTAACCATTATTTTTTTTTCTCATTCCTGATTATTCAAGATTATTCATATTCAATCTTCTGCTTGATAAAAAAAAACCATAATTGTAAATGTTGCCTTAATGCAAAAGCTTGTTTTTGCCCAAAATGAAATTTTAATGAGTCATGGTGATATATGTTGTACTTCGATGTCCCTTGCCCCTATTTCAAAATTTAAAACTACAACAAGTAGTGATTTTGCCAATGTTTTCTCATTCTTGAACTATTTATGAACCTTCAATCTTCTGCTTCAGAAAAACGTGTTTTGTCCAAATGTATGCTCTGTCCCGAAGTAGTGATTTTGCCATTGTTTTCTCATTCTTGAACTATTCAAGAACCTTCAATCTTCTGCTTGAGAAAAACGTGTTTTGTCCAAATGTATGCTCTGTCCCGAAGTAGTGATTTTGCCAATGTTTTCT